>CAJQUW010008671.1:0-385000 GCA_907163375.1 Prostheceraeus crozeri
CTGGTTCCTTCTCGCTCTTACTTTCTAGTCTATCTGGTTAATTCCTTTCTTTTCGAGTTCTCGTTTGGGTATACTTCTTTCTTTCGTGCTTTTCTGTCTGTCTCTGTTCGACTTTATCGTTTGCATCTTTCGTCCTCTTCCATGTTCCCTTCCTTCTCACTCTCTTCTGAGTTACATTTCGCTGTGCTATTCTCTTTCGAGGATTCTTATATCTCTTCTTCGTCTTTCTTTCTTGTTCTTCCATCTCGGTTTTCTTGGTGCCTAGACTTCTTTGCGTCTCTTCTCGCGACAATAATTCTTTCTAGATTGCTTATAATGCATTTCTTGGTCTCTTCCTATCTTCTCCGTTCTCTGTCCTCTCTTTCTTTGCTAATTCGAGAGAGCTGCATTTCAGTATCTGTCTTTCTTTCGTTCATTATCTTTTCTTTCCTTTCCTCTCGTACGTTTCTTCGCTTTTCCTTTCTTTCTGATCTCTTTCTGTCGTGCTTACTTTGACTACTTTCTTTTACTTTTCAGGTCTTCTCGTTCTTCTCTCTCGGATCGCTTTTCCGGTCCTTTATTCTTACTTCTGACTTTGGTGGAGCTAGTCGCTCTTCCTGAGTCTTTCTATATTCCTCTTTAGAGTCTTCTTTCTTTCTTCAACTTGTTTCGTTACTGCTTTCTTGTTTCTGCTTTGCTCCTTCGTTCACTCCTACTGCATTACTCTTGGTAGCTTTGCTATGTCTGTCCGAGTGTTTCTTTGTCTGGGTTTGCTATTCTTTTTTCTCTAATCCTTCTTCTTTTTCTTTTCTCTTTCGATGTGTCTTTCTTTCTTCTTTCTTCGTACGGTTAACTTTGAGCTTACTTCTTTTTCTCTTGATTTCTGTCTTTACAGTCTCTTCTCTTCTTTTCTTTTCTGTCACCTTGCGTTCTAGTCTCTTTCTATTTTCATCTTCCTTTCTCTCGTGTTCTTCTTCCGAGTTTCTTTTCTTTCTTCTTTCTCTTTCGGGTCTGTCTTTTTTCGTGTACATTTTGCTGCTCTCTCTTTCCTAGGTTCGATCGTTCCCTTCCTCTTGTATCTGGCCAACACATCTCTATTTCGGCTTCTCTATCTTGCGCTGTGTGCGCTTCCGAGATCTTCTGTCTATTCCGTACTTTTCTTCTCTTCCGAGAAACTTTCTTTCTGTCTCGTGCCGTTTGCTCTCTTTTTCCTGTTGTCTTTACGTTTCGTGTTTGCTCTTCGCTTATCCTCGCGTTCTTTTGCGTTCTCTTTTTCTTCATCGTTTCTAGCTTCTGTGTCTTCATTTGGTCTTCAGCATCTCTTCGTTTGTTCTATGGGCTTTTCTTCTTTTTCTCTCTTTTTGTTCGTTTCTGGCTCTTTCTATGTTCTCTCTTCTTCCATTTCTGTCTCTTCCTTCATTTCCCTTCGTTCTCTGTTTCCGCTTTTAGTGCTTGCTATTCCTTCTTCTCTCTTTCTTTACTCGGTGACTTCTATTGGCGAGCGGCTTTCTCTTGTCTTTTCCCTTCCTCGGTGACGTGTCTCACTCTCTCGCTTTTTCCTCTTCTTTCTTTCCGTATTGCTCGTTGCTCTTCGTGCTCCTTAGCTAGCTGCTTCGTTCTCTTCGTCTTTCTTGCCAATCGACTTCGCTGCGTCTGTTTGCTCTTTGCTTCGTCTCGCCTTTCTACCTTCTCATGACGTTCGTGCGCGTTCTTCGGGGGGTGTGGGAGTCTCCTTCTTCCTTCTTGGCTTTCCCTTCTTTGGCTAATCTTGTCTTGCTTTCGCGTTCGTTGTCTCTCTCCCGTTCTGGTTGCGTTTAGGCAGTGGGCAGAAGAATTGGGGGGCTGTGGGGGGGGGGTGGGGCGGGGGGGTTTGGGGGAGGGGTTGTTGGCGTTATGGGGGGAGGGAGGTTCGGGTATGTTGGGGGATTGGGGGGGTTATTTGGGTGAGGCGGTAGTGTCGTAATGGTGAGTTAGGGTTTTGGCGGGTGGGGGGGAGGAGGTGGTTTGATGGGGGAGGGGGGGGAGAGGTGTTGAGGTTTGGCAGGGGGGGGGTTTGGGTATGGTGGGAGTATGTGGGTTTGGGATAGGTGGTGGTAGGGTGGGGCGGGGTTGGGGGGGGGTGGGAATGGTGGAAGGGGAGATGTTGGGGATTGGGGGAGGGGGGTGGGGATTTGTGGGGCGGGGGGTGATGGGGGGGGGGGGGGGGTTGGTGGGACGGAAGGTGTGGGGGGGGCGATGGCGTGGGGGAGGAGTAGGCGGGAGTGGGTGGTGTTTGGTCGTTGGGCCAGTACTGGAGATGGTGGGATCGGGTGGGTCTGGGTGTTGGAGGGGAAGGGGGTGTGGGGGCAAGGTAGGGGAGAGAGCGGGGGGTTAGGCGGGGGGGGTTGTTTTGGGTGGGTGGGAGGGGCGGACGAGAGTATGGGGTAATGGGTGGGGATTGAGGAGGCGGGGTGGTTGTGGGTGGCGGAGGGCGAAGGGGGGGGTGGGGGGTGATTTGTTGAAATGGGGGCAAGGGTGTTAGGATGGGGGGGAGGTTGTGGGGCGGTGGGATGGGGATGGGTGGGGGTGTGGTGGGGAGGTGAGGTGTGCTTGGGGTGATGTAGGAGAGGGGACGGTGGGAGGGAAGGTGTGATGGAGAGGGGGGAGGGGGGTGGATAGGTGTTGGAGATGGGGGGGCTTGGGGAGGGATGGAGTGGGTGGGGGGAGGGGAGGGGGGCTCGGGGGGGTTGATGGTCGGTTAGGCGGCGGCGTTTGGGGGTAGGGGGGGGGGCAGGGGGGCAGGGGGGGGGAGGTGGAGCGGTTGGGGTGGTGTGTGGGTGGTATGGGGGGGGCGGGGTAGGGCAATGATGGGGGGCTGTAGCTTCAAAACGAAGCATCGGATTGGAAAACGGATTTCAGATTTGGAATCAGCGTGAAATTCTCTATCTGTATGGTGAGTTTCAAGTCAATCGGAGAGAAAAAATTTTCAACATTTTTCGAAAAAACGACAGACTTAGAATTTGGGACGTTTTGGTGTGTAGCGCCAAAACGAACCATCGGATGAGAAAACGGAGGCCAGATTCGGATTCAGCGTGAAATTCTGCATCGGTATGGTGAATTTGAACGCCATCGGAGAGAAAAAATTTTCGCTGACGTCCCCCCCCCCTCTGGACAGCTCGCTTCGATCTTGGCTTCTAGTGGACGGATTTTGTCGTGCCATAGCTCGTTTGAAAGCTAAGAGTGAGACAAATTCACTGAAAGAATCGGCTTGTTCCTATCTGTCTTCGTTTAGATGTGAGACGCCATTTAAGATTTGGGACATTGGCGAAAAACGACAGAGTTAGAATTTGGGACGTTTTGGGCTCTAGCTTCAAAACGAAGCATCGGATTGGAAAACGGATTTCAGATTTGGAATCAGCATGAAATTCTCTATCTGTATGGTGAGTTTCAAGTCAATCGGAGAGAAAAAATTTTCAACATTTTTCGAAAAAACGACAGAGTTAGAATTTTTGCGATGGCTGCCTACTGTGGAGGCAAAACGAAGCATCGGATGAGAAAACGGAGGCCAGATTCGGATTCAGCGTGAAATTCTGCATCGGTATGGTGAGTTTGAAGTCAATCGGAGAGAAAAAATTTTCGCTGACGTCCCCCCCCCCTCTGGACAGCTCGCTTCGATCTTGGCTTCTAGTGGACGGATTTTGTCGTGCCATAGCTCGTTTGAAAGCTAAGAGTGAGACAAATTCACTGAAAGAATCGGCTTGTTCCTATCTGTCTTCGTTTAGATGTGAGACGCCATTTAAGATTTTGGGACATTGGCGAAAAACGACAGAGTTAGAACTGGACGTTTTGGGCTGTAGCTTCAAAACGAAGCATCGGATTGGAAAACGGATTTCAGATTTGGAATCAGCGTGAAATTCTCTATCTGTATGGTGAGTTTCAAGTCAATCGGAGAGAAAAAATTTTCAACATTTTTCGAAAAAACGACAGACTTAGAATTTGGGACGTTTTGGTGTGTAGCGCCAAAACGAACCATCGGATGAGAAAACGGAGGCCAGATTCGGATTCAGCGTGAAATTCTGCATCGGTATGGTGAATTTGAACGCCATCGGAGAGAAAAAATTTTCGCTGACGTCCCCCCCCTCTGGACAGCTCGCTTCGATCTTGGCTTCTAGTGGACGGATTTTGTCGTGCCATAGCTCGTTTGAAAGCTAAGAGTGAGACAAATTCACTGAAAGAATCGGCTTGTTCCTATCTGTCTTCGTTTAGATGTGAGACGCCATTTAAGATTTTGGGACATTGGCGAAAAACGACAGAGTTAGAACTGGGACGTTTTGGGCTGTAGCTTCAAAACGAAGCATCGGATTGGAAAACGGATTTCAGATTTGGAATCAGCGTGAAATTCTCTATCTGTATGGTGAGTTTCAAGTCAATCGGAGAGAAAAAATTTTCAACATTTTCGAAAAAACGACAGAGTTAGAATTTGGGACGTTTTGGTGTGTAGCGCCAAAACGAACCATCGGATGAGAAAACGGAGGCCAGATTCGGATTCAGCGTGAAATTCTGCATCGGTATGGTGAATTTGAACGCCATCGGAGAGAAAAAATTTCGCTGACGTCCCCCCCCTCTGGACAGCTCGCTTCGATCTTGGCTTCTAGTGGACGGATTTTGTCGTGCCATAGCTCGTTTGAAAGCTAAGAGAGAGACAAATTCACTGAAAGAATCGGCTTGTTCCTATCTGTCTTCGTTTAGATGTGAGACGCCATTTAAGATTTTGGGACATTGGCGAAAAACGACAGAGTTAGAATTTGGGACGTTTTGGGCTCTAGCTTCAAAACGAAGCATCGGATTGGAAAACGGATTTCAGATTTGGGTATCAGCATGAAATTCTCTATCTGTATGGTGAGTTTCAAGTCAATCGGAGAGAAAAAATTTTCAACATTTTTCGAAAAAACGACAGACTTAGAATTTGGGACGTTTTGGTGTGTAGCGCCAAAACGAACCATCGGATGAGAAAACGGAGGCCAGATTCGGATTCAGCGTGAAATTCTGCATCGGTATGGTGAATTTGAACGCCATCGGAGAGAAAAAATTTTCGCTGACGTCCCCCCCTCTGGACAGCTCGCTTCGATCTTGGCTTCTAGTGGACGGATTTTGTCGTGCCATAGCTCGTTTGAAAGCTAAGAGTGAGAGTGAGACAAATTCACTGAAAGAATCGGCTTGTTCCTATCTGTCTTCGTTTAGATGTGAGACGCCATTTAAGATTTTGGGACATTGGCGAAAAACGACAGAGTTAGAATTTGGGACGTTTTGGGCTGTAGCTTCAAAACGAAGCATCGGATTGGAAAACGGATTTCAGATTTGGGCATCAGCATCAAATTCTCTATCTGTATGGTGAGTTTCAAGTCAATCGGAGAGAAAAAATTTTCAACATTTTTCGAAAAAACGACAGACTTAGAATTTGGGACGTTTTGGTGTGTAGCGCCAAAACGAACCATCGGATGAGAAAACGGAGGCCAGATTCGGATTCAGCGTGAAATTCTGCATCGGTATTGTGAATTTGAACGCCATCGGAGAGAAAAAAATTTCGCTGACGTCCCCCCCCTCTGGACAGCTCGCTTCGATCTTGGCTTCTAGTGGACGGATTTTGTCGTGCCATAGCTCGTTTGAAAGCTAAGAGTGAGACACATTCACTGAAAGAATCGGCTTGTTCCTATCTGTCTTCGTTTAGATGTGAGACGCCATTTAAGATTTTGGGACATTGGCGAAAAACGACAGAGTTAGAACTGGGACGTTTTGGGCTGTAGCTTCAAAACGAAGCATCGGATTGGAAAACGGATTTCAGATTTGGAATCAGCGTGAAATTCTCTATCTGTATGGTGAGTTTCAAGTCAATCGGAGAGAAAAAATTTTCAACATTTTTCGAAAAAACGACAGAGTTAGAATTTGGGACGTTTTGGTGTGTAGCGCCAAAACGAACCATCGGATGAGAAAACGGAGGCCAGATTCGGATTCAGCGTGAAATTCTGCATCGGTATGGTGAATTTGAACGCCATCGGAGAGAAAAAATTTTCGCTGACGTCCCCCCCCCTCTGGACAGCTCGCTTCGATCTTGGCTTCTAGTGGACGGATTTTGTCGTGCCATAGCTCGTTTGAAAGCTAAGAGTGAGACAAATTCACTGAAAGAATCGGCTTGTTCTTATCTGTCTTCGTTTAGATGTGAGACGCCATTTAAGATTTTGGGACATTGGCGAAAAACGACAGAGTTAGAACTGGGACGTTTTGGGCTGTAGCTTCAAAACGAAGCATCGGATTGGAAAACGGATTTCAGATTTGGAATCAGCGTGAAATTCTCTATCTGTATGGTGAGTTTCAAGTCAATCGGAGAGAAAAAATTTTCAACATTTTTCGAAAAAACGACAGAGTTAGAATTTGGGACGTTTTGGTGTGTAGCGCCAAAACGAACCATCGGATGAGAAAACGGAGGCCAGATTCGGATTCAGCGTGAAATTCTGCATCGGTATGGTGAATTTGAACGCCATCGGAGAGAAAAAATTTCGCTGACGTCCCCCCCCTCTGGACAGCTCGCTTCGATCTTGGCTTCTAGTGGACGGATTTTGTCGTGCCATAGCTCGTTTGAAAGCTAAGAGTGAGACAAATTCACTGAAAGAATCGGCTTGTTCCTATCTGTCTTCGTTTAGATGTGAGACGCCATTTAAGATTTTGGGACATTGGCGAAAAACGACAGAGTTAGAATTTGGGACGTTTTGGGCTGTAGCTTCAAAACGAAGCATCGGATTGGAAAACGGATTTCAGATTTGGGCATCAGCATCAAATTCTCTATCTGTATGGTGAGTTTCAAGTCAATCGGAGAGAAAAAATTTTCAACATTTTTCGAAAAAACGACAGAGTTAGAATTTGGGACGTTTTGGTGTGTAGCGCCAAAACGAACCATCGGATGAGAAAACGGAGGCCAGATTCGGATTCAGCGTGAAATTCTGCATCGGTATGGTGAATTTGAACGCCATCGGAGAGAAAAAAATTTCGCTGACGTCCCCCCCTCTGGACAGCTCGCTTCGATCTTGGCTTCTAGTGGACGGATTTTGTCGTGCCATAGCTCGTTTGAAAGCTAAGAGTGAGACAAATTCACTGAAAGAATCGGCTTGTTCCTATCTGTCTTCGTTTAGATGTGAGACGCCATTTAAGATTTTGGGACATTGGCGAAAAACGACAGAGTTAGAACTGGGACGTTTTGGGCTGTAGCTTCAAAACGAAGCATCGGATTGGAAAACGGATTTCAGATTTGGAATCAGCGTGAAATTCTCTATCTGTATGGTGAGTTTCAAGTCAATCGGAGAGAAAAAATTTTCAACATTTTTCGAAAAAACGACAGAGTTAGAATTTGGGACGTTTTGGTGTGTAGCGCCAAAACGAACCATCGGATGAGAAAACGGAGGCCAGATTCGGATTCAGCGTGAAATTCTGCATCGGTATGGTGAATTTGAACGCCATCGGAGAGAAAAAATTTTCGCTGACGTCCCCCCCCCTCTGGACAGCTCGCTTCGATCTTGGCTTCTAGTGGACGGATTTTGTCGTGCCATAGCTCGTTTGAAAGCTAAGAGTGAGACAAATTCACTGAAAGAATCGGCTTGTTCCTATCTGTCTTCGTTTAGATGTGAGACGCCATTTAAGATTTTGGGACATTGGCGAAAAACGACAGAGTTAGAATTTGGGACGTTTTGGGCTCTAGCTTCAAAACGAAGCATCGGATTGGAAAACGGATTTCAGATTTGGAATCAGCATGAAATTCTCTATCTGTATGGTGAGTTTCAAGTCAATCGGAGAGAAAAAATTTTCAACATTTTTCGAAAAAACGACAGAGTTAGAATTTGGGACGTTTTGGTGTGTAGCGCCAAAACGAAGCATCGGATGGGAAAACGGAGGCCAGATTCGGATTCAGCGTGAACTTCTGCATCGGTATGGTGAATTTGAACGCCATCGGAGAGAAAAAATTTTCGCTGACGTCCCCCCCCCCTCTGGACAGCTCGCTTCGATCTTGGCTTCTAGTGGACGGATTTTGTCGTGCCATAGCTCGTTTGAAAGCTAAGAGTGAGACAAATTCACTGAAAGAATCGGCTTGTTCCTATCTGTCTTCGTTTAGATGTGAGACGCCATTTAAGATTTTGGGACATTGGCGAAAAACGACAGAGTTAGAATTTGGGACGTTTTGGGCTGTAGCTTCAAAACGAAGCATCGGATTGGAAAACGGATTTCAGATTTGGAATCAGCGTGAAATTCTCTATCTGTATGGTGAGTTTCAAGTCAATCGGAGAGAAAAAATTTTCAACATTTTTCGAAAAAACGACAGAGTTAGAATTTTTGCGATGGCTGCCTACTGTGGAGCCAAAACGAAGCATCGGATGAGAAAACGGAGGCCAGATTCGGATTCAGCGTGAAATTCTGCATCGGTATGGTGAGTTTCAAGTCAATCGGAGAGAAAAAATTTTCGCTGACGTCCCCCCCCTCTGGACAGCTCGCTTCGATCTTGGCTTCTAGTGGACGGATTTTGTCGTGCCATAGCTCGTTTGAAAGCTAAGAGTGAGACAAATTCACTGAAAGAATCGGCTTGTTCCTATCTGTCTTCGTTTAGATGTGAGACGCCATTTAAGATTTTGGGACATTGGCGAAAAACGACAGAGTTAGAACTGGGACGTTTTGGGCTGTAGCTTCAAAACGAAGCATCGGATTGGAAAACGGATTTCAGATTTGGAATCAGCGTGAAATTCTCTATCTGTATGGTGAGTTTCAAGTCAATCGGAGATTTTGAAGTCAATCGGAGAGAAAAATTTTCAACATTTTTCGAAAAAACGACAGAGTTAGAATTTTTGCGATGGCTGCCTTATGTGGAGCCAAAACGAAGCATTGGATGGGAAAACGGAGGCCAGATTCGGATTCAGCGTGAAATTCTGCATCGGTATGGTGAATTTCCGGCTCAATAGGACCTCCAGAATCGATGATAGACGGGTTTTCAGTGTTTGGATGATGTGTATTACGTCATCAGCTGATCGCCACACACTATATAAGCTGGGAACCGAGAGAGACTTGTCATTAAGACGAGAGCGATTGTCAGAGGTAGGTCGTCTCTCTGAGCTCCGATGATAGCTTCGGACATTCCAAATTCCGGGTATCTGAAAGAAACCGACTTAAAAAATTTCATTGCTGATATCAGCTAAGGCGTCAGACTTAGAGGTTAGCCAGGAGATGGCCTTCGTCTCCAGGCCATAAAAGACTCCAAAACTTTAAAGGCCTGTAACTTTGCTTCTACAAGTCCGTTTGACTTGATTCAAAAAAGCTTCGGTCGCTATTGACCTGCCCTAAGTGATAGACTACTTATAAAATTTCATAAGTAGTGCTAAAAAGTTGAAAAATTTAAATTCACTAGTTTTGGAGGTTTTCTGGGGTTTTCGACCCTGCTGAATTCAACTAAGGCATTTATAATGTTGTACGAGGCGAGCTTCAGCTCGAGACTTGTTTCCTGATGTAAATAACTCCACCGATTTTCATGTCAAAATCGGGGTCCGAATACCAACACAGTGACATGACGCACGCTCTGTCCGTCGGAGGTTGGATTTGTGGGCCGAGGCCTTGGAGTTGGGATAAGATCCCCTCTGAGTAATGCCTGTAACGGATTCATCAGCTTAACTTGTCTATCCTCAAGTAATGATAGCATTACAGTATGACTTTGAAAACATAATCTTCACATTTACTGACATTTTATTTCTATACGTTGCGCTCTGCTCAGGTTTGATATCAAACTTTCTCATTTTTCTTTGCAGTGAAAAATGACCAAAGACGTGAATAAACGCCTGCAATTTTTTAAATGCAGTTGTGGGGATGTGTTTAGGGGTGAGAATTTTCACCTTCACCATAAAAAGAATGCTGCGCATAGTGTTGCGGTTAAGGTGTGGTTTTGTGTGTGGTGCAATGTGAGGTGTGATGAAAGGAATGATGCGTTCAGTGAGTTGCACTCGAAGTGTGTATTCACAAAAATTTCGAAAGTTTTGATGAAGAAGATGATGTGTGGTGAGCAGGGAATGCTGTATGAGGAGGGAATGTGTGCTCGTTTGCCACCAGTAGAGGTGGTAAATGTTGAAAAGCGTGTTGTGAGTGATGTAGATTTGGATGCGAGTACCTCCAAAAAGAGTAGAGTGATGTCGGTGAGTTGGATTTCGTCGGATGATGAATGCATGAATGTTGATTCGAGTGTTGCTGCTGCTGAGCGTGAGCTTGAGAAAGCTGTGAGGGCGATTGTGCCAGCACCCGAGGTGTTGGCACAATCAACGCCTAGACCTTCACCGAGGTGTGTTGAGAAAGTTGAGAGGTCGACTGTTCCGTGTGAAGTTGTGCTGTCGAGGGATGATGTGCGTGCTTATACGAATGTGAGGCATGAGTGTACAAAGTTAGAAGGAAGAGTGAGATCGCTGAAGAGTACGCTGAAAGAGGTGACTGCTGAGCGTGATAGTTTGAAGTTGAATGCTGAGAGTGTGACTCAAAAGTTAAGGGAGTGTGCGGCTGCAAAAGAGAGTATGGTGAAGGAGAGAAAGTTGAAGGAAGAGGCGGTGATGAAGTTTGAGAAGTGTGATCGAGAGCGAAGTGAGGAGCGCATGCTGAAGGAAGCGGCGCTTGAGGAAGTGAGTTTGTTGAAGAATGAGTTGGCGCGTTTGAAGGAGTGTGAGAAGGTGAAATCCCTCACAACTATGCACATCCCCATCGTGGGTGTCGTCCCTGACAAGCCAATTGTATATCTAAATATAAGCAACGACGACACTCAGGAGTGCTACAGCTGTGCGGATGTCCGTTGCTACCATGTAAATATTCAACACACCGACGACATCCACATAGCTTGTTCAAAGCCATACAAGTATCGTGAGTATAATGACTGAGATATATCATCATGCCATCTTTCCAACTCTTACTTCTTTCATTTCAGGAGCCATAAAGAAGTAAAAGCTATTTCTTGTGAACGCACCAAACGGCCTTTTTAAAGGCCACTCTTAATGTAGCTAGATCGGTCCCAAGCCCGACAGCATCTTCGGATGTGTACACAGAGGGAGAGTCTACAATTAAAACTTAGGAAAATAGATGTGTGAGATGGATTCAACCCGAATCCTATAACACCTTTACATTTACTGACTATACATTTGTCCTGCTATCAGGTTGTTTTGACTTGCTATCTAGTTGAATAGTCTCTTACTATCAAGAGATTCACTTCTGCTCATAAAGCACATCATCGCTGTAATACCTCCTTTGCTCGAGCGTTCCTTCGGGACGGCGGGTACTGCCGTAGAGGGATTGTGTTGCACGGGTTGTTCGTCGTTTGTTAGACCGAAACCTCTGAGCCGTTGCTCATGTTGGGCGTTCGACTTCATACTCAACGTGACGCTTTCTCTCGCCAGGTCAGAGTACTTCAGCCATTCGACAAAGGTTAGTATTTATGATATGGAGTAGAGTGAAATGTAATTCATTAGATGTCCCTTCAATGATTGCTCCCATGATAAACGTTGATGAGACAAATGAAATGATTCTCATCTTCCCTTTTCAGCGATTGAAATCTACTAACACACTACCGTATAATCGTCCACTATGGGGCAAGACATGATAGAGCCTCCACGCGGTTTGCCCTGGGCAGTCTTTAGACTGGCGAATACTATCATTAAGTTGAATCTGCTATCAGTCAAGTTGAACGTTGCGTCGTGTTAGAGGGTATATAAACCACTGCCTCTCATTTCATTTCATTTCAATCATGCAGACGCCGAACAGTCAAGTCAGCTCTCCTCGCGGACCGCAGTTAAGGCCGCGAAATTTATTTGAGGAGTTTGTCAGGCTAGAGGAGCAAGACAGAGTCCACAATAATCTTGCTCGGATTGGCAATCCGATGACAGCAACTGTTGTCAATCCAACGGAATGGCGCTACATTCCACTTTTTAGCCATGTGCCAATTAGTGTGGAAGTCGACACTGCTACCAAAGAGAGAGTCAAAGACTCTCTCAGCAGAATTGGTAGGGTGTAAGATGACGTTACTCCCGAGAACGAACCACCGGCTCTCTTAAGGGCCACCATGGGGCAAGACATGATAGAACCTCCACGCGGTTTGCCCTGGGCAGTCTTCGGACTGGCGAATACTATCATTAAGTTGAATCTGCTATCAGTCAACTTGAACGTTGCAAATGAAGTTCGGTGTAATACTTCCTTTCGACGGGCGTTCCTGTAAAGGGCGGCGGTGAAACCCGTAGCTATGTATACCGCAAGGGACATTCGGCAATGGTCAATCTTGTTAAACCTCTCTGCGTCATGTTTGCAAGTGATTGCCTCTGTCTCAACGTAGTATGCATTCGCGCCAGGGCGACATTTAGCCAACTGTCGAAGGTTGCCTAAAACTATCCATTGCATACGTTATGAGAACCATGAGTTCTACCTACCTCTATCAATGAGATGAATTGATGAATGGAATGAAATGGGAGGACACTCACGCGCCACACGCAACATAACACACTTCTCTCTTCCGTAGTCTAACAAGCTCTTTACACATGGATCGCAGTCGATTGCTATCCCTGTATCATGTAAGCTATCTAAATTTTATTTAACACTATTTCATCTACCATCATCACCCATATGAAGTGTCATAAGATTTACAAGTCAGACTAAGCGTTCTACTATTTGTAAATGAAAGATATAGTTTCAACAGTTTACAGATTGAAAATAAAGTTTCAATAGTGTGTGCGTTAGAAATAAAGCTTTATCTGTTTGTATGTTAGAAACAAAATAAAGTTTACAAGATAAAAAGTAAAGTTTCACCACTTTACAAGTTAAAAAATAAAGTTTCAATAGTGTATGCGTTAGAAATAAAGGTGTAACTGTTTGTAAAAATAAGATCGCAAGATTTACTAGTTTACAAGTTAGACTAAGTGTAAATTAAAAATAAAATTATAACTGTTTCAAGAGTTTACAAGTTAGAAATTAAGTTTCAATGGTGTATACGTTAGAAATAAAGTTTTAGCTGTTTGTATATCAAAATAAAGTTTCAAGAGTTTACAAGTTAGAAATAAAGTTTCAATAGTGTATGCGTTAGAAATAAAGTCTTAGCTGTTTATATATCAAAATAAAGTTTCAAGAGTTTACAAGTTAGAAATAAAGTTTCAATAGTGTATATGTTAGAAATAAAGGTGTAACTGTTTGTAAAAATAAGATCGCAAGATTTACTAGTTTAAAAGTTAGTCTAAGTGTAAATTAAAAATAAAATTATAACTGTTCACGAGTTAAAGCGTTGATGCAACGATGAACAATTAATAAGCTGAAAAGTTTTAGATTCACTTTAACATTATCATATGTTTACAGATAGAAATGTGTCACAGCAAAGCTACTTCATGAGTTAGTTTGCCAGGAGTGTATCATCTCAAACTTTTACTCCGACTGTGGAACATTGATTTCCATGATGAAGATTTAAATAGTTAGATTCGATGACGAACAAGATTTACTAGTTTACAAGTTGGACAAAGCGTTCTACTATTTGTAAATGAAAGATATCATTTCAACAGTTTACCAGTTAGAAATAAAGTTTCAATAGTCTACAAGTTAAAAATAAAGTTTCAACCGTTTACAAGTTAAAAATGAAGTTTCAATAGTGTGTATGTTAAGAATAAAGTTCCATCTGTTTATATGTTAGAAATAAAATGAAGGTTCACCAGTTGGCAAGTTAAGAATGAAGTTTTATCTGTTTCATTGATAGAAATGAAACAAAGTTTCAACCGTTTACAAGTTAAGAATAAACGTTCAATAGTGTGCATGTTCAGAATAAAGTTCTATTTGTTTATATGTTAGAAATAGAATGAAGTTTCACCAGTTTACAAGTTACGAATAAAGTTCTATCTGTTTAAGTTTACAAGTTAAGAATAAAGTTCTATCTGTTTATATGTTAGAAATAAAATGAAGGTTCACCAGTTTACAAGTTAAGAATAAAGTTCTATCTGTTTGTATGTTAGAAATAAAACAAAGTTTCAACCGTTAACAAGTTAAAAATAAAGTTTCAATAGTTTGCAAGTTAAAACTAATGTTTCAATAGTGCGTATGTTAAGAATAAAGTTTTATCTGTTTGTATGTTAGAAATAGAATGAAGTTTCACCAGTTGGCAAGTTAAGAATAAAGTTTTATCTGTTTCTATGATAGAAATAAAACAAATTTTCAACCGTTTACAAGTTAAAAATAAAGTTTCAATAGTTTACAAGTTAAGAATAAAGTTTCAATGGTGTGTTTGTTAAGAATAAAGTTCTATCTGTTTATATGTTAGAAATAGAATGAAGTTTCACCAGTTTACAAGTTAAGAATAAAGTTCTATCTGTTTGTATGTTAGAAATAAACTTCTATCTGTTTATATGTTAGAAATAGAATGAAGTTTCACCAGTTTACAAGTTAGGAATAAAGTTCTATCTGTTTATATGTTAGAAATAAAATGAAGTTTCATCAGTTTACAAGTTAAGAATAAAGTTTCAATAGTTTACAAGTTAAGAATAAAGTTTCAATAGTATGCATGTTCAGAATGAAGTTCTATTTGTTTATATGTTAGAAATAGAATGAAGTTTCACCAGTTTACAAGTTACGAATAAAGTTCTATCTGTTTAAGTTTACAAGTTAAGAATAAACTTCTATCTGTTTATATGTTAGAAATAAAATGAAGTCTCATCAGTTTACAAGTTAAGAATAAAGTTTCAATAGTTTACAAGTTAAGAATAAAGTTTTAATAGTATGCATGTTCAGAATAAAGTTTTATTTGTTTATATGTTAGAAATAGAATGAAGTTTCACCAGTTTACAAGTTACGAATAAAGTTCTAGCTGCTTAAGTTTACAAGTTAAGAAAAAAGTTCTATCTGTTTGTATGTTAGAAATAAAACAAAGTTTCAACCGTTAACAAGTTAAAAGTAAAGTTTCAATAGTTTACAAGTTAAGAATAAAGTTTCAATGGTGTGTTTGTTAAGAATAAAGTTCTATCTGTTTACATGTTAGAAATAGAATGAAGTTTCACCAGCTTACAAGTTAAGAATAAAGTTGGATCTGTTTATATGTTAGAAATAAAATGAAGTTTCATCAGTTTACAAGTTAAGAATAAAGTTCTATCTGTTTGTATGTTAGAAATAAAGTTTCAACCGTTAATTAACAAGTTAAAAATAAAGTTTCAATAGTTTGCAAGTTGAAACTAATGTTTCAATAGTGCGCATGTTAAGAATAAAGTTTTATCTGTTTGTATGTTAGAAATAAAAATGAAGGTTCAATAGTTTACAAGTTAAGAATAAAGTTTTATCTGCTTGTATGTCAGAAATGAAATAAAGCTCCACCAGTTGAAAAGTTAAAAATAAAGTTTCAATAATGTGTACGTTAGAAATAAAGTTTCAACCGTTAGCGTTTACAAGTTAAAAATAATGTTTCAATAATGTGTATGTTAAGAATAAAGTTCTATCTGTTTATATGCTAGAAATAAAAATGAAGGTTCAATAGTTTACAAGTTAAGAATAAAGTTTTATCTGCTTGTATGTCAGAAATGAAATAAAGTGTCAACCGTTTACAAGTTAAAAATAAAGTTTCAACAGTGTGTATGTTACAAATAAAGTTTTATCGGTTTATATGTTAGAAACAAAACAAAGTTTCAACAGTTTACAAGCTGACAAATAAAGTTTCAACAGTGTGTACGTTAGGAATAAAGTTTTATCTGTTTGTAAGTTAGAAATAAAGTTTTAACTGCTTGTATGTTAGAAATAGAGGTATGACAGTTTATATGCTAGAAAGAAAGGTATAACTGTTTGTAAGACAAGATCGTAAGATTTACTAGTTTGCAAGTTAGACTCAGTGTTCTACTAGTTGTAAATGAAAAATATCGTTTCAACAGTTTACAGATTAAAATAAAGTCTCAATAGTGTGTATGATGGAAATAAAGTTTAAGCGCTTTGTGCGTTAGAAATAAAGTTTCAGCCGTTTACAAGTTAAAAATAAAGTTTTAACAGTGTGTACGTTAGAAATAAATGAAAGTAAGAACTTCATCGTATGAGTATTCAAAGCATGTTTTGTAAATCAAATGTGTGTAGTACTGACATGATAGAATCAAATGAACTTGACAAACGCGTCATTGAAACTGTGTTTTTAACTTGTAAACGGTAACGGTTGAAACTTTATTTCTAACGTACACATTATTGAAACTTTATTTTTAACTTTTCAACTGGTGAAACTTTATTTCATTTCTGACATACAAGCAGATAAAACTTTATTCTTAACTAGTAAACTATTGAACCTTCATTTTTATTTCTAACATACAAACAGATAAAACTTTATTCTTAACATGCGTACTATTGAAACATTAGTTTTAACTTGCAAACTATTGAAACTTTATTTTTAACTTGTTAACGGTTGAACTTGCCGACTGCAGGCAGCGAGAGCGGTCGGTTTTCCCTCTCGTCCTGTTTTGGCGTTAACTCATTATGTTTCGCTTGCTTTGAGCTTACTTCGTCTATTTTTCTTTTTCTTTCTCGCGGACGTATATCTCCTGCTTTCTACATTTCATCACTGGTATCACGCAACAGTCTCCACGCGATCACTGATCTCTACGCTTTATTTGAATTGCATTATTGACATGCATGTGTATCCGAAAACAGCATGGCGCTACGTTGGCTTGACTATTTGACTTATCGCTTGGGTATTACGTCGGATCTCTTTGTCCGCCGCTTTCAATGTCATCTGCTGCCGACCGACCTACTTCTCTTCCCTGTCCGGACTCCCATTGCGACACACGCAGAAACATGTTATCTCTGGCTCAAGTTCTCCCTCCTCCAAGTAGTGAACTTTCCTTTTTCTCGCGTGTGTTAT
The DNA here is from genome assembly GCA_907163375.1 of Prostheceraeus crozeri. Classification (NCBI taxonomy): domain Eukaryota; kingdom Metazoa; phylum Platyhelminthes; order Polycladida; family Euryleptidae; genus Prostheceraeus; species Prostheceraeus crozeri. The sequence continues at coordinate 16,862 of CAJQUW010008671.1, forward strand.
GACTATGAGTGCGAATGTGCAGACTGTAATTGAGATTTGTTTGAAAAGTTTCGCAGTGTCGCTTTTTTCAATGTTGCAAATCAAATGTGCTAACTGTGATTTGTGAGTGCGTCAACCGATTAACCTTGTGTTTTGTTGACCTCAAATAAAGATATTATTATTATTATTAAACTTTATTTCTAACATACAAACAGATAAAACTTTATTCTTAACTTGTAAACTGATGAAACTTCATTTTATTTCTAACATATAAACAGATCCAACTTTATTATTAACTTGTAAGCTGGTGAAACTTCATTCTATTTCTAACATGTAAACAGATAGAACTTTATTCTTAACAAACACACCATTGAAACTTTATTCTTAACTTGTAAACTATTGAAACTTTATTTTTAACTTGTAAACGGTTGAAACTTTGTTTTATTTCTATCATACAAACAGATAAAACTTTATTCTTAACTTGCCAACTGGTGAAACATTAGTTTTAACTTGCAAACTATTGAAATTTTATTTTTAACTTGTTAACGGTTGAAACTTTGTTTTATTTCTAACATACAAACAGATAGAACTTTATTCTTAACTTGTAAACTGGTGAAACGTCATTCTAATTCTAACATATAAACAGATAGAACTTTATTCTTAACATGCTCACTATCGAAACTTTATTCTTAACTTGTAAACTATTGAAACTTTATTTTTAACTTGTAAACGGTTGAAACTTTGTTTTATTTCTAACATACAAACAGATAGAACTTTATTCTTAACTTGTAAACTTAAACAAATAGAACTTTATTCGTAACTTGCAAACTGGTGAAACTTCATTCTATTTCTAACATATAAACAAATAGAACTTTATTCTTAACATGCATACTATTGAAACTTTATTCTTAACTTGTAAACTATTGAAACTTTATTCTTGACTTGTAAACTGATGAAACTTCATTTTATTTCTAACATATAAACAGATAGAACTTTATTCTTAACTTGTAAACTTAAACAGATAGAACTTTATTCGTAACTTATAAACTGGTGAAACTTCATTCTATTTCTAACATATAAACAAATAGAACTTCATTCTGAACATGCATACTATTGAAACTTTATTTTTAACTTGTAAACTATTGAAACTTTATTCTTAACTTGTAAACTGATGAGACTTCATTTTATTTCTAACATATAAACAGATAGAACTTTATTCTTAACTTGAAAACTGGTGAAACTTCATTCTACTTCTAACATATAAACAGATAGAAGTTTATTTCTAACATACAAACAGATAGAACTTTATTCTTAACTTGTAAACTGGTGAAACTTCATTCTATTTCTAACATATAAACAGATAGAACTTTATTCTTAACAAACACACCATTGAAACTTTATTCTTAACTTGTAAACTATTGAAACTTTACTTTTAACTTGTAAACGGTTGAAAATTTGTTTTATTTCTATCATAGAAACAGATAAAACTTTATTCTTAACTTGCCAACTGGTGAAACTTCATCTATTTCTAACATACAAACAGATAAAACTTTATTCTTAACATATGCACTATTGAAACATTAGTTTTAACTTGCAAACTATTGAAACTTTATTTTTAACTTGTTAACGGTTGAAACTTTGTTTTATTTCTAACATACAAACAGATAGAACTTTATTCTTAACTTGTAATCTGGTGAACCTTCATTTTATTTCTAACATATAAACAGATAGAACTTTATTCTTAACTTGTAAACTTAAACAGATAGAACTTTATTCGTAACTTGTAAACTGGTGAAACTTCATTCTATTTCTAACATATAAACAAATAGAACTTTATTCTGAACATGCACACTATTGAACGTTTATTCTTAACTTGTAAACTATTGAAACTTTATTTTAACTTGTAAATTGTTGAAAATTTGTTTTATTTCTATCATAGAAACAGATAAAACTTTATTCTTAACTTGCCAACTGGTAAAACTTCATTCTATTTCTAACATACAATCAGATAAAACTTTATTCTTAACATGCACACTATTGAAACAGATAAAACTTTATTCTTAACATATGCACTATTGAAACATTAGTTTTAACTTGCAAACTATTGAAACTTTATTTTTAACTTGTTAACGGTTGAAACTTTGTTTTATTTCTAACATATAAACAGATAGAACTTTATTCTTAACTTGTAAACTTAAACAGATAGAACTTTATTCGTAACTTGTAAACTGGTGAAACTTCATTCTATTTTTAACATATAAACAAATAGAACTTTATTCTGAACGTGCACACTATTGAAACTTTATTCTTAACTTGTAAACTATTGAAACTTTATTTTTAACCTGTAAACGGTTAAAACTTTGTTTTATTTCTATCATAGAAACAGATGAAACTTCATTCTTAACTTGCCAACTGGTGAAACTTCATTCTATTTCTAACATACAAACAGATAAAATTTAATTCTTAACATACACAATATTGAAACTTTTTTTTAACTTGTAAACGGTTGAAACTTTATTTTTAACTTGTAGACTGTTGAAACTTTATTTCTAACTGGTAAACTGTTGAAATGATATCTTTCATTTACAAATAGTAGAACGCTTTGTCCAACTTGTAAACTAGTAAATCTTGTTCGTCATCGAATCTAACTATTTAAATCTTCATCATGGAAATCAATGTTCCACAGTCGGAGTAAAAGTTTGAGATGATACACTCCTGGCAAACTAACTCATGAAGTAGCTTTGCTGTGACACATTTCTATCTGTAAACATATGATAATGTTAAAGTGAATCTAAAACTTTTCAGCTTATTAATTGTTCATCGTTGCATCAACGCTTTAACTCGTGAACAGTTATAATTTTATTTTTAATTTACACTTAGTCTAACTTTTAAGCTAGTAAATCTTGCGATCTTATTTTTACAAACAGTTACACCTTTATTTCTAACATATACACTATTGAAACTTTATTTCTAACTTGTAAACTCTTGAAACTTTATTTTGATATATAAACAGCTAAGACTTTATTTCTAACGCATACACTATTGAAACTTTATTTTGATATACAAACAGCTAAAACTTTATTTCTAACGTATACACCATTGAAACTTAATTTCTAACTTGTAAACTCTTGAAACAGTTATAATTTTATTTTTAATTTACACTTAGTCTAACTTGTAAACTAGTAAATCTTGCGATCTTATTTTTACAAACAGTTACACCTTTATTTCTAACGCATACACTATTGAAACTTTATTTTTTAACTTGTAAAGTGGTGAAACTTTACTTTTTATCTTGTAAACTTTATTTTGTTTCTAACATACAAACAGATAAAGCTTTATTTCTAACGCACACACTATTGAAACTTTATTTTCAATCTGTAAACTGTTGAAACTATATCTTTCATTTACAAATAGTGGAACGCTTAGTCTGACTTGTAAATCTTATGACACTTCATATGGGTGATGATGGTAGATGAAATAGTGTTAAATAAAATTTAGATAGCTTGCATGATACAGGGATAGCAATCGACTGCGATCCATGTGTAAAGAGCTTGTTAGACTACGGAAGAGAGAAGTGTGTTATGTTGCGTGTGGCGCGTGAGTGTCCTCCCATTTCATTCCATTCATCAATTCATCTCATTGATAGAGGTAGGTAGAACTCATGGTTCTCATAACGTATGCAATGGATAGTTTTAGGCAACCTTCGACAGTTGGCTAAATGTCGCCCTGGCGCAAATGCATACTACGTTGAGACAGAGGCAATCACTTGCAAACATGACGCAGAGAGGTTTAACAAGATTGACCATTGCCGAATGTCCCTTGCGGTATACATAGCTAAGGGTTTCACCGCCGCCCTTTACAGGAACGCCCGTCGAAAGGAAGTATTACACCGAACTTCATTTGCAACGTTCAAGTTGACTGATAGCAGATTAAACTTAATGATAGTATTCGCCAGTCCGAAGACTGCCCAGGGCAAACCGCGTGGAGGTTCTATCATGTCTTGCCCCATGGTGGCCCTTAAGAGAGCCGGTGGTTCGTTCTCGGGAGTAACGTCATCTTACACCCTACCAATTCTGCTGAGAGAGTCTTTGACTCTCTCTTTGGTAGCAGTGTCGACTTCCACACTAATTGGCACATGGCTAAAAAGTGGAATGTAGCGCCATTCCGTTGGATTGACAACAGTTGCTGTCATCGGATTGCCAATCCGAGCAAGATTATTGTGGACTCTGTCTTGCTCCTCTAGCCTGACAAACTCCTCAAATAAATTTCGCGTCCTTAACTGCGGTCCGCGAGGAGAGCTGACTTGACTGTTCGGCGTCTGCATAATTGAAATGAAATGAAATGAGAGGCAGTGGTTTATATACCCTCTAACACGACGCAACGTTCAACTTGACTGATAGCAGATTCAACTTAATGATAGTATTCGCCAGTCTAAAGACTGCCCAGGGCAAACCGCGTGGAGGCTCTATCATGTCTTGCCCCATAGTGGACGATTATACGGTAGTGTGTTAGTAGATTTCAATCGCTGAAAAGGGAAGATGAGAATCATTTCATTTGTCTCATCAACGTTTATCATGGGAGCAATCATTGAAGGGACATCTAATGAATTACATTTCACTCTACTCCATATCATAAAGACTAACCTTTGTCGAATGGCTGAAGTACTCTGACCTGGCGAGAGAAAGCGTCACGTTGAGTATGAAGTCGAACGCCCAACATGAGCAACGGCTCAGAGGTTTCGGTCTAACAAACGACGAACAACCCGTGCAACACAATCCCTCTAAGGCAGTACCCGCCGTCCCGAAGGAACGCTCGAGCAAAGGAGGTATTACAGCGATGATGTGCTTTATGAGCAGAAGTGAATCTCTTGATAGCAAGAGACTATTCAACTAGATAGCAAGTCAAAACAACCTGATAGCAGGACAAATGTATAGTCAGTAAATGTAAAGGTGTTATAGGATTCGGGTTGAATCCATCTCACACATCTATTTTCCTAAGTTTTAATTGTAGACTCTCCCTCTGTGTACACATCCAAAGATGCTGTCGGGCTTGGGACCGATCTAGCCACATTAAGAGTGGCCTTTAAAAAGGCCGTTTGGTGCGTTCACAAGAAATAGCTTTTACTTCTTTATGGCTCCTGAAATGAAAGAAGTAAGAGTTGGAAAGATGGCATGATGATATATCTCAGTCATTATACTCACGATACTTGTGTGGCTTTGAACAAGCTATGTGGATGTCGTCGGTGTGTTGAATATTTACATGGTAGCAACGGACATCCGCACAGCTGTAGCACTCCTGAGTGTCGTCGTTGCTTATATTTAGATATACAATTGGCTTGTCAGGGACGACACCCGCGATGGGGATGTGCATAGTTGTGAGGGATTTCACCTTCTCACACTCCTTCAAACGCGCCAACTCATTCTTCAACAAACTCACTTCCTCAAGCGCCGCTTCCTTCAGCATGCGCTCCTCACTTCGCTCTCGATCACACTTCTCAAACTTCATCACCGCCTCTTCCTTCAACTTTCTCTCCTTCACCATACTCTCTTTTGCAGCCGCACACTCCCTTAACTTTTGAGTCACACTCTCAGCATTCAACTTCAAACTATCACGCTCAGCAGTCACCTCTTTCAGCGTACTCTTCAGCGATCTCACTCTTCCTTCTAACTTTGTACACTCATGCCTCACATTCGTATAAGCACGCACATCATCCCTCGACAGCACAACTTCACACGGAACAGTCGACCTCTCAACTTTCTCAACACACCTCGGTGAAGGTCTAGGCGTTGATTGTGCCAACACCTCGGGTGCTGGCACAATCGCCCTCACAGCTTTCTCAAGCTCACGCTCAGCAGCAGCAACACTCGAATCAACATTCATGCATTCATCATCCGACGAAATCCAACTCACCGACATCACTCTACTCTTTTTGGAGGTACTCGCATCCAAATCTACATCACTCACAACACGCTTTTCAACATTTACCACCTCTACTGGTGGCAAACGAGCACACATTCCCTCCTCATACAGCATTCCCTGCTCACCACACATCATCTTCTTCATCAAAACTTTCGAAATTTTTGTGAATACACACTTCGAGTGCAACTCACTGAACGCATCATTCCTTTCATCACACCTCACATTGCACCATACACAAAACCACACCTTAACCGCAACACTATGCGCAGCATTCTTTTTATGGTGAAGGTGAAAATTCTCACCCCTAAACACATCCCCACAACTGCATTTAAAAAATTGCAGGCGTTTATTCACGTCTTTGGTCATTTTTCACTGCAAAGAAAAATGAGAAAGTTTGATATCAAACCTGAGCAGAGCGCAACGTATAGAAATAAAATGTCAGTAAATGTGAAGATTATGTTTTCAAAGTCATACTGTAATGCTATCATTACTTGAGGATAGACAAGTTAAGCTGATGAATCCGTTACAGGCATTACTCAGAGGGGATCTTATCCCAACTCCAAGGCCTCGGCCCACAAATCCAACCTCCGACGGACAGAGCGTGCGTCATGTCACTGTGTTGGTATTCGGACCCCGATTTTGACATGAAAATCGGTGGAGTTATTTACATCAGGAAACAAGTCTCGAGCTGAAGCTCGCCTCGTACAACATTATAAATGCCTTAGTTGAATTCAGCAGGGTCGAAAACCCCAGAAAACCTCCAAAACTAGTGAATTTAAATTTTTCAACTTTTTAGCACTACTTATGAAATTTTATAAGTAGTCTATCACTTAGGGCAGGTCAATAGCGACCGAAGCTTTTTTGAATCAAGTCAAACGGACTTGTAGAAGCAAAGTTACAAGCCTTTAAAGTTTTGGAGTCTTTTATGGCCTGGAGACGAAGGCCATCTCCTGGCTAACCTCTAAGTCTGACGCCTTAGCTGATATCAGCAATGAAATTTTCTAAGTCGGTCTCTTACAGAAACCCGGAATTTGGAATGTCCGAAGCTCATCGGAGCTCAGAGAGACGACCTACCTCTGACAATCGCTCTCGTCTTAATGACAAGTCTCTCTCGGTTCCCAGCTTATATAGTGTGTGGCGATCAGCTGATGACGTAATACCCATCATCTAAACACTGAAAACCCGTCTATCATCGATTCTGGAGGTCCGATTGAGCTGGAAATATACCATATCCATGTAGAATTTGACGCTGAATCCGAATCTGGCCTCCGTTTTCCCATCCAATGCTTCGTTTTGGCTCCACATAAGGCAGCCATCGCAAAAATTCTAACTCGTCAACTTCTAACTCGTTCTAACTCGTCATTCAAAACGTCCCAAATTCTAACTCTGTCGTTTTTTCGAAAAATGTTGAAAATTTTTTCTCTCCGATTGACTTGAAACTCACCATACAGATAGAGAATTTCACGCTGATTCCAAATCTGAAATCCGTTTTCCAATCCGATGCTTCGTTTTGAAGCTAGAGCCCAAAACGTCCCAAATTCTAACTCTGTCGTTTTTCGCCAATGTCCCAAAATCTTAAATGGCGTCTCACATCTAAACGAAGACAGATAGGAACAAGCCGATTCTTTCAGTGAATTTGTCTCACTCTCACTCTTAGCTTTCAAACGAGCTATGGCACGACAAAATCCGTCCACTAGAAGCCAAGATCGAAGCGAGCTGTCCAGAGGGGGGGGACGTCAGCGAAAATTTTTTCTCTCCGATGGCGTTCAAATTCACCATACCGATGCAGAATTTCACGCTGAATCCGAATCTGGCCTCCGTTTTCTCATCCGATGGTTCGTTTTGGCGCTACATACCAAAACGTCCCAAATTCTAACTCTGTCGTTTTTTCGAAAAATGTTGAAAATTTTTTCTCTCCGATTGACTTGAAACTCACCATACAGATAGAGAATTTCACGCTGATTCCAAATCTGAAATCCGTTTTCCAATCCGATGCTTCGTTTTGAAGCTACAGCCCAAAACGTCCCAAATTCTAACTCTGTCGTTTTTCGCCAATGTCCCAAAATCTTAAATGGCGTCTCACATCTAAACGAAGACAGATAGGAACAAGCCGATTCTTTCAGTGAATTTGTCTCACTCTTAGCTTTCAAACGAGTTATGGCACGACTAAATCCGTCCACTAGAAGCCAAGATCGAAGCGAGCTGTCCAGAGGGGGGGGACGTCAGCGAAAATTTTTCTCTCCGATTGACTTGAAACTCACCATACCGATGCAGAATTTCACGCTGAATCCGAATCTGGCCTCCGTTTGCCCATCCGATGCTTCGTTTGGGCGCTACACAGCCAAACGTCCCAAATTTTAACTCTGTTAAAATTTTGAAGAAAAATTTTTTATCACCGATTGAGCTGGAAATCACACCACAGATGCAGAATTTTACGCTGAATCCGAATCTGGCAGCCATTTCACCATCCACGACAACCTAGACGGTCGCCCACGTCAACCTAGACGGTCGCCCACGTCAACCTGGACGGTCGCCCACGTCAACCAGGCGGTCGGACCAACTCACCCGAGTCTCACACTCTGTCGTTTTCGGGGGGGGGGAGTCAGCGAACATGTTGTGAACGTGAACCAACCTGGCCGGCACACCACGACAGACTTCTGTCGTTCCAGAGGGGGGGGACGTCATCGACGGCGGCCATCTTGCGCTATCTGGTGTTTGTCACTTGCTTACTACTTGTTTGCCAACACTTAGCTTTTTTCATGAGATACCACCAACTAAAAACAACAGAAATGAAAAGATTTTGGAATCTTCTTTTACAGCAAATTGAGCGAATAGTTTCAGTAATGCAATTATTTCTCAACTAAAACCACAAATCATTCAGAACCATCAACTTTATTTGAATTTTTCTATACTATGATGTTTCATCGTTTTGCATGATAGCTCTCGTTTTCGCTACTAGACAGAAGTACTTGTGTTTCTCCATAGCAGACCACCCAGGCGATTCGAACTTAAAAAAGCGAAAAAAAACGAACCCTTAACTTAGAAAAGCGAACCCATAATTTTTACATCAAGCAATGTAGAATGCGCTATAACGACATAATATGCCATCAAGCCATACACTACCACGAATACTATGAACCTGTGTAGATTGCGAATATTACTTTCTGGTGCAAAAATGATAACTTGTCGGATTTTTCTTGCATCTTGTTAAACGATTTGCTAATGTACCAGACCATATTTATACATAAAACTAGCTTTTGTTTTCTATTAATGATCAGATTAGATTGCTTCAATTTTAGACAAATAATGTAGATTCCAAGATTGTTTCATAAGATTGTTGAAACATAGGATTGAAAAAAAATCAAAAAAATAGTGCTAGAAAATTCAGTAGAATGAAGATTATTCTATAATTTCTAACGTGGTTAAGGAAATTTCTCTAACTGCCATGCTTCCAACTGCTAAATTAACCTTAAGCTTTGAACATCCCTTTCATCTGAATATTCCAAGGCATATTGATATTTTCAAGCATTTATTAGATAGGGGTCTGTTAACTAAAGTCATGCGAAATAGATCATATGACGAATAAGGTTTTACATCAATATGTCAATTATTTTATACAGTGATAGAATGTACACAGACGGTTTCATCTGATAATCATTGTAGTTTTCTTCAGAACTCGTAAGTCTAGTATTATGCTAATAATACTGATGACTAGGATGCATTTTTGTAAAGGAAGATAATGCTCATAATAAAGCTCTATTCTTGAAATTATTGAAGCAAAATTGATATTTCATTAGATGGGCATTGTTGCAAACGTTAATTTAGATGTAAAAGTGTCAACCTGCACATTTACTATCAATGAAATTGATGTTGCTCAATTATGCAGGCCTATAGTGATTAGATGATAAATATTTCAAAAATGGAATTTTTCCGACAATAGACGGCTGCCAAAGAGAGAAAATTATGTAGTGAAAGATTTGCATTCGATTGGGTACATTCGACCCTTTCCGCAAAGCTTTTGACCGTAAGTCAACCTAATCCACAGATCAAAGCTGCATGTTATGAGACATACGGTATATTAGTACTTTTCAATCAAAACTTTGAAGTGTAAATATACATCAATATTATAAATCTAAATTGATGAAATCCGACGATAAATGATGATATTGGCTAAATCCTTGAAAATATTCCATAAAAAAACCAACACCATGCAGCCTGTTTCAAAGACCAATTATTATTAAGATCATGCTCCATGCACTTCTGCTAAAATATTCAACCAAGTCCAAGCTTTGAATTGAATTGGAAATAGCCAATATTGAAAAATATTGACTTTATTTTCGTCTTCTTTATTCTGTAATAAATGACGAAAGCGAAAATAAAATCAATATCTTTCAATATTGGCTCTTTCCAATTCGATTCAAAGCATGACAAATAGCCAAGATAATTTATCTAAAACCAAGTCCAAGCTTTACGATGCAAGGTTCTCATTGTCTTGGATCGTTGACACCACTTTCTCTGATTGAATTTTATGTGGGCATTTCTATTTACTGACGCATTTGCCAGAAGTCACGAGTTGCTGAAGCACACAGATAAGTCGATATCGCATAGCTCAGCACACAGAAGCTATGAAAGTACATGTACAGTCTCTTGCAAAAGTTTAAGAACACTTATCTTTTCTGATCTTTTTATGTATCTCAACGTATATATTGCAGAATCTTTTAAAGCGGGTTTCTCATATAACATGGTTATTGGAGATGTTTCACAATAGATATGTTTAGAGAGAAATCGTTTACTATTAATATCGTGGAAAGCCCAGAGTCTCTTTTTAGTAACATTATCCGCGTAACATTACATACTAATGCAGTGGAAAGACTCGTTCATTCGAAAGATAATCTGCACGATGGGTTGAAGAAAATCCATTCTGCCTACAGTGAGAGCTGAAGCAGCAATATTAGCAGAAACTGGTATGAGTCAACGTCGAACAGCAACACAGCTGGGAATTTCTCTATGTTCAGTAAACTCGGCGATTTGGAAAATTGCGACTGGCTCATTTAATGATTCTCCCCGAATTGGTCGTCCAGAAGCTCTAACAAGGAGGGATGAACGGATACTGAAGAGAATGGTAATGAAGAAAACTTCAATGTTGATGCGAGAAATCAAAGCTGAGCTGCATTTAGCTACTCTGTAATAATCTTGGTCTTAAAGTTACAGACCTGCGAAAAAGCCAAAGCTCACTCCGAAAATGGCGAAAGCTCGCTTAGAGTTTGCTCGGCGCTATCTTCACTACACAACAGAAGATTGGAAAAAAGTCTTATGGACAGATGAGTCAACATTCGAACAATTTGGTAGTCGCATCAAGCATGTCCGAAGACCTCCGAAGACCTCCGAAGACAAGGCACCATCCACGTTATGTGATACAGACTATGAAGCATCCTTTGAAGCAGATGGTCTGGAGTTCAATGTCTGCAAAAGGTCGCGCCGGCATATTTTTCCTTCCTACAGGAATGACAATGAACGGTAAAATGTACCTCAACGTTCTAAAAGACAAACTTCGTTTACATATGGATATCCATAATACAGAAACACTGATGCATGATACCGCTCAATATCACCGCGCCAAAATGGTATCTGATTGGTTGCGCTAAAATTCCGTCAATGTCCTCAAATGGCCAGGAAATTCTCCGGACTGTAATCCCATCGAGAATTTATGGTCTGTAATGAAGGACCATGTGGCAGCTATGCGACCGAAGAGTGCAATTGACTTGAGAAATTGCATCAAGGCAGTTTGGACAACGAAATTATCAACAGAATACTGTGCGGAGTTAGTTAAGTCAATGCCTCGTCGTCTGGCAGCCATCATTGAAAGTAAAGGTTATTGGACCCGCTATTAGTTTTTGAAGCAGTTTTATACATTTTGTATTATTTCATTTCATGCATTCTAAAATTTGTATGAATATTATTAATAGGATGGAACTGAAATGAAAATTAGCGTTTTTTTGCAAGTGTTCTTAAACTTTTGCAAGAGATTGTATATAGCGGGTCAAGTAGGACGTAATCAGTATGACTGCAGTAATGTAAACGGTGGTAAAATGATTTACAAAATAGTGCATTACTGGTAGATCTAGTATTCATCAATCTATGACTAGCCACTTAACCAGTGGTCGAGTGCAGACGTCTCTGTTGTGCAATCTCGCGGTGTATCAGTCTTTTGCTAATTTCATCGGTTTGTGGTAGTTATTCGTTTGGATTTTATATATTCTTAATCGCCGTTTCATAACGATTCGAATGGTGTTATTTTCGCCTACGTGGGATCAATCGTCGCAGTGCTATTTCCAAATTTGTGTTGAGTTTTTGGTTGTGTCAGTGTACGCATGCGCAAATTTCATGAGCTAATCTCCACGATCAAGTCGTCATCTTGTTCGTTTCCAGACAGTGCTCAGCTTATAGTCAGCATTGGACACTGCGTTCTGTACATGTTGCGGTGGTCTTATGGTCAAGAGTTAGATTAATACTTGCAGCTATTGCAACGGATCGGGTTCGGTTCCTCTTCTGATCTCGCATAGACGCCAACTCTTCCTTCTATTTTTTATTGTCGCTTTTCTTTTAAAATATGCCGAATACGAGAACCAACTGCTCTACTTCAGCTTTGGTTTTGGAGGATGTCAAACGACTCCTTGAAGAAAATAGGAGGGATATCATCAATTCGCTTCAGCCAGAATCGAATAATATCGCTTCCAAACTCGATTTTATCTGTAAAAGAGTAGAGTCGATTGAACATTCTGTCGCTGATATGAAGCAGACGATTACTAAACATGAGGGTGAGATAGATTCCATCAAACAAGTTCTCGGGGAATTCGTGACTGGCGCGCCTGACCGCATTTTAAATGAAGTTGAAGATCGCATTCGTAAATTAAACAACGTTATTATTTCTGGACTCACTGAAGGTGATGGATTTCTAGAGGAAAGAGCAATGCACGATAAAAGAAAATTAGTGGAGATTCTTGGTGAGTTAGGGAATCCAATTGAGCAGGAGTCCATCATAAAGATGCAACGTATTGGTCGCGCAGTAGCTGATCGCCCCAAACTCATTCGACTTATTCTCAGGGATCAACAGTCAAAGGGGATTCTTCTGCAAAAGTCAAGACAATTACGGTCATCGCCAAGCTTCGGTAACATCTATATCAACCCTGATAGAACAAAACACCAATCAGATGAGCAGAAAAGGCTTCGCACAGAATTGAAAGACCGAATTTCCAAGGGTGAAGATGTTGTCATTTATAATCAGCAGATCATTCCTCGTCATAAGCTATCAACGAGAAATTTTTGATATCGGGTTTTAATTTATGTAATCACAGTCGGAATTTCTTCCCTTCTCTTCTGCTTTTTAACGCAAGATCCCTTCTGCCCAAATTTGATGAACTATGCGCTGTTCTGTCTACTATCCAACCTGGCATTGTTTAATTACCGAAACATGGCTACATTCGAATATTTGCGACAATATTTTGCATATAAATGGTTATGACCTGTACCGATGTGATAGAAATGAACGGATCGGCGGTGGAGTTTGTGCTTATATTAGCTCTAATTTTCCCTGCGTGGTGATAAACAAATACCAGTGCCCACCTGAAATTGAGTTATTGTCTGTGCGTATATCTGTTTTGCATCTGTTTCTAGTTTGTGTTTATATTCCGCCTAATTTGAGAGTCAACGAGCTACATAGAATATCTGACTTCTTCATTGATACATTTGATGCGGAACTTTCAGAATTTCCTGACTCCCATCTTATCGTATGCAGTGATTTCAATAATTTTGATTCGTCCATCTTCTATCATCAGTTTTCTCTGCGGAATTGCGTCATGTCCCCAACTCGGAACACATCCTTCCTCGACCAAATATGGATTAACTCTGAACTCTCGGAAATCTATCCTGATGATGCTTCCGTCGGGCCCCCTATTAGCTCATGTGATCACAATACTGTCTTACTGAATAGCAAGAGGGATATTATGAGGCAAAAGAGGCTTTCAAAAGTTTGGGATTTTCGGAAATCAAACATAGATGTATTCTTATATCTTTTGTCAATCGGCCTTACTGAATTTCCGGATGCTGATTCTAATCTTTCTGTTGATCAAGCGTGCTTTGAATTTTATTGCATTGTACAAGCTGCTCTGACATTCATTCCGTATGAGTATGTTACTTTATCTAAGACCGATAAACCGTGGATTACTCCCGTGTTAAAGAGCTTGATTGCTAAACGATGGCGTGCATACAGACAAAATAATTGGCCATTATATCATCATTACAAAGGTATAATAACAAATGAAATAACGAAAGCCAAACTCAGCTGGACTAAGAAACTTGTCAATTCTTCGAAGAACATGTGGAAGGTTATTAATGAAGCGCGAGGGAAAAGCAATAAAGGCTGCTATGATGCACTTGTCAGTGATCTTGGAGGCAAAGACAAATTTCTCATAGCGCTGCAGCATGAGCTGAGCAAGAATTTCAACTACGAAATCGATGAGGATCCAATAACCATTCGTGATGAGTATTGGAATGTAGATATAAATCTTAGTGACATTAATCGCGCTTTGAGCAAAGTGAAGGCTTCTTCCTCTATTGGAAGTGATGGAATTCCAAATCGTTTACTGCGGAAGGCGCCTTTTTGCTCTCGGTCCCAATATACCACATTTTCAGAAAGTCTGCTACTGATCGCTCATTTCCCAATTGTTGGAAATTGTCTGATGTTGTCCCAATTCCTAAATGCAAAAACCGGGTATTAGTGATTTCAGACCTACATCCCTCGCACCAACTCTGAGCAAAATTCTCGAGAGGCTTATTTTGTAGTCGGTGTATTCTGAGTTAAGCTCGTTGTATGGACCATACCAGTTTGCTTTCCGAAACCACGGATCAACTGAAGGTGCACTTGTAAGAATACATGACTGTAAAACATATGGATAATCCGCAAGTGAAAGCTGTGCGAATGACCTGTTTAGATCTTTCCAAGGCATTCGACAAGGTACTGGCAAATATTATGATAAATCGCCTTTTAAATGCTGGTGTGAATTCTGGCTTCATCCTTTGGCTCAGGAATTACATTACAGGTCATTCTCAACGTCTAAAGATAGATGGTGCTTTTGGATCTGTAAATGATGTTCACTCAGGCATTCCCCAGGGCTCAGTTCTCAGCCCAGTTTTATTCGCCGTGTTTATGGGATCACTGTGCATCAATTCTAGCTCTACCTCTGTTGTTCTATATGCTGATGATGTCAGCTTGATCGAGCCAATTTTCCAAGATGATGCTGAACCGGATGGTTTGACAGCCGTTCAACAATGGGTCGCGTCGAAGAAGATGGTCCTGAACATCAATAAGTCTAAGCAACTTATTTTTCATAAAAGCAGAAGTGACAGCTATGCGCATCCCTTCATAGAAGTCTCAAAGGAAATAAGGATTCTTGGCGTTCTTTGGAACGATAGGATGACGTAGGAGGCTCATTTCGATAATATGCTCAAGATTTCTTCTCAACGTCTATACGTTACACGGGTGCTGAAGCCTCTATTATCCTGTGAACATTTAAAACTGGTCTACGAATCTATCATTGTGTCCGTTTTACTCTACGCGTCCTCCTTGCTTGCCTGGTTGCCAAAAGGATTGGAACAAAAATTGGATAAGTTCAATGAGCGAGCGCACAAGATCATTTGTGGAAAGAATTGTGCGTGTGGAAAGTTCCCTCCGCTTTCAGTCATGAGAGTAGGACGTGCTCGAAAGTACTTCACTTCGTGTGAGCGATATACAACCCATCCTCTCCATGCATTCCTGCCCCCACGCATGCCTAATTCAGGTTTTCTTCGGCTGCCACACATAAAAACATCTCGAAGACTGCATTCCTTTTTCTCTTGGACTTCCTTTCTTCTAAATTCTGATGGCCGTAAAATACACAATGTGATCTCAGTATAACTAATACAGGTGTGAGCATGTTTATGATTTCTTTTTCTCTTCACTGCTCTTAGGCTAGTTGATGTCTGTTACTCACTTGATTATCAGTGCATTTTCATCATCAATTTTTTCACTTTTTGTCTTTCTATGTATCTAGTTATGTTCCATATGTCTCTATCGATTTTCAATGCAAGCAAATATACGCTTACTTACTTACTTACTCAGAAAGTTTCAGGTGGATATATGAAAATAGGCTACACATATCCGATCATATCAGTATTATGTTAATGTCTTTATCAGTAGATGCAAAATGATTATTATACACATCAACTTTTTGCCTAGTTACACGTACTTCAAGAAAAATCACAGTGAAAGTGACAGTGTAATAAAAATTTCAACAGAAAATCTCCTGTTGTGTACCGTAAAACTGGCAAATGTCAGCCACCAGGGGTAATGTCAGCCACTTATCAAAAAAGTGCAAAAAACTCTTTTCATTCACAGTTACCTAAAAACTGATGCTCACACTCTTTGTTGATTTCATTTTTGACATTTCAGAATAATTGGATTTGTTACAGTTGGTTTCGGAGCTTGTAATTCGTAAAATGAAAAAAAATCGTAAGTATCGTTGGTGGCTGACATTACCCATTGTTGCTAATTCGACTGTGCGGCCAGCGATGAAGCGATGAATCAGATATCTATGTCGCACACAGTAGCGTGTCTTATCGATTTGCGTCCTCACCTGCACCTGCGCATGATCTCTGTCACGACGATCAATGAATTTGATTCCGCATTAAGTAAATGAATTTTCTTTCGTGTGACATTCGAATGTGTGATTGCTGTTAGTGATGGCCACGAAGAAAACCGTCAAGAGGTACATGGATGACGATAGGCAGTTAGCTGTCAGCGCTGTTCGTGAAAACCGAATGTCACAAAGAAAAGCTGCCGATGCTTATCATGTCAATCGCGAAACACTACAGCGTCATATCAAGGCATCAGAGAAGAATGAGATAGTTACGGGACCTGGCAGACCCACAGAACTTTCGCAAACTGAAGAACAAGTCATCGCTCGAACAATTCAGACTATTACCAAGTGGGGATTCGGTCTGACTAAACAACTTCTTCAAGACCTCGTCTGTCAATATCTAGCATCCAAAGGTCGTGAAGTTGAGCGATTCACAAATAATCGACCAGGAAGTGACTGGGTGAACTCTTTTATGACCAGACACAATCTGGTTCTTCGTCAGGGATGTAATATCAAGCGCAGCAGGTCATCACTTCGACCAGAAACGGTGAACGCTTTCTTCGATGAACTGTCGCAATGTGGATTATCAGAAGCTTCTCCTTCTCATGTCTTCAACTACGATGAGCCGCACTGCCAGATAATCCTGGTTCTCAAAAAGTGATTGCAAAGCGGGGAACACGTCGCATCGAAATCGTTCAGGAACATTCAAAGACCAACATCTCCCTGATGTTTTGCGGTTCCGCTGACGGAAAGCTTCTTCCGCCCTACGTCATCTACAAATCGCAAAGTGTTTACGAGACTTGGACGCAAGGTGCACACGTGGAACTGTGTTCAACTGTTCGAAAAGTGGATGGTTTGATAAAGACTCTTTCGCAGCCTGGTTTCGTGACACTCTAATCCCTGCAGTTAGGGATCTTCACGGAGAAAAGTTCGTGATCGGTGATGATTTAGCAGCGCATTTCTCTGTTGAAGTGATCGAAATGGCTGCTGCATACAACATCAAATTCATCGATCTTCCACCTAACTCTACCCACCTTCTGCAACCTCTTGACGTCGCTGTGTTTAGAATTGTGAAAGCCAAGTGGAGGATCATCCTACAGAACTTCCGTCGGGAGTCCAGGGCAACTGGGCCTATTCCGAAGCAGTCGTTCGGAGTCATGTCGTTCCAGTTGTACAGGATGGTGGAGAGTCCCTCCAAGCAGAATCTGATAAGTGCATTCAGAGCGTGTGGCTTGTCCCCCATTAATCGAGACGCTCCACTGAGCCGCCTGACCCACGGCGAAGAAGCCATCAGACGTGACCTGTATTCCAGCCTTATTGGGATGCTGCGAGAAATGCGCGGTCAAACTTCCAATCAACGAAGAACCCGTGGGGCAAAGGTGACGGCCGACCGATTCTCCCGTCTCACAGTGTCGCCTCAACGTCAAATGTGGATTCAACGCATGCGGACGGGGATGAAGACAGCTCAACTTGCAGTGAGGATGACGAATGTGGATTGTGTAAAATTTCGTTTGCCGGATATAATTGACCAGACTGGGTCCAATGCACGTCTTGCAGAATATGGACCTGCGGAGCCTGTAATAATGAAACGAGTGATGTATTTTTTGTGTGCTCTAACTGCAATTGGCTGTTGTTGTTGACTTTGTATTGCGTGAATTTTTGAAGTACCCGTATCTAAGTTGTTCTTAAATACACGTATTTCATTGTTCAAGCTATTTTTCATTTTGATTGTCTTCAGAAAGCCAAAATTGCAGTTCATGAAGGTATAATTGGTACTCTATATGAAATATATAGCAGAAAATTCAAAAAGAAGCCAAAAAAGTGGCTGGAATTTGTCTGTTTTACGGTATACTATCATCTCAATTTCTTAGGCCTATTTATCAACATCATGCAATACACCTCACTCATTCTCATAAACTGAACCGTTTGCTTCACTAATCCAACATCAATCTGCTAAAAAAACTCGGTAGTAGGCCTCCCGTGTGTATCAGGCAAGCCAGCATGGATTGATGTCTCGAATTCCTTGACTGATAAATTCAATGACATTCATTTGTAGCATGTTTTTTGAACATGCATCAATTCAGTCTCGTGTAAAAGCTATAGTTCCATGGCCTCAAAATTGCTATAAAAGCTTGTGCATTTACCGGAATGCACTACGACAAGGCTTTGCCTTCAAGAATTGCTACAACATGACTTTTTGCTAATAAGGGAACATTTTTCAAATCCTAATTCCTATTATGCAATCGTCAAGATATGCATTCAATTGTGAACACATGGATGATAGCATGACTAAAGTAAAGGGCAACATGACAAAAAGTCAGGTTGCGTTGTCAACTTGTAAAAAAGGCCTGTACTACGAAACGCTATTTTCCTGCTCCACCAAAGAAGCGAAAAAAAATGAATGCCACTCGATAAAAGCGAAAATTCAGGCATATTTCCGAAAAAGCGAATAAAAGCTGAAAAAACGAATGTCTGGTTGGTCTGTCCATAGTCACTAAGTCAGTGATTGTTTCCAAACTCCTATAGCACCGGAGTGGAGCTTTTCGACTCCGATACAAAGGCACTGACCTCTATAATATAAGCAACACAGCTAAAAAAAGAATCAATATAATTTTCAATTGACTTTATAGCCTGTTTTAACCATAATAAGTCACGTTTTCTAACAAGTTTATAGAGGGTCTATACATCATGTTCAATAATCAAGACCACTGTTTCTCAAACTTTTTCTCATCGCGTACCACTTGACAGTCGGAATCTTTCCTGTACCACTGTACATAATACCTGAAAAATTAATAGCAATAATTGTGATAATGATGGACGCTTAGTTGAGATAATGAAAATTGGTGCTGTAAAGAAACTATGAAACTTAGGGTATAAACACTGTATCACATCATTATAATCATTGAAAGTTAAGTAGCTCCCATAATAAAATAATAAGCTGATGACTATAATTTTCAACTACTCTATCAAGCTAGATAATTATTTCTATCGCATACAATTTTACTGATTATGAAAGATTACTGGTTAATTCATATCTACTTTATATTAGTATATCTGAAAAGTTTCAAAATATAAATTAATAATAAATGAAAGCGCATCATTTACCCTATTAAATATATCATGAATCAAAAATTCTGAAGGTAAGAATAAGCTGTATTTCGATACGTACGAGTATAGAAAAATATTCATTCTCAGTGTGAGGGATAGAGTTGTTTCCCCTGAACAAGTTCATCAATGCGAGGTAAAACGTTCGACACAGCACATCGGAAGTCGTGTTTTGGTTGAGTCAGCCGATTTGATCGTCAAGTAGGCTATGTGGTAAAGCCCTGCTAATACTCCTAGGTAAAGGGAAATACGAGCAGAGTTGGTACAACCCTTTGAGCTAGTCGCTTATATGAGGATTTCATGCTTTGCCAGAAGTTGAACAAAGGTTTGCTGATGCTGAAGAAGTTCCGTGATATAGCACCAAATAGCAGTGATCAGCATTCTCCTATTCCGAAGTCCGTGAGAGTCATGTCACTTACCAA
This sequence comes from Prostheceraeus crozeri, assembly GCA_907163375.1. Taxonomy (NCBI): domain Eukaryota; kingdom Metazoa; phylum Platyhelminthes; order Polycladida; family Euryleptidae; genus Prostheceraeus; species Prostheceraeus crozeri. The sequence goes on from CAJQUW010008671.1 coordinate 36,960, forward strand.
GGAAACCACCAGCAGTGTAGCACAGACCCTGAGAGGATTTGCTCATTTTGACGGAGCCTCGAGATCATTGAGGCATCAGCATGTCTAAATCATGGTGCAGTAAATACATTTCAACGATGTAGATATTTGAGTTACCTGAAAAACCGGCCTACGGCTGGCAGCCCACTTCCAAAGAGACGTACGTCCCGGTGGCTGTATAGATATCTTAGTGGTCGTCCCTGCGTCAGGCTTGCTTACTGATATTTTCCTTAGGGCAATGTCCAGCCTTTTGCAGAGCTCTTGCAATCCAATCACACAACTCAATGAGTTTTGAGTATCAACTTCAACAGTTGTTTGCGCCGCACTAAATGTGGCATAGATTTCAAAAATTGTCGTTCTGAGAAATTTATTAGTAGATATCTAATTAGATATTGAAGTGATCTGATTAATCCGTGTTAATTTTCATCCAGTTGCATGACATCGCTATATGATTTTATTTGTCTCGGTCATAGAAGTGGATAATAGTACACTAGAATGGAAGTTTGATATCTTGCCCATGTGCAATGATGGCACATGGAAAAATCTATGGTTGTAGATCTGCTTCGATCTAAAACATCGCATCATAGTCAAACTATTTGCCAAGTTGGTTGTGGAAGTTGTTGACAGCAAATTGCAGGATTTTCATGAAGAGAGCTTTAAGTGAGATGGCAGCATTGTTTCATGTGAATTAGCCTACTATTCCATGGATTAATATACTGTGTCTATTTGTAGCAGTTATTGACAACTATTTTCCAATTTTTCAATACTGGAATACGAATCAAAAATTGTTTCAGAGTCATAATCGAAAGTGGTCGATGTACTGGTTGTAAGAGTATCTCAAGATTTAAAAGATAAAAATTCTAATTATTGGATAATTTCTCCTTCTAGCGGTTAGGAAACCTAGCGCCTTCTGGAATAAACACATTGAAAGCTTCTTTACCGACAGTCATTTCTCAGATAAATGAAATGTCGCTGGATCCTTTCAATTAATCACTGAATGACTTATGTGATATAGTGTGATGATATTTTGGAAGCTCATATTAGAAAGCATACAAAGGTTTTGAGAATTGTTCAAATATATTGAACAGTGGAACCCTTTTAAGTAAAATGAATACTCTGAGATTTCTTGGCCTCTGATTTCAAGCTGGAGCAATGAATGCATGCTCTGTAAATTGACATGACAAGTTGCGTATGTGTCTGATTATACTCTTGATTGATTATAGGAGCGATACCGTAAATGCTCTATTAATGGCCCTCTCTCAAATAAGCGCCCCTCTCTAATAAGCGCCCCTACTTTCAGTCACATGTCCACTTGACAGTCCCCATTAAGGGCCCCCACATCCTGTGTTCTCTCAAGGAATTCATGCAATCGGTTCGTCTCAGACTCTAGCCTTACATTTGGGAGGAAAACGCTCGCGCATGGTGACCTCTTTAATGATTGGTCTTGTCTACAAGCGACTCTAGTACACACAGTATCATTTGCCTTATCGGTGCAGACGTCATTATTGATCAATCCTGCTACGTCCGCCAGTACCTCCATTTCGTTGTTATTCTTGACATGGCTGCGCCATGAAGTTGAGAGCCTTCTCCGTCGAAGAAAAATTACAAGCTGTGAACAGCTGAACGTACAGAACGTTTTACGGGATTTCCTTCTTTGTCATCCTGTCGCTGCTGTATTTTGTAAATTCACTATTGCTTTTGTGTACATGATCTTTTGACTAGGGGCAACAATCCAGATCACAAATTGACTTGATAATTAAAAATGCCAACCCGATAAAAAGAAAGCCAGCTCGTAGAATTTGCTTTTTGCCCCAACTAAGTTCCCCCGGAGTGTGCCATAATTTTCATGCAATTTCCATTCTAGGACTTTCTATGGTATTATTAATTTCTATGGTCTCGGTGGATGCACTGTAGATATCCCATTGCTTTATTTGACCTGTAAAGCAGATTATTGACCGCGCGGGAAATGTCTCGGTGGATGCACTGTAGATATCCCATTGCTTTATTTGACCTGTAAAGCAGATTATTGACCGCGCGGGAAATAATATTTACTGCAATGCACGCAATCTAATCTAATTATGAGTGCTCTTAATATGTCGAAAAACCTATAGACTAGATCTGTGAATAGATATTTTCACGATTGATCAAGCTGAATTTCTATTCAAAAACTCTTGATTATCATGGACATGTCAATCACAATCTGTCCTTGATTATCATAGCACGTCGTCAAATACAATTCTCTACGCAACTCGTGCATAATATTGCTTCATCATAGCATTCGAACTCGTTATATTCAAGTAATGAATATTAGTTATTTACGCAACTAGTGCAAAATATTCATCTTTATTGCTTTCTTCGAGGTCAACATATGTTAACAATGTTGATCGAGGAGAAAGCAAAAGATGGATATCTTTGCACGTGTTGTGTAGGTAATTTTATTTTTCACCGATATCATGACCATTATGACTAATCTAATTCTGTGGTGTTTGATGAGTTACAATTTGAATTTTAATTGTTAATAATATCACGAAGATGATCTGATTCACATATAACTACTATGAATCTATATTTTCATAGCAACTTCAGTTTACATTTACATTTTGATTGCGACTGCAATAACTTAGCTTTACAAAATAATTTAGCTTGACAAAATATCGAAACGTAACTGCAAAGGACATACCGCAGGAAATGAAGAACAAGATTTTTCAATGCATATCAGTTGGGGTTTACAACAAATGGCACGACAAATTTTCCGCATTTGTCGAAGAAAATAAGTATACTGAGAATTTTGAAACTGTTCTTATATTTTTTAATGAAATATCAAAACAGTACTCACCTTCAACGTTGTGGCAGGCGTACAGCTGTTTGAACAAGTTCTACACAATTTATAAAGGATGGCCATCGTTCAACAACACTCCTATTCTTAAAGAATATATAAAGAAAATTGAAAGAGAAGGAACGCCAAAGAAACAAGCAGCAATTTTATCAAAGGAGCAACTTTTTACGTTTTTCGAAACTGTTCCAGATGACGAACTCAAAGTTTTGGTGAGAAAAGCTGTAGCGATTATTGGATACTATGGTGGACTTCGCGTCGCAGAATTGACTGCTTTATCGTTTGAAAATGTAATTTTCGGACAAGATTCCGTGGAGATATTTGTCATGCAGTCAAAGACTGATCCAAAAGGAAAGTCAAATTTTTACTTTTCCATACCAAAACTGCAAAATGAATTTTGTCCATACAAAATAATACATGTCTGTATTATAATTCAGTGTCTAACAAAAAAGGCAGACTTTTTCAAAATTACAATGCCAAGAGTAAACGGTATTCAGGTCAACCTATGGGTCGAAACATGATTGGTTCTGTTCCAAAATTCATTGCACGGTATTTGAAACTCGAAAACCCCGAACTGTATACCGGCCATTGCTTTCGCAGATCGTCTGCAACAGCATTGGCAGACTCAGGAGCCTCGATGACAACACTGAAAAGACAATTCCGTTGGAAAAGCGACACGGTTGCGGAAGGTTATATTGACCAAAGTAAAAGAAATAAGGTTATATTGACCAAAGTAAAAGAAATAAGCTTGATATTTCCAATTCTCTGACAATCGAAAGTAAGAAGGAGAAAGAAGTAGAAAACGAATCTAAGCGTGTTGTATTTAATAACTGTTCAAATATCATCATAAACTTATAAAAGTACGTTACCTGAAGGTTTTGGGTGCTTTTAAATGTTGGTCCTTTTAGAAATAAAAAGCTACCATTTAGATAAAATTGTTCATTTTCATTTTTACTTCAAGTGATGAATTATACTCACCTCTTAAGCTGAAATAATAAGCGGGTTTTATATAATTCAATCGCATGTATCTATATAGAAATCTACAATTCAACCAGTGCAATAATGAAAATATTACTGCTCGCCCGTGCAGTAATCTGCTTTACGTAATGGATAGAGGACGGCTATGCGATTCTCTGGGATATAGAGAGGGAAATTATTTGATGGATCCCGAGGGCTTAAGCCCGAGGGATATATCAAATAATTTCACGAGCTATGTCAGAGAATCGTATAGCTATCCTCTATCCGATATAAAGTATGCCAGATTACCAGGACCATAGATGTCCGCGATAAAATCCCTCTCTACCAAGAATTTCACCGGGAACAAATTTTATTAGATATAGAAGGGATTCTGAAATACGATTCTACAACTATGCAATGATCTGGTATACTTTATAAGTAAAATAAAGTGACAGGATATCTACATTATACGCACGGTGAAAAATAAATGAATTTAAATATGTGATATATCACTGATATCAAGCTTTAACGCATGGTCATGTAATATTTCCGGTCATTATTTTTACTTTAGAGGTCATTATCTATGTCAAAAAACATATCTTTATTTCAACATTTTAACAAGAAATGCAAAGTCATAGCGATCAGACTTGATCATCTCGAGAAATATCACCTTCAGCTGGAGGTTTATTCACAATTGTAACTTGGCAGTCTCGAATGTTGATATTGATGCCACACGCATGTTGTTGAACACGTGGACACTGCCTCTTGACTTCTGAAAACAAAACCTCGCTGTTAAGAATCATGGAAGTGTTTTTGATCATCAAATCCGATGTTCTTTTGTAAGAGCGAACCCCGAGCACTGACCGATGACCTGTTCTTTCCATAATCATCTGTTCGTCAACTCCCGCGTTGTAAAGACGACTGGCACAAGTAGCCCTCAGACTATGATTAGTTTTTCTCCCTTGAATTCCGATCTCTTTTGTCATTGTCTGTAACATCTTTTTCAGGGTATTGTGTCCCAATGGCCTTGAAGTAAACCAAATATCATCCTGAATCATTACCTTCCTCTTAGATTGAAGGTAAAACCTGTCACAGTTTTGAGGTCTCTTCGATAAAAAAAGTTCGAAATTCGGATGTGACATCTTTGAGGATTACCTTCATTAGCAAAATGTAATTTTTCTTTCGGTCTCAAGCGTCGTTGATGTAACCCACCACTGTAGGTCTTGGTGGCACCCACACTGAAAACCAATACTTTTGCACCTTCCCTTATTTCTACACGAAATTGAGAAATCAAGAGATCGCTGTGTTCCTGACCACCTCTTACCGCGAAATTAATACCATTCAGATAAAACAGTGTCTGAATAATCTGTTTTGGAGTTGCATCTCCCAATTGTCCCTTACTCCAGAGCTCCTCTTCTTCTTGAAAAGTAATGATGTCTGCTTGTTTTAGACTGATGCCAACATTGTTCGAAGTTGATATTTTCATCGAAGCATCAAGTACTTCACGCAGATGAGTGAATTCGTCATTTTTAAAAAAATCAACTAAGCTGTTTTTCCGGACGACTTGCTGCAAACCAGATAGTATCGATATAAGGGAGCTCCCTGGATACATTTTTCCGTCTTCTTTGCGGCATTCAACAATAAACTTAGCCAGCCAGTAGTTCAGTTGTTCTTTATCCCATAATGAAACATCACTTTGCGGCATCATTCGTTCGGAGATGAGATTTTCACGATTGATCCTCCATCTTTCAAACACTCGAAGTGCCCAATCATTTCGACGCAAGGTGTTCGCGGGTTTTGATGAATTCTTAATTTTGTTTAGCTCTTCATCAGAAACTGCAGGAGCAAATCTACCAGCATTTGTTGTGGTTGATGATTCACCAATACTTGTAGTGGTAGGTTCCATACTGTGCCTTGCGACCTCTTCAATTTCATTTCCGCTTAGACCTGAGATCATACCCGAAGGAACGTTCGCAAAATTTATCATCGAAAACCAGTTTTGTTGCTCAAATTGTTGCTCAAATTCGTCAATCAATGGATCATAAAAATCATCATGCCATACATTAGAGTCTTCCATAATTACTCAATTTAACTGAAATCTTTGATAATTGCGTTACATAACGTACATAGATAACAGAAGATATCTATTTTTTGAAATTTCCGGTCGTTATTTTGTAAAACGACTGGAAAATTTACCATGCGTTAATAGAGATAATGATAGATTGCTACGGTCGACAATAAGTTATTGACCTCCAGCCTTCGGCTGTCGGTCAATAAATAATTATCGACCTAGAAATCTATCATTATCTTCTACTTACACGTTGTAGAAAGCCCGAGTCATAGATTTAATCATGGACTCCTAGATATGATATATCACATTATTTATTTCACTCTTCCCTGGAGATATTCATTTGTCTACGGTAGATTCTGATGATTCTTAGTAGATTTCATTTATCCCCAAAACTAGGATCCTGTACCATAGTTTATGACTTGCATAGCTATTAAATCGTGAAATAAATATGTTTTATCCCACTGATTTCATGGAGATAACCATTCAGAATAGTCATAGAGTTCAATCATGTTCAAGCTACATTCCCAAATTTTCACACTACCCAGATAAAAACAATATTATCATGCATAATGTTACGCATAAATCATTAACACTTTACAATACTGTGATCCTTTCTATGATTGTTTGTCTATATTGAAATAATTGTATTGAACTTTGAGTGAATATTTGAAAATAGATTCAGAAACGTTTATGACTCCATGTGAACTGGTTTTGAATTCTTTTGCATGTACGTTCACATACTGACGTCGCGAGCAATACTATTTTTGATGCTTGAATAGATGCATCTGCAAGATATTGTGTTAACATATGCATAAATACGTTGATATCTTGTTTCATTAAAGTTCTTTCAAGATAGTCCACAGCTTCGCATTATGAGTCTAATTGGGAAACCCCCTAAAGATTTGCAAATAACTCATGACCCTAAGGATTATGAGCGTTGGATATCGTCTTTCCAAAATTATTTAGCGGTTATAGAGATAAGCACAAAGCTTGACTCAGGTCAGAAACACGCAATACTGTTGAATTGCATTGGGGAGGATGCCGGCCATATAATTGAAGGATTATCGTATGACAGTTCCACTAATCCGTATGAAAACTTGCTCAGAGCTCTAAATAACTATTTTATCCCAAAAGCAAACTTGACATACGAAAGATACCGGTTTCGAAATCTTAAGCAGACGGATAAAATACTTCCATTTTTGAATGAATTGCAAAATGTTGCAAAAAATTGCGACTTTGAGAATGATAAAATTGATTCTATTCGTAACCAAAGTATTCGTGACCAATTTATTCTCGGTCTTCAATCAGATGAGCTCCGAAAGCGTCTTCTTTCTGAGAACAAACTTACCTTAGACAAGGCCACGTCTATTGCGATTGCTTTTGAAAGTAGCACTCAAAAGATCGAAGAGATAAAATCCAACGAACAAGGTCGCCCCAGTTCAGTGCTTGTTTGCTGCGCTCAGTCTCCAAATGAAACACTTACACAAACCCCTGTGCAAGAAACCAGTGAAATTAATTTTTCTAAGTCTTGGTCAAACAGACCTAACAAAATGATTTGTCATTATTGTCAAAAAACAAGGCCATATCATGAGAGATTGCTTTCTAAGGAAACGACACATGTCAGAATCTGCACCAAATACCCGAACAAACAGAGGTTTCAACAATAATGGGAAAAGTAGTGGAAAATTGAACAGCATTTTTACCATTCAGAACATCACGAGTAGCAAGTCAGGTAAATTGCGTTTTGTAGAATGTAGATTCTTCGATTGTCACATGATAGGCCTAGCAGACATCGGTGCAACTGTTTCGTTAATTTCCAAAGATTTTTGAATCGTAACAAACTAAACAGTAGTCTGAGAAACTGTTCACACTCAGCGAGGGATTTGATAGAAAAAAGGGCATCTCTAACTTTTCCAAAAGCTCCACTGGTCCTCTTGAAATTGGCGGAGAAACTGTCGAAACTTCCTTCTTGGTGTCTTCATCTATATCGTATGATGCAATAATTGGTATGAATGTGTTAGACAACTTTGGATCTTTGCGGTTGAATGACTCAGGACCGGATTTGGACCTTGTTTCGAACATAGTTCCTAACGTTACAGACAATTTTCAAGATGTATTTGATAAACCGATCAGTAGCTCTTGTGTACCTGGTTCTCCCGATCCTATTATAAGAATTGAACGAGACACTCAACCTTATCAAGCTAAGGTCAGACGGTTTTCACCTCAAGATGAAGAGATCATTAAGTCCCAAGTTGATGAATTATTGAAACAAGGGGTAATAACGCGTTCGAAGTCGGCATGGAGACACATGCCCATAGTTGTACCTAAACGGACAGGGGGACATCGTTTAGCTATAGATTACAGACCAGTAAATTCCTCAACAATCCTGACGCATTTCCAATTCCAAATGGTCAAGATCTGATGCAGAACCTTGAAGGATGCAAAGTGTTTTCGTCCCTAGATTTCACTCAATTCTATTATCAACTACCTCTTTCAAAGGAAGATAGAGAGAAAACTGCATTTTTTGCTGCGGGTTAGTTGTATGAGTTCAAACGCTGCCCGTTTGGATTAAAAAACGCTGTAAGCTACTGTTGCAGAACGATGAAAGACATATTCCGGGGAATTAAAGGATTATCTATTTATTTAGATGATTTGCTGATCCACGCGAGAACGAAAGAAGAACATGATGAAATCCTAAGTCTTGTGTTGACCCGCATTCGGGAAAACAACATGTCTTTGAATTTAAAGAAATGTAGGCTTTACCAGTCTACGGTCTCGTTTTTGGGCCATGTTATTTCAAACGGGAAAATTTTACCCGATGCTGAAAGAACCAATTCCATCTTGACTTTTCCGACACCTGCAACTGGTCAGCAACTTCAAAGGTTTCTTGGTATGGCGAATTATTTCAGGAACTATATCAAAGATTACGCTGAAATAACGAAAGAATTGTACACTATGTCATTAGAAAAATCATTAACGTGGTCTGGCAGCACTTTGAAATCTTTCAACGATGTGAAAGAAAAACTGTCCAGTTCGATTCTTGTTTTACCATCACCAGATGAAAGTCTTTCACTACAGGTTGATGCATCCAACGATTGTATAGGAGCTTGTCTTTTGACCGATTCAGGTCAACCGGTTTCTTTTGCCTCTAAGAAGTTAAGTGATGTTGAAACTAGGTGGAGCACAATTGATAAAGAAGCTTACGCCATAATTTGGAGCATTCAAAAGTTCAGAAATTTTTTGTTGAGTCGACGATTTCTCGTTTATAGTGATCATCGACCATTACAGTATCTGTTTTTGAACGGTAAAGTGAGTCAAAAAGTTCAACGTTGGAGAGTAGCTGTTAGTGAATTCGACTTCGATGTTAAATACCTTCAAGGCTCCGACAGTGTAGTTGCTGACTCTCTTTCTAGAATGAATATGATTGCGGAAGTTGATGAAAATCTAGATTTAAATCTACGTGAGTCCGAAATCCTTAGTGCACAGAAGAATAATGACGAATTCCGGAAACTTTTTCATTCGATATCGAGAAATGATTTTCAGAACAAGACAGGCATTACAAATAGCTTATGGTCACTTCGTAAACAGTTGTGTATTAAAAATGAGTTAATCTGCTTTGGTGAACGAATCCCATCATCATTAAAAGCAAAGATTCTAACATCAGCCCATTATGGCCATCAGGGTATTGATAGCATGCACGAGAAGTTGTTGAAATCTTATTTTTGGCCCGGTTCGAAGTCAGATATTTCTCAGTTTTGTAAAAGTTATCGAGTATGTTCGCTTGTTAAACCGAAATATATAAATGCTCATCTCAAACCTTATCTACTGGATTCACCTATGCAACTAATAGCCGCGGATTATGTTGGTCCCTTACCTGTCAGTGTTGGATACCGTTACATGTTAGTCATTGTGGATGGTTTCTCTAGATTCCCAGAGGTTTACCCCGTCCGTGATCTTAGTGTTCCCGCTTTAATCAACTCTTTTCGAGATTACTTTTCGAGGTATGGTTTTCCAGATGCGCTAATTACTGATAGAGGGACGCAGTTCCAAAGTAGAGAATTCCAAGAATATTTGTCCAGGTTCCACATTAAGAAACTATCAACAACCAGTTACAGACCTAGCTCGAACGACATATGCGAGCGTTTAAATGGTACCTTGCAGTTGAAATTAAAAGCCTTATTACAAGAAACGGGAAAGGACCGAAATAAGTGGACTGAGCTACTACCAGTCGCCCTTATGGCTATTAGAAATGATCCTCACAGTACAACTGGCTTTACCCCTCAGAACTGATGTTCGCTTTTAGAGTAAAAGATTTGTCTTTTCAAGAAATGAGCAATAGATACCTCCCACACGATATGATTTCTAAAGCAGCAACTAATATAGCGGTTAGGAGAAATGCGGCGGCACAACGCCACCGAAGCGAAAATCGGATCTTTGAAGAGGGATCTTCCGTTCTGGTTAGAGATCCACATCATGGTAAATTGGAGCTTACCGGACACGAAGCGAAAGTTGTACGGCAAATAGATCCGCACGTCGTGGAAGTGGAAGATGGACGAAGAACAACAAGGATGTCAAGCGCGCGACTATCTCCTATAGCGAATCAAGCGGTTCAGCCAGAAACGATGTCTCCATTGTCGGTACAATCAAAGACAGAACCTGCAGAAGTGACGAATCGAACTCTTGCACCTAGTGTGTATGATCAAGGTGCGCAAACCCGACCTCCCAGATCTCGAAGACCGCCGAACTATCTTTCAGACTACGTTTCTTGAAAAGGGGAGGAATGTGATCCTTTCTATGATTGTTTGTCTATATTGAAATAATTGTATTGAACTTTGAGTGAATATTTGAAAATAGATTCAGAAACGTTTATGACTCCATGTGAACTGGTTTTGAATTCTTTTGCATGTACTTTCACAAATACAATTTGAGATTTTAATAGCACTTTAAACTAGTCCTCTGCTAGAATAGTGCTCCTGGGAATATGAACAGGAAACACAAAGGAAAGTTAGGATTTAAAGTTAATTGTCACATTTGAGCAGTTATTGAAAACAGGAGCAGAAGTCACCGTTCCTTGAAACTCCTGAGCACTTTCGCAGGTCTTGGTCGTTTCGTATACTACCGCATCCATATTTTCAAACATCGGGGTTTCCTTACTTGACGTTGGAATCAGTGAACTTTCACCTTGATCGCTTGGCTTCGTATTGCAGTACTTAATTTCTGTCATTCTTTCATTATAGTGTTCGGCAGTGAAATAGCATTTGTCAGCCTTTTCAGAGATACGACCTGTCTTCGTTTATGCAATTTCCTTTGAAACCCCGGCGTTGATCAGTCTCTGCTTTGCAGATCGGAGGAGGCTGGTATTTGAATAAAAGATTTCTTTTGAGTTTTCATTGTTTGAAAATGCACTCAAGTCTTCACTGTTTAGTGTTTTCATAAGTTCACGTGTGACTTTCTCTATGGCGTGAATTCCAAATGAACTTTGCTTGTACCATTTATCTCCTTTAGGGTTCTGCATAGGAGTCAAGTAAAAAGCATTGAGACCTTGAATTTTTTTACGATATGAAACATATAATTTGTACATGGCGATTATGCATCTGTCTGGATTTTCTTTGTTTGGGTAAATGACTGTGGCTTTTGGCTCCATTCGACTGCAATTCAAGCTAAACTTGTTGTTTTTAGATGTTCTCTCTATATACCGCAAAGTTTCTTGTCCGTTCATGATTTCCAAGAACAACTGGGAGTTATCACCGTATTCGAGATCCCTATGTTCTGGACCGGCGCGTAAGGAAAGATGGACGCCCAGATGATATATGAGTGTATATAATAACTGTCTTGGGTTAGAATAACCAAATGATCCGTTCCGCCACAGCATTTCTTCGTGTTCGTACTTTATCACAGCCGCTCTTCTTGCGGGATTTAGGTAACCCTCTCTTGCAGATAACTTCATCTGTGCGTCTAACACTTTCCTACACTCCATAAATTCTTTATCCTTAAAAATGGACCATGATTTATGGAAAATGTTATTGAAATGGTGCTGTATCATTGCAACCATTTCTTTTAGTGTCTGTGCAGGATACTTTTCATGATTCTCCTTCCTCACCTCGCACAAGAAGTAACGAAGGCAAAAGTTTAAGTCTTTACTTTACTTTATGCGGCATATTCATTGCTGAACTTCGGCCAACCCATTGGAGATGGCACGCCACAGTTTTCGCTCACGCGTTGCGCAGTTCAATTCGTACATGTTGAGTCCGGTCCATTTCATGATGTTGTTGACATACTGCGTCCTGGGCCTTCCTCTGCGCCGGCTGCCCTCCATGTTGCCTTGCAGGACAGTTCTCGTTAAAAGGCATCCTCCCTCCCTGCATTGATGACCGTAGAAGGAGAGTTTCCTTTTCCGAATGTGTCGAAGTAACATAGGGGTAGTGGCCAGTTGCTCGAAGATGCTGGCATTCGTTCGGTGCTCTATGTAATTTATGCGCAACATTCTCCTCCAGAACCACATTTCGGCAGCTTCGATGTGTTTCTCGTCTGCAGTTTTCCGTGTCCATCCTTCCGCTCCGTATGATAGAATTGGCCACACAAGCGTTTTCACTAATTTCATCTTGAGCTTTGTTAGTAGTGCCCTATCTGCCCATAGCTTGTTCAGTCTGGTCATCTTCGCCTTAGCCATAGCTATTCTCACACGGACGTCTTCTGTGCAACTTCCATCATTTTTCTTGATAGAGCCAAGATATTTGAAGCGATCAACCTCTGCAACAGTCTCAGCCCCAACTGTGATTGTGCTATCTTCGTCACGTGTTGAACCGACTCGCATTACTTTTGTCTTCCTTGCATTTAGCTTCAGCGACCTCTCAATTCCTGCGGCATTTACCTGGTCAACCATCTCCTGCATTTCACTCATGTTCTTGGCTATCAAAGCTGTGTCATCGGCATACCTGACATTGCTTATTTGTCTGCCTCCGATATTGATGCCAGCGTTCGTAAAATCGGTTTCTCTCATGATTTGCTCAGTATACAAACTGAAAAGATGCGATGATAGAATACATCCTTGACGCACACCCTTTTTGATTGGAAATTGCTTGGTTCGGTCTCCGTTCCAACGAATAACTCCTTACTGATTGCAGCAGAGGGACTTTATCAGGTTGACGAGGTGATCAGGGAATCCAAAAGTAGACATGATATCCCAGAGCTGACCGTGGCTCACGCTGTCAAAAGCCTTGGAATAATCAATGAAAGTTATAACCGCTCCACATGACATGTCATTCACCTTTTCAATAATTACCTGTAGGGTTGCCAACATGTTTGCGGTGCCTCTGCCAATTCGAAACCCTGCTTGTGCATCTGGGAGTTCCTGTTCGATCTTCATGCGCAGGCGGTCCATCAGTATATTGAGGAGGACTTTGCTAGCATGCGATATAAGCGCAATGGTGCGATAATTGTCACACTCTTTGGGATTGCCAGTCTTGTGCAGTAATACAAGTTCTTGCTCTTTCCAATCGTCTGGCCAACGTTCCGTTTCCCAAATCCTCACGCAAAGCTTGTGAAGACTTTTTGTGGAAAAGTCTCCAGCGAACTTGACGAGTTCCGCAGGCACATTGTCACGACCTGCAGTCTTGCCCATTTTCAGTTTCTCTACCGCGTTCTGGACTTCTGCAAGCAGCGGAACAGGCTCCTTTTCTGCTGGAGGCGTAGTAACCAGCTCCTGATGAAAAACCGGTGAATTTGAACCGAAAAGCTGCTTAGCGTATTCTTCCCAACGCTTTAGAACCTGGTTAGGTTCTATGAGGGTTAGACCTGTGGAGTCATTGATTACACTTTGTTTTTCAGTAGCTGCTGGTTCAGTAAGTGCGGAGATTTTTCGAAAAGGTGCTTTGCCTTTATGCATTCTATCGAACTAGTCGATTTCAGCGCACTGTCGTTCTAGCCATGTTTTCTTGTCTTTACGCAGGCTTTTCTTTATCTTCTTGTTCAGCTTTTTAATCAAAAGTTTAAGTCACTTGTACCAAACTCATCTAGATCTTTCAAAACTTTCAATCCACCATCTAGTCTACATCTCCACATAGTGAACAATCTCTAAATATTTTCATTATCCATTTAACTTTCTTTGCGGTGTTTTGTGGTATTCTGTTTTTAATAAAGCTATTAATATCGCTTTCATTTACTGGAACAAATCTGTTGCTTGTTGACTGCATGCTGACTAATATCAAAATGACGACCGTACAAAATTCAAGTATACATGTATACAGTGCCTAGAAATCATTATTTCATATCCAAACTATGGATTACAGTATACATGTACTATCACCTGGATACGAGATTTACAAAACACAAAAGTTACCACCTAGATACTCGAGAATACATCTATGTTTACATTTATGGAATAGCAAAATGATTTCATTTCAAGATATCATAAACACAGAGATATGGCAATTTTTTACATTTACGATTATAATGAATAGGAATTCCATGGTAAATTCCTAGAAATTTCATAGAGCATGGCTCGTGAAATAAATATGTTTTATCCATAGACTTCTAAATTTCTCTGGACAGATAGGTGAGCAAAATTTGAAATCATTTTCTACATGTTCAGGCCAACCAACAGTTGTGTTACAGAAGATCGAATCTTGTAGATAATCGAAGGGATAAATGACCATTTGATGTGTCTCTTGTGCGATTCATTCTAATGCAAAATACCAAATAAATATGCCGCTGCTGGTTGTCAACCTAAATGCAATGACAGTGTAACGCCAATGCATTCCGCTACATAACAAGGAATTTTTAATCTGCATAGTTTCATCGAGTTAGTAGAAAGTATCTTATCCCAACTAAACATTCCGTCTTGTGTGACTTCCACTTCCACAAACCTGACGTCAATACCATCACGAAGTACATAGATCATTATCGCTTGAAGAAAGTGAAAAAATGAAAAAAATGAAAGTGCAAAGAAGAAAAAATGAAAAAGCGTAATCTAAAGGACAGAGCTATCAAAATTCCTTTATGTTTAACTTCTTCTCCAAACAACTACAAAGTTGCGATTCGGTAGGGCCACGTTTTTAAATACATGTCCAGGCAATGGAAGCACATTCGGAAGATTTTTTGGAAAGAAGATTTTGTCTAAAATCTACAAGGAAATCTTTCTATCTGGGTTTGTGATATCTCAAAGCGATCATGTACTACAAAATGACGAACATAAGTTGAAATCTTCCCTTCAGCGTCGTCTGCGAATGTTCGCACCTATCACGTAGAGAGAAATCCATTCCAACAAGCGCATATCATATATCACAAGTTTTCCAAAGTTATCAATCTGATGACTTTTGTATAATATCTCGATGACCAGTCAGTAAAAGAAATTCGAAATCGGATTCAGTTATGTAATACTTTGGAAAGGCTGATAAAGTTGCTGGTGCAGTTGAAGTCTACGGACGGAAGATTAATGCTACAGATTGTTTCATAAAAAATGGATCACCCTTAAACATCGCCTTAACTTCAATTTTGTCTAACTCCGCCAAACTTGAACGAATTTCTCTGAAATTTGGAAGATATGTCAGTTGTGCTTACCAATATCATTGCTGGAAATTTTAAGCATGAATATTGAGTTGTTTTCCTGTTATAGATAAAATAGTAGATAATTTGATCTTCATTTAGCAATGTTACACAAAATCATACCTCACTCTTATAAAATTACATTTGTTTCCTTTGCTATGTAATATGTTGTTCTACAAGCCAAAAG
The DNA here is from genome assembly GCA_907163375.1 of Prostheceraeus crozeri. Classification (NCBI taxonomy): domain Eukaryota; kingdom Metazoa; phylum Platyhelminthes; order Polycladida; family Euryleptidae; genus Prostheceraeus; species Prostheceraeus crozeri. The sequence goes on from CAJQUW010008671.1 coordinate 52,569, forward strand.
CTATCAAGCAAAACAAAAATAAAGAAAATCGGTCAATCAGAGCCAGTACACTGTAAATCGCTCAATACCAATCACATACGAAGGATGCATACCAAGATATTTTTTTGGTATATTTCTGTATGATCTTGGTATATATTTGTATGCTTTTCGTATGTTATTTCAAGTGTGGTATGCTTTACATACTAAAGTCATACCAGCACAATGTTAAAAGAAAGCATCAATCATGTCCAAAGTATGTTGATTTAAGGCTTTTTGTCAATAAAGATCACACTAATGCTACTACTGCTTTGTAAGTAGTGAGATAATGACATTTTATAGTCAAACTAACAATACTGAATTCGATTTTAATACATGTAAGTCCGAGGCATTTCATAAATAATCAATAAGTATTTGACCATCAACAATTTTGCATTATGTAATTTTGGAACTAAGCATATTATCAATCCAAAAAAAAGACACATTATAATTCATGAACGCAAAAATAGTTATGTTTGAGATATATAAGTCAACATGGTTGCGGAAAAGTTATCGTTTTGTTGAAATGATGTTTATCAATTTAGTTCAAGAAAATGAGCTAATTATGAGTCTTGTGAATGTTATAAGACAAGTTGCAAAGATGACATGCGGCTTTAATTCCACAACAAATCTAATCTAGTTAAATACCACACTTTCACAAAGAAATATTCACGGCTGGTATTACTGGAAAAAAGTTATTTGTAAGTAGTATGTAGTATAACATATTTTTTGCCATATAACATAAAGCTATTCATACGAAAGACATACGAAACACATACCAATTTGCATCGGGTCTCGTATATAAAACATACCAAGAATTCGTATTTCAACGTAAAACAGCCAATCACAGTTAGCATAGTTCGTATCGTTTACATACCAATCACATACGAAAGTAAATGGCCATTCGTATGAAAAACATACCAGATTTCTTTATATATACCAGAATCTCGTATCAAATGTTGGTTTCAAATTTTATGTAAACTTGGTATGTGTTTGTATGTAATTTTCGTATCCAGCGATTTACAGTGTATAGCACCATTATTCATCAACAATAATGTAACTGCTACATGTGATTAACTGGACTTCATTTTCCATAGCTTCCTGACTTCGTTGCGGTGGTGTTGGCAGCACTCCTGATTGCTTTCAGCTAGAAATCTATCTCTTACCGGTTGAAAACAATACAAAGCACAAATGAACAATAACGAGATCGCATTCACAAAAGGCAAAGTGTCAGCCTTGCTAGAACTAGGGTTTTCTTTGCGAGCTACAAGCAAGCGACTAAATGTCCCTTACACAAATGTGCATCGATGGCATAATGATGATTTTCGACTCTGTCGTAAAGAGGGCTCTGGCCGTCCACGCAAAACATCCAAACGTAGAGACCGCCTAATTTTGAGATTTGTTAAAGTTGATCCAAGTCTCTCGTTAACTGAGATGGCTGCACTAGACTCGTCTATTTCTAAGGCCGCTATTCGTAGAAGACTTATTGAGTCGAATTTCAAGAGCTGTAAGAGGCCCTCTCAGATCGAATTATCAGATCAGCATACAAAAAGACGTCTCAGATGGGCAATGAGTCATTGTCACTGGCGAAATCAATAGGATCGGGTTGTCTGGTCTGATGAGGCATCAGTCCGTCTGAAGGATAGTGATGGTCGATTGAGATTATGGATAAAATCTGATCAGGAAATTCCGAGAAATCTACATCGTCCCCGGGTACAAGGTGGTGCGACTCTACTGATTTGGGCTGGCATTTGGACCAATGGCCGCTCTGAACTTCACATACAGCAAGGAACCATGAATTCTGAACGCTATGTGAATGTTTTACGAATGAACATTGGCCAAATGACAGATCAACTTGGTGATCCATCGACTTGGTTATTTATGGATGATAATGCTACGTGTCACAGGAGTAGTAGAGTCAACTTATGCAAGTCTCAATTAGGGCTTAGGACATTATCTTGGCCAGCTCGTTCTCCTGATCTGAATCCCATAGAAAATGTATGGAGTATTCTAAAACGTAACGTTCGTCGTTCACTGCTACCTACAGATGGCGTATCACAACTTACGTCACTGCTAAAAAGAGAGTGGAGAAAGTTAGATCAGTCAAAAATCAACGATATCATCGAATCAATGCCTAGACGAATTGGTAATGTCATTGACAATAAAGGTAGGGCCACAAAATATTAGCTTCTTAAGAACCGTTACTGTATCATAGCTTATCAGATTATATAAGGACATTTAAATATATTAGGGACATGAAATAACATGAAAAATGCTTTCTGTATCATACTTATGTTTTATTTAGTCAAATTTTAGGATGATCCACTTTTTATGAAACGGACTGTAGATCCTACCAATATCATTGAACATGCTAAGGGACAATTTCGAGAGGAAAAGAGAAGCCGCCGATTCCCACACTTTAAATGTCCTGAAATCAAGAGGAACAAAAAACGGAGCTCCTTCTTATATTTCAATGATTACAATGATGATGGACTAAATAAGCATTCCCAACCTGAGCAGCCACTTCTGAGGAGGTTGGAACAGATATGGAGCGGTCCGACCTATGATGGAGAGCCTTCTGAGAAAAATGACAAGTACTCGAGAAAGTGCAATCGGATTATTTTTATAAGTGTTTTGACTGGACACGTCAAATGACTGGAGGAAATTATTTTATCTCCTTGCGTCATCGCACAGAGAGTGAAAATAAAATAAAAACAATTTCTTTATTGAAGTTTTTTTGACTCTGATAAATGTTAATGATAGAATATCATGCAGTCAATCACAGAAGATGAAATGTATCCAGGATGTAAATGCTTGCATGCAAGGACTGACTTCAATATGAATCCTAATAATTGAGATGATGCCAGTGGTGCTAGTTCAAATGCAAAAAAATGTGATTCCTGTAGTGAATGAACTGTCAAGAAATATTAAGTTGGCAATGCTCGACATCCCTCAAGCTGCAAAACTTTTGAATGAAATTTATCATGGGGGTTCAAGCGCATCTGTGCTTCAGCCATGCATTCTTTGGTGGAGGCTATTCTATGAGATCCAACTGAATAGTTATCTAAGAGAAAATAGCTTCTTGCTTTAAAAAAGTGAAACGATTGTGCTCAGAATAGGCTATCAATATATCAGTTCTCTTAGTGACTTTTCCGATTACTTCTTCGCAAAAATCTTGGTGTACATACGTGCATGAATCAGATTTCCGAAATTTCAATGAAATATTTCAACAGCATGTGCAAGAAATTTGTTCATGGCATCTCAGATGCCTCATTTCTGAGACTTATTAGAAGAAAAATCGCAAAAATTGGATAATAACGCGGAGGTTTAGCACATGTATTCAACGCACAACCATTCATTCTCATGCGTCCTTACTCCCAATGTACATAAATTTGGACACATGCTGTGTTTTACCTGAATTGTTCTGGCAATACGTTCTCTAAAATTTGATAACGCTTGATGACAGTCTATTTCCAGTAGTCTAATTTAGGATTGCTGGCCTGAACATGTATGAGGCAAATTTCAACCTATCTGTCCAGAGAAATTTAGAAGTCTATGGTTTTATCCCACTGATTTCATGGACATAAATGTCGAATCTACGAGTAACAAAAGCTATGTATTCTCCTCGCCTTCGGCTCAGAATACATAGAAGACAAGGCCGGTATTGGCGAAAGCTTAAGAGAAGAGAAAATAGAATTTTAAATAAAACAGCAGCAAGGCTTATTGCTTTGAATTTTAAAAAAACTATATAATGCTGCTTAGATCCAACGAACACCTCTTTACATTTTGACTTTCTAAGTGTTAAGAGTGTTATCTGTGATATATCATAATTTAAATTCCGTAAGAGTACCTACATTATCGTTTAATGTGCTGTTTTTAGGACTTTAAATTGAAACATAGCTATTTCTTCGTTCATTACGTATATGATAAAGCACGGGTGTTTTACTTTACATATTCAGAAAGTCCGAGTCATGGATGTTATGTACGAGTCCTCGTAGGGGACGAGTGCATTAAATCTATGACGAGGACTTTCTATGTGTAAAGCAAAATATCTGTGGGTTATCATAATTAATCTCACTCATCCCTGCACCATTTTTTAAAGCGATAGGAACTTAATTTTATATCAAAATCATGGCCTGTTACAAAAAGATAAAATAGGGGAATAAAGTTACTGGGAGAAAGTGCCACGTATGCAAACAGCATTTCCGCGTTGCGCGGCCATTAAATGTTTAATATTAAAATAAAATTTAAAAAATTAAAAGCAAATTAAGTATTTAAATACTTAGGCCATTAAACATTAAATGTACTGCTGTTTTTGAGTTGGAAAGAGCCAGAAATTTTTTAGATGTTAATTATTATTATAAGTTATGATGTACAAAATTTTTTGATTACCATCCAGTAATCATCTTCAGGTACAAAAGACTAGGGTTAGTAGAAGTTTGAAATTTTCTTCTTATTATTATTAGGAATTTATTTCAAACTTACACTAACCTAGTCTTTTGTACCTGAAGATGATTGCTGGATGGCAATCAAAAAATTTTGTGCATCATAATAATAATTAACATCTAAAAAATTCCTGGCTCTTTCCAACCTAAAAATATCATATCATGACTAGCCAGGGCATCTTCCCTGTACTGTACACATTAAATCAGTGATATAGAAATTTAGATTTTCATAGAAGTCGCCAGTACTTTAGCTAATTAGAATGTATCCAGGAAAAGAAGATAAGGTACAGGGATGAGTGAAATAAATAGTTGCGAAAGACTGTGAATTACATGGAATAGTACCAAAGATAGGCATTTCAATAGCCCTCATCCGACGGGTTCGGACATTTAAGATGTCTAACTCGTGGAATGCTATAAAGAAGCAATCATACACTAGTTGCGTAAATAACTATTATCATGGATTTTCTGCCCTCAGGGCAAGGAAACTAACCAAGATAGATTTTTTTCTGGATATTGAAAATAGCATTACAAATAAGAGCGGTCTTATTACCACAATGCTCCGAGAGATTGTCTTTTCAGATACTGTTAACGTGCTCACTTAGCACCAAATTAGAGAAAGGTGGAGACATGGGTCATTATCTTAAACATCCAGTCGACATTCTTTTACCATCTTGCCAGCTCGGTCAGACCGCGTCTAGACTCACGGTCACTCATCCGCTAAATTCAAACTCTATTGTCAACAAGTATCATCGCGGAGTCTGCGCCAGCTTTGGCAGAGGAAAGGAAAAAGGGAATGAATTACAAAAAGTGTGCAGAATTGGACTAGCATTGTGAGCCGTGGGACAAGGGACGGCACATGGGACAAGACCGCTCATTTAGTCTTCAGTCGGATCAGCTGAAGGATTTCGCTTCAGACTGTCTCTCCTCATGACGGGATAGACATGGGTTTTATTGGAAGATTGAGTCTTTCTCTCCAACGCGGTAATGCTACTTCGTTTAGGAACATTTATTGGAGCTCAACACATTCAAGACTCAGGACTTTATAGTATTTTTCCTATTTTTATTTGCGTCTGTGTTTGTCATTAGTTTTCTACATACATGTACAACTTAAGGTATTTTTTGTACTTCTATGATTTCAAGTCATACTGTTACTCTGTAATACCTTCGAAGATGATATAAGTTTTTAAAAAATATGAGCGGTATTCTCTAAGCAAGGAGGAAATATTGACATTTTGCTGGAATAATGAAGTTAATTATCTTGTCAAATGCCCAAGGGCTTTGACCGACATATCTCAGCAAACATCAATGTCCTCCTTTAACCGTTTTAAACTATGCCAGTTTATCTCTATGTATACAGAAAGCAACTTAACAGGAATAGTTAACTGATAGACGCATTATCAGGGCAAGGGACACTACAAGATTCAACAAGATTTCGTGGTAGTACAAATGCTTTACGAGCTAGATTCGTATAGTTTAATTGATGGAAGCATCGAAAGTTGAAACATTGGTCCACTTGATTTGTCTCTATAGGTAGGCCTACTATGCACTCACATAAATCTGAAAATCAAGTAACAAGTAGACCGCTTTCTACGTGACTCAGATATTATTACGATTGTTATACCTACGAAGCTTTAGGCAATCACTTCAACAGTGTTTTTAAAAAAATTAAGAAAGTCAAGCCCCCTTCTTATTATGAGTATTTCGAGCAATTTTTATTCATGACTTTCCTCTTGTGCGCGTATGTTTGTTTGCTTATTAAATTGATTTTCAATCAACCACCAGTGAAGCATTAAAGATAATTTTATTTTAGGGATCAGAAGAGCAATATATAGCATCAGCAATTGAAAATGCAATGAGGCATGTCACTTCAAATTTTGGTTCAATTTGCATTTGTTGCAGTGAAAACTGTATAATAATCGTCTTATCCATTTTAATTGAATAAAGTAGTTTCCAGTTGTTATTCGATATGCTCGAAATGTCGCTCTATTCCTTTTCCCATTAACTGTTAATGTAGTTAACCTCGAGCTCATTATGACCGACAAAGAAATTACCTGATCGGACACAGCAAGAAAACACAAAAATAAATCGGGAATTTTCCACCGAGAAATGAAGTCTTAACACGATCACGAATAATTGTTCAGCTTGAGAGTGCGGCATTTGAATTCAATTTCGGCTTAATTCAAGTGTGAGTTGGTTGCTCTGGTTGTCGCTCAGGTCACAGCTCCTTCCTGTCTTACATCCATGCCGGTCTAGAGCGAACACGTCGGCTTCTTCGCAGAGTCGGATGGCGTAAGATTTGATACCGGTGGAGTCCGTCCATGAGAACTCGCAGATGAGGGAAGACTTGAACGAAGCCTCGATGATGCCTGCTCAGATGTTGCACTTGATTCAGGAGTTCCTAGCTGCTTACCAGGAGACGCAGTAGGCTGTAAAGGCATCTGTGGTGCGTGCGTGTAAGAAGCATATCCTGACGCCAAAGGATGAAGAACGGAAGATTCTTGTTGAGTTGTAGAATGTGTATGTTCAGATGCTGAGATACTGGATGGAGACATTGTTACTTGAAATCTATCCTTGATGTGCACAGAAGAATCAGTGACATCGATGATATCGAACATTCGGGAGCCTATCCGGCTTAGAATCAAACCTCTGGATACCCGGTGGTCGATGCCTATGTAGACTGAATAGAAGTATCTATATAGCGTTCTTCCGCTAAAGTAGACCTTTGAAAAGTTTAGGAGAAGCTTGGCCATTCGATTGATGAGTAGCGTTCCGATAGTATAGCAAGGTGTCGACTCGTTGATGTATGTCCTCAGGTTGCCGGAGCTGAAGCTTTGATCGCCGTTTTTGGTGTTTTAACAAACTTTTTGACGAGTCCGTTCGATTGTAGATGCATTGGAGCCGTCGAAATGTCCGAAAAAACCAACGTTCTTTAACCATGTTTTCAAATGCTCAGCTGTAAAGTGAGTCCCATTGTCAGGTACTAAATTTTGTACCACTCCTTCTCCAGCATACATCTTTTGTAAAGCTTCTGTAGTGAAGTTTGTATCAGCTTTGGCTGTTAGGAATGCTTTGATTTTGGTTGATTACTGCAAGTGCATAGTAGTGTGCCTGTGTAAAGGACCGCACTAGTCGGCGTGGATGCGTTGAATTGGCTTGAAAGGTAGTGGCCAAGGAACTGTGGCTGTGTATGTTTTTTGGTTTATGACGACAAGGTTCACACGCTGCGACGTAAGATTTGGAAGTTTGTAAAGGCTACAGTCACTTCATCGCGGTCGTATGTCGTCGAGTCCCTTAATGTCATTGATTATCCGCTGGAATATGCCGGGTGACACATAAGGCAGTGTTTGGAATTGGTAACATCCCCATTCTGAGTATTGATCGTCGTCAGTTCTTTGGTCTCGTCATCGATCGATATCTGCAGGAACGCGTGGGATAGATCGATTTTTTCAAAGACGATGCCGGATAGGCCTTGGAACATGTCATCGACTGAAGGTGTGACTGCCGGTGTTTGACGCAGTTGGCGAATAAGTGTAGTTCGGAAGTCGCCGCAGACTCGAGGTTCACCGTTAGCTTTGATAGGGCTCACGATCGGAGTTGCCCAAACCGAAGATGATCGTGTCTTTAAAATACATTCCTCTACCACAGTGTGAATGCATTGTTCGACTGAACCTTACAACCCGTATGAAATAGGTCTCGACCTACAATACTTTAGTTCGCCGACAACTTTCAAGGATGCTGGTGGGATTTGCATTCCATCCTTATTGTGGCTACACTTGCAAATTCATTGCTTAATCTCCGAAGTGAGTGACTTTGCTTTTACTTGTGGTTGCGTTGAATCAGCATGAAGTACAATATGGACGTTGAATTTTCGCAGACCATACAATCCCAAAGCGCATGGACCTGATTCAGTTACGAGAATTGGAAAAATTGACTGAAGAACCAGTTTCTTTTGCATGAACAGCCTCTGTTTGTCCGAGTGCAAGAAGTTCATGTCCGGAAACATCTCTGATCTTTGTTAATGTTGGTTGCAAGACGCGGTTGCTCAATTGCATACAACCGAACCTGTTTCTCGGCATTAAGGTCACCGGTCTGTCATTGTCTATTATGAACTCGGCTGTAGAACCATTGGCGAAGGCAACGTTGTTGTAAACGTGTGGACCCGTACCAAGTGTGACACTAGGATCAGCTGTAGTTGCAAATGCTTCAGCAGTCTTTCCACGTTGGTTGACAAGGCTGAACGTACTTTAGCTACATGCTAGGGATGTCAATCCCGGAAGTATTCTGAAATCCCGAGATTGGAATCTCGATTTATCCCTATCTCGGGATTGGGAAATCTTAGTGTTTTCACAATTTTCTGTGGTTTTTTGTGAACTTTCATTTTCAACAACGCTGAACGATATTTAAATTGGATATGCTGTTAAAATACAAATACTCTAAGGTGCATACTGCAACAAATATAACTAACATAATAGAGAAAAATGATTGTCTCTAAATAATTGTGTTTAAGTATAGCTGGCTTTAAGATAGAAAAGTCGAATTAATTAAAATGCTCAGAGATTTCTAAGTATGCTAATAATGAAAGTAATCATATTCTACATGATTCGATTCAGCTTTAATAAAAAATTCGACAATCCAAGAGACGCATTATCAGTCACATTTGATAAAATCTTTGACTGAAGAACCACTTCAGTACGCACAATATGTTCCAACTTTTGTCACTAAGTATATCTTACTTTAGTCCAGAACGCATCCCGTACAACACTGACAGCTCTTCCACTTTCAACACACAATTTTTGGTGGGACACTTAATAACAGCTTCATGACTAGTTCCAAAAGTTCTACACGTTTCCAGTCATTTTTAGATATCCAATTCTTTGGCGATAATGCGACTGAGCGGTGGCTCAGACAGAATTTATATCAGACTGTTTTTTTAGAAAGAGCTGTTCCAATTGATCAGAGATAGATATAATAAAAAGTGTTTATTCAGTTCGGCGCTTGATTCAATTGATGACGACGACTCAACCACTAGTTCACGCACTGTAAGAGATCCAGAATAAATTGTTTCGCTGGCTGTTGTGACAAGCTTTCGTTGTTACCGCTCCGCAAGAAGGCTAGTATCTTTTTCATAAGAGTGGAACGTTCGGATATTCTGACATTCCATTGATCGGAAAAAGTAGTGGTGAAATTCTATTTCTAGTTTTATGCTGACGAAGTCATATACTCCAGGATATGACGTCTATGGACGAAGTCAATAACATGTTCCGGGGCTACTAGGTCAACTTCGCGCCGATTGAGACGGACCAAACCGTGGTTACTGGAAGAACTACATGTACATCACACATTTTTTTGAATCGTTTCCAGTTCACTAGAAGGAAACGCACGCGATGCTCAATTCAGTCCCTATCCTGGAAAATTCCTAAATTAGGTTAACTTTGAGCTTGCAAGGCACGCAGTAGGATGAGGACTGAATTGCACATCCTTTCTGATTATTTATCACTACTTTTTTGTGCTGACTGCGTATAAGAGTGAACATCTTGGATGCTACGCCCATGCTTGAAATAAGAGAATGAGATGGTTAAATTTGGTCGCTCCGGTTGTCACTCCGGTTACAAGGAATTTCTTACTCCACGATAAATGAAAATTTAAAAATAAGAATTAACTTATGTTTACATTAAGAAAAGAAACAGCGAAAATATCCGTAAAATTTCCGCAGCTCCCCATAGTGATGTTGCTGGTCTCGAATGGGAGGGCGATAACTCCCACGATGAGCCTGCTCCACTTCACATCAAAATTCAAGAATTCTCTGGTTTGATAGACATGACTCCATCACTTTATGATGTTAGATACTTCACAAATGATATAATAATTCTCATGAAACATTTCAGCTATTCACCATAGCTCATTACTTTTAATCAGGGATGCGGAGTCCTATCATTTTGACGGGACTCCGACTCCGGGGGTTGATAGAACTCCGGCTTTTGATAGGACTTCGACTCCAGGTGGCAAGTACATAAAGCCTAGTTTTTTTTTAAAAAACTGCTAACTTACATTATAGATAATTATAGGCTTAACTGAACCTATCTTTGGTGATCATTGCTGTATCAATTATCAATCATTTTCGATGAAAGTCTGTCAAATGTCGCTTTAATTTGGATGCATGCGACTCGGTTCCTCCCAACTTGTTGATGTGTGATTCACACATTTTTCTCCACTCCCTACCAGGCAGGGAAATCCACGTCCTTCTTCAAAATATGAGTACACTTTCGATTTTAATATGTACTTTGGAGGAGCCATCACACATGATTAACGTGAGGGTTAGAAATAATGCTTTCAAACAAACTAGTATTTCATTTTTGTCTCTGATGTGACCTTTAGTGCGTAGGTGTGATCGAGGCTAGGAAGGCTTGTCTTCTCTACTAAATCAGCGAGTTAAAAGACAATCCTTATTCGCTGTCACGGTTCCTCAACTATTACAAGCTCTGCATTCAGTAGTATCTCCTTACTTCAGTTTGACGGAGAAAGTTGACATCAAGACAGTGACAGCTATATGCACGAAAATAAATAATTTGCTTGTATTATATTTCGGGTCTAGTTATAGGCCCCGAAATGAAAAGCAAAAATGATAGGACTCCGGGACTCCGACCGCATCTGCATCGATATTATGTCATTCACAGTTAACATGAAAAATCATTTTGATCAACAGAGCAGGCGAGTGCATACGAAATTATAGGGAATTTGACTGTCTGTGACATTTCCTGGAATAATTGTTTTCTCTTGAATAACCGATGTAGTCTTTGGACATTTTTTATAAATTTTGGTTCATTCACAATTCCAGGAATTCTCGAAATATTGAATTGGCGGTTACGTAAGTTACTACATATGAACAAACATTGAAACAATTAAGCTCTTAATCATGCTCTTAATTATATATGGTAATATTCATCGCCTGTCTTTCCCTCTAAAATCCAGCGTTGCTTGGAACGAATTTCGATGGTTTTGGATCGGAAATGTCCGGTTTCGAACTGTTCATTGACACTATGTTGCAACAACAGCTCCACTCACGAAAAAAACTCATGTTTTCTATGAAAATGAAGAGTTATGCGTTTCAAAAAGAAAGATGTGTGTTGTGTTCTGAGAGAATGCTGAAGCGCACATCTCTGAAGGTAATTGAAATGCTCCTTACACGAGAGAGGAAGATATTCCTAATCTTTGTGATTTTACTTCTTCCGATGGTCACCTAAACCATTCGCTTCAAAGAAACTGATTTTTTCTCAATTAAAAACGCGCACAATTAAAAGCGAATGCAAGGATGATATCTAAATTAAAGCTGGGTTCTGACGCATGTTCATACACATTAAGTACATCTGCAAGGCATTTGTTTAAATATTTCATATACCGCATTCCTTAGCTGCTGGAGTTGGAAAGACTCCTGCGGCAATTTAAAATTAATACACAATCACATGATTTTTTTTTGAACAAATTTATGAATGTAAAACGGGTTGACTACATCAAGGTGTTAGCGTGAATTTTCAAATCCTTCCCGGAATAACTTATCATGTTTGATTATTTCATTATATCCTGCGTCTTTTGGCTCAAAACATGGCCAAATATATGCATGCCCGTTTTTCCAGGTTGTTGCGCTATTAGAACAACAAAATTGTGCGAACAAAAGCATCGTATAATTTTTTGTCATAGAGTTTAATTTTCATCATATATGTAATCATCTTTTTACTTGCTGCAGTTAAAATTATTGTCAACTTTGAGATGTTTGTGAATAATTCGCATTATAACGTGGTAAAAGCATTATTTAATCATCCAACTTTGGACATCACAGTTTATTGATTACTGTCAACTGAACTACTAATGGTGCTTCAACCTAGTGATCGAAATTTACTTATACTTTGAGAAATCTGAGATTATGCAAAATGGCCCTAATTCAGAAGAAGACTTTTAGTAAAATGTCCTCATCGTAGCAATGCAATTTCAAGGTGTAGGCTACATGCGTCAGTCGATGAAAAATTCATCTACAAAATTCATCTACAACGAATGTTGAGCTTTAGCAGACTTTCAGAAGAACCGCTGCTTGGACAAAATCCGCTTTTATAAATGAAATTATCTCATTGCTAATCCACCACGCCTTGGCTCCACTGTGTGGGAGGGGAGGCTGAGCGACGCCCCTATAACGGGCCCCCGATGCCCCCTATGTCTACGCGCCTGGGACAAGATTAAGATAAAACGTGGCAATAACGAATTCGGATGTGACGTACTTCGTCATGGGTGTGAAGGAATCGACTTGTGAGAGTAATAGAAAAAGAGTAGGACGGACGGACTATAAGCTCTGACTGTGGGAAAAGTGGCACGCTATAAATCGGAAAGATGCGTGAATGAATGAAAAGTGTGAATGATGCCGCAAGGAACTGAGGGATGTCTATTGCCAATTGATGGAAAAGGTGTCAGTGCTTGAAAAATATAATGCAACCTTGATGTATTCTCCAAGAAAGGATTGAATGTGACTGGAATGACTCAGGTCCCTCTGTGCAGTAACGTAATGGCCTTTAGCCGACTTTAAAGGTACCAACAAGATCTGCCTTGCAATGAGAAGGATGAATGTCAGGTCCTTACTGTTCATGTGAGTGAACTGCAAGAGATTGTTTGAATAAATGATTTATTACCTCGACAAGTCTCTGGATAACCGGAACTAGCCTGCTACCGCCCACTCTAAATATAAAGAAGTCAAAAACTCGAAAACTATCATAGGTGTTCACGTCGTCCCAAGTTTCGAGGAGTGCTTTAGCCTTGGAATACGTAAGAGCTGGCTCGCGAAGTAGACGTCTCTGAATCTCACCCTCATTGACACCAGCGATGATACGATCCTTGAGCTGCGATTGAAGATCAGCACCAAAATTGCATTTGGCAGCTTGCTGTTGTAGTCGAAGTAGGAATTGCCTGAGTGTCTCATCTCCCCGATGCGAAAGATTGTGAAAGCGCTCACGCTCTGTAGCTTCGAAGTGGACAGGACGCAGATGACTCATCAGTAGTTGCTTCAATTCGGAGACTTTCTTGGTGCCTAGGTCATCAGGAAAGGCGAGGTCCTTGAGGAGGTCGTAGGCTTCTCCACCAATCATGGTCAGGTAAAACGCTGTTTCGTTCTTAGCGTCGATAGAGTCGTTGGTTTGGACGTAGTAGGAAAATCTTTCATGCCAGTTCAAATCTCCGGCTGGGTTATTAACGTCTATCTTCTCTATAGCCGAGAAGCTCCTTTGTACGAGCGTATGTCACGTGCCACTTAAAGCAGCCATATCCATGCATAAATCTTGACATAGATACACTACATAAGAAAAGTGTTCCACAGCAAAATGAGATGAAGAGTTTCAAATATCTAGGCTTGTTGTCATGAATTGCTTCATAGTTGACAGGGAAGCGGGAGCAATTTTTCGTTGGTGAGTGGGCTGTAATTTTGTATTACACTGTTTTTTTTTACATTCAAGCTCAAGTTTTTTTACCCATCATAACATTGTTGTTGTGCCCATCATAACATCATGCCCATAATCCTTATTTCACTTCATCGTTGTCATGAGCCAAATGACAAATAGGTTCTCTCCAAAGTAAGACATACGCTTCATGAAATTGGGGGGACATACGCATTGGTGTGTAACTTTGACAAGATTAACTGTGATTAAGTCAATTGTTAGGAAGCAGGTAATCATTTTTTCTTCTTCCGTTACAGCTAATTTTTTGTCAACGCTTTCTGTTGATATATTAACGCTTTCTGTTGATATATTATTCTGTTGAAGGTAATACTTAGCTAAGTTTGGAATTATAGGACAATTTATTCTATGTTTTTTAGATGTAGTTGGCTTCTACCACGCATTCGACGTATGTTACCGATAAAAATATCATAATCAAAAGCTTTTGATGAACTGTGCTAAAATGATCATTGGTGAAGTTTTCGATCGAGATGGAAATTACAAACAAAGCTGCTGATGGTAGACTTATAATTTTAAAATTTTCACCGATCAGTTCACATAAAAAAAACTTCTCACTGACTTATCAGTGAAACTTTTTATAACAAAAGTCTGTCATAAACAGCTTGGTTTATGATTTCTATCTTGATAGAAAACTTTGGAAACAACTGCTTAAAGAGAATTGTATTTTACTACGAGCGTCAATTTGATATATAATTGTGTGTTCAGCACTAAGAACTAATGCTTTAATAAGCAGTTCCACTTCAGTGTGCGATATTTTGTCGTAGATGGAAGCTTGTAATAAGTTGACATTAAGAATATTATGTCAGCACAAGCATTAATTATACCAGATGTCTCTAGAATCAATTAGCATTTTTAAGGCGGAAAGTTCATTATCAAAAACATCATTTTACTAGCCTGAAATTGAAGGCGCTTTGCAATTAACTAGTAATTATGTCATTTATTATTTTTATGGTTGTAGTCGAGTGCAATGTCTTTCACTAGCAACAGAGTGAGAAAGTGAGAGTAATTTGAACACGTCCCGTATAAAGTATTACAGATAAGCTCAAATCCATCAAAAATCATGTGACAATGCCCCATTGAAAATATAAAGACATACAAGGTGATGGATTCAAGCTATATAGACTTAATTAGACATAAAATGGCATGCAAAAAGAACTTGTATTTTTGAACATGCATTCATAGTCATCCACAATCAAAATTACCATAGTCACATACCTGGTCAGATTACTAATTGTGAGCAGGATTTTTTGAATGGCTGGTTGACTAACCGACCTATGAAGTGATTCCGTAAATATCGAAGTTGGCCGTCATAGAATATTAATAAGAATATTGATATTAATTATTAGCACTTTTGAAAGCACTTGCTGAAAAATTAGTAAGCATGCTAATCAGACTCGGTTGATTTTTAGGTATTTCATCTGAATGCAATAAGATTGCTCGAGTGGGACTGAAGTCATTGAAATCTAAGTGCTAAGTTACATTTGAAATTCAAATCAACAATATTGATTGGAATTTTGTTTATTCACGGAAGTAAAATTTGTCTGCTTCACGCGATCACATAGATCAGTCATATGAAGGAATTCGCATTTAATATGTTTCATTTAAATGTCACATGGTCTATTAGATAAAATCAACTCTTAAACTTGAGTACAACTTGGGGGTCAATGTCTTCATAATTATGAAGACATTGACCCCCAAGTTGTACTCAAGTTTAAGAGTTGATTTTATCTAATAGACCATGTGACATTTAAATGAAACATATTAAATGCGAATTCCTTCATATGGCTGATCTATGTGATCGCGTAGTTAGTAGTCTCCATTCCTTTAATTGTCTTTCGCATGCGTTGCTGTAGTTGTTGACATATTAAACAAATTCAGTAAATTCAGATGCTTATAGCCTGTGTTGGAAGTTATTCATGCTGTCAATATAGAAATTTAAAGACGATTACTTTCATTTTTTCATTTCCAATCACACTCGAAAATTGATACCATCCTCGTTCTGCTCAGAATGCTTGCTATCAGACATTAGATGAATATTTATTTTGATTTTTCTGTCCACAAATCATTAACTTCTGGAGATCGGTCGGTTTGCGATGAAACAGGCCCTTAGTCCGCCTCCAAGGGGCACAGACATTGCACACATCACGAGCAAGTGCTTTGTATTGTATCCGTGTATCAGCACGACTGGAGGTACAATATCACCTTCGAGAGGAACAAAACCAATCCACTCCACACTCACCTCTATAGAGAGAGTCCATGGTCAATTTGTCCACTTGGTGTGAAATGATCAAATTGTTCCAAACAGACATCCGCAGCATTTTGAAGATTGATTTTGTGCAACTTGCAGAGTAATAACATTTTCTCTTTTATTTTTTCTGCTGTTAAGTCAGGTGGCGTGAACACTGGCCTCTTGAACACAGTGGTGCAAAATAATCATTTCAAAAATTAGACCATTTTTATGATTTTTGAGAACTGAATTCAAATAGTACCTATCTGAAGGAAGCGCTAGGCTTCATGATTTACTTTCTTGCAACCCCGAATATCTGAATATCCAGAAACGCCGGTTCCTCCGAAAGCTCTTGTGGTGGCTTACAATATGAAGTGCGGAAATTGTAATTGGAAGTATGTTGGTGATAGTGGAAGGATCTTGGAAGAAAGAAGAAAAGATCATGCACGCGCAATTCGTGAGTTAGACGTAGACCGATCAGAAATGGCTAAGCATGTGGCAGAAAGCGGACATTTGATTGACCATGGCAATGCAACTGTCATTGACCGTGACTGTTCTTGGAAAGGGCGAGTCGTGAAATAACAATCCAGTGTTAGTTATTCCATTGAGTTTGTTCGCTTTGCATAGTTCTTGGAATAACTAATCTTAGATTTTAGTCTAAGGATTATCTGTACATGAGATATCTATGACTATGACCTCAATCAGCGCTAACTTCTCCATTGTTCTCATTTTCTCATCACACGAGTGCACACGAGCTCGATGAGAATTCATCTCGAGGTCGATGAATCAATCACTTGACGAATGGAATACAAATGAATGAAGCTGAAAGAAATAGCATCGACTTTGAACAAAACTGCATTAGCAACCCGAACATCGTCTTAGGTACCTCGAAACCATCATTGACGAAACAATGATGGATTTAAGACCCCGCTTGTGTTTAAGAGCATGCAATCCTGTTCAAAAACTTCTTTTTTCTTGCATCTCTCTTCTCGATTTACCAATGAACGACAACGTTAGTGTATGAGACTGTCGCAGTAGCTTATATCTTATATATAAATTACGAATAGTTAGTGGAACAATAATGTTTTTGATCAAATTTGAATAGACTTCTGGTATTCCAAGATGAGAATCAATCAATCATGTAAACGGCATCAAATAAGAAATAATTACGCATACATGTATTATATATGTAGTGAAACCCCTCTAACTTGGCACCCAAAGGGACTGTGCCAAAAGAGCTAAGTTATAGGAGTCTAGGGATAAAGGGGTTCCATCAGGAATACGGATTAAATCGGGACTGGCATCTGTTATTATTCTAATTCGAGGAGTAGCAAGCTTAGCACCTATGTATTTAGTCAAATTCTTGGTAGATTTTAGATAATAATGATATATTTGCATTCGGTAGCAATTTAACTGTAAGTAAATCCAGTCGTTATTAGGCCACTCTATTCATTACATTAATTAGTGTCTAGCTTCTGGTGTTTCTTTTTACTTTGTCATATAAGTGCTCTAAGTGATATGGGCTTACTCCTACACAGTTGCATTAATACCTGAAATATTCTCTATATTTACAAAATTGCTGATATTTCAAAAGTAACATAGTTGTCCCTTTATTTTGATTTTATTCTATGTATGCGATCATGTACAATCACATTTCTTAAGGACTGAGGTCGTCCATCAATTGCTGGACGATTGATGAACCCAACACCCCTCTTCGCGTTAAAATGTCAACAATGTTAGCCATTCGAATCGTTTTCATTCTGCATTGCAACTTACATTCCATTTTGCGCGTCATATTATCTACAACTGCTGCTGAAATTCGCAAAAATTAACAATGCCAGTGTTTTTGTTTTTTCAGATAGAATCATGGCAACTATTGCTAATATCGCCAGCGCAAAGCAAAAGAGGACGCCCCCTACCTCCAGCAAGGGGATAAGTCGCATCGATGCTGTTCGTTCTCTAGAGCCAGCTCGAAAAAAATTGACTACGTTGGAGACTCAAAGAGTGATGGCAGTACTTGATGACTGCATTAAACGATCCATGATCTTATCTGCTCTTCCGTCCTTGTTGGATAATGTCAATGATTATGCAATTGTCCTTGGTCGCGAATTGGTAGCTCTACTTGAAGAGCACAGTCAGATTCGCGTTGAATACGCTCAGTATTCAGCAAAATTAGACGTTATCCTCGGGCGTGAAAAACCAGCAAAAACTGCAGCCGAACTCATAAGCGAAGAGGACTTCTGGACTCGGCCGCGTTCCAGGTCAACTGCTAGTAATAAGAGCACGATGAGCAGTAACGTGGTAGTCAATGAAACAGCTGAAGAACTTCGACCACAACAGGTTTGTACATTATTCTTTGAGTCCAGAATATACTGTGCAATGATATCAGGACTTGAACTAATAAATTATAAGATTACTGTGATTCAAATAAAGCAACTACTCTGAATAAAGTACCTTAGAGCCAATGCTTTCTGTCAGTTATCAGAGAAATGTTATCTACGTCTTCGTTGTGGTCTCTCAACTGCTAACGATAAATTTCAGACTGCCGCTTTGCTTGAGTACAAGTCGCAAATAACCTGTATAGAGGGGATACGACATATTATAGAATTGTGTTTTCGTAGTCAGATGCTCACGTGCGAGTTTAGTCATCAAATTCATGCCACGAAATGTGCATTGTGATTATCTACTTAATCTGCTTCATCCATCCGTTGTGTTGGATCTTCTTCGCGTAATTGTTTCTGAAAATTCTAAGGACATTACATTTCACGTTGGTTCTTCCTGGGA
The DNA here is from genome assembly GCA_907163375.1 of Prostheceraeus crozeri. Taxonomy (NCBI): domain Eukaryota; kingdom Metazoa; phylum Platyhelminthes; order Polycladida; family Euryleptidae; genus Prostheceraeus; species Prostheceraeus crozeri. The sequence goes on from CAJQUW010008671.1 coordinate 71,528, forward strand.
TCAGGCTTAAATTGGCGTTTAATGGAAATATTATCGTTTTTAGTATATCACATTCTAATCAGTGAAGGAGCATTATGATGCTCGAATTTTTTATATGCGGCTATCTTATTAATCTACAACCATAGAGCACCTGAATGAAATTTAGATATTCTCTCAAATATACTTTCTCAAAACTCATTGTAAGTGCTGATGATGCACACTGTGATGCAATTGAAATCAAGTATCGTTTATAAAAAAAGTAATATCAGCAAATTATCTTGACTCTTTCCAAATCCCATCATTATGCTTCACTGTCTATATTAGCCGATGGAATTAAGAATTATATATAATAAGAATAAGAAAGATATAATTAAGAATTATAATAAGAATTATTATTATCTTCAGCCGGAAATTGAGAGCAAGCTGAGAGAGTTCTTACCACGTTTGCAATTCTCAACTCGTTCAATTCTTCGAGCATTCCGTAACAATCCAGCAGCCGTCACTGCCGTTATCGGTGGTGGAGCTGCTCAGGTAACTGGCGAACGATTGGAGAGGACAGAGGATTCTCGTGGATTGCTTGAGCAAATGCAATTCATGAAAGACATAATGATGCTGCGTCTTATGACCACTCCCGCAGAGAAAGCAGATAAACTCGCATATCTTCGAGAAGTTAGCGAGAGGGAACGAGCCAACACCGTCGTCATCGATAAGCTGGCTATGGAACTTCAAAGCGCAGTCAATGACAAAGATATGGAGGTAAGGATCTTTCAACATTGTGCTACTCACATTACATGGTTTTCAAAAAAGAACTTGCGAAGCTTCGAGATTCGATTCGATTAGAAATTGTGATTCGAGAAAATTCGAATCGGTTCGGCTCGACTGAAAAAAATATCGGTTCAAATTTTTTGCGATTTATGACTCTCGTTCGACACGGCTCAAGCATGGCGATGTAATAAACTTGTGATGTTGTGTTTTCACTGAAAGCGGCTGAAGACGTGGGTTGCTAAATATGAGTTAGTCGAAGCCGTTGGTGAGTCTTTCACATGAATGTCAGCATTGTGTTAACTGGTTCTCACGGTTAGCTCGGGCTCCCGAAAAATATTTGGCGGTATCATGAGTTCGAGCTTCCATGTCTTCATTTCTAAGCCCGGGCAAATCTAAGATTGTATTATGGTGCTTAAATTTGCATGTCTTCGCAAGTAATGGTCAAAAGACAGTTCCAGGACAGGACACCCATAAAAATAAAAAAAATTGGTATCTTTAAAAACGACATAAATTCATGAATTTAGTCCCTTTTTCAGGTTTTTAAGACCTGAATTCATGAATTTAGTCCATTCAAAAAGTACCATTTTTCAAAAAATGGTATTTTTAAAAACAACATAAATTCATGAATTTGAACCCTTTTTCAGGTTATGAAGACCTAAATTCATAAATTTAAGCGTTTTTAAAAATACCCAGTTTTTCAAATTTTTCAAAATCTCAAATTTGAGAATTACAATTTTTACCTTGAAAATCATGACCGTTCCAGGACACCGAAAAATCAGAAAAGTTAAGAATCTCAAATTTGTGAATTACAATTTTTACCTTGAAAATCATGACCGTTCTAGGACACCGAAAATCATAAAAGTTGAGAATTTCAAATTCATGAGTTTAGACGTTTTTCAGGTTTTTAAAATATATCATGTGACTAAAAATATTTCTTTAAAAATGGATGAAACAAAAGTGGAAGGAACTTCAGAAATGAATGAAACAAAAATGGAAGGAACCTCAAGAATATATCCTTCGTTATCTCAATTAAACTTTTACGGAGCAGCGTGTCTTCTTTCTTTCTTTCTCTCTCTCTCGTTCCTGTCTGTTACAGGAATATTGTATTCACAATGCATTCTTTAAAACAATTGCTTGTCTTCAATGAGAATAATTCCCATATGCTTTTAATAGAATGACCTTGAACGCTAATGGAAAAATACACCAACTATCGAACCATGTCGGCACTTTTTATCGACAAACTTTCTGACATCGGCGCGACAGTTGGTGTATTTTTCCATTCAAGCAATGTCGCATGAATGATTGTTATTGAAACCAAAATGAAGAGAAATGCTCAATCATTTCTCTTCTCTCTCATATGTCTATTGTCTTTAGATTGTACTTGTTCTTTTGTTCTCATAGTGTGAATGAGATTTCACAACTCGCATTATGCGCTATTGTTTGTGATTTCCTTCACCCCTATCAGCTGAAACAATTTTAACAGCTGCTACACGCTAATTCTTTTGAGAAATGACTGAAATAGATTTTATTCCATTTAAAATGAGTAACATTAGAGACATTCTAAAAATATACAGCAAACAAAACCACATGAAATTTCGATTTAAATGAGATTGCTAAGCAATTGGGAAAAAAAGAATTTTCACATATTGATGAGTAATGAATTACTATTGTTAAAAGATGAGCGAAACAAGAAACTCTATGTAGTTAAACACTAACACAATGCAACAATGTAACGTTTAAATTTAGATTAAATTAAATAATTTCAAAATCGAATAAGTAGTAAAGAAAGACATCATTAGAGACCAGTTTTAAATCAATACCCCCCCCCAAGTAGTAAGGAAAGTCATCATTATAAAAATGTTTTAAATCAATACCCCCTTCTGACTAAGTAGTAAAGAAAGACATCATTAGAGACCAGTTTTAAATCAATACCCCCCACCCCTGTCTTCTAGGGGCTCCCTTAAGAAATTTTTTTATTATAAAATGAGCAACATAAATGAGTTTTTTAAATTATATGGAACGCAAACTACGACAAATTTCGACCTAAAGAAAATCGCAAATGAATTAGGAATAAAGAATTTTCATGTTCTAATGAGAAACGAATTACAATTCCTAAAAAATAGGCCAACAGGAACCTTCAGTTCCCGGAACAAAGTTCCATCAATAACTGTAAATTTCATAACGAATCTTCACACTTCAGACCAAAACGGCGTACATTGGTCAGCAGGCGTTAAAAATCATCAGCAGAACTATTATTTTGATTCATACGGTTTGCCCCCTACAAATGAAGTAAAAGAATTACTTGGAACGGAACATACAATACATTTCAAATTCAAAAACCGGGAACTACTTACTGTGGTCAATTATGTCTTTATGTTTTATTTAAATTACAAAAAGGAGTACCATTTCTTGATATTATGTTAGAATTGAATAATAAAAATAATAATAATGATAATTAAAAATCAGTTCGTTGTAATTCATTTTGATAAAAACGGCCTCTGATATCCTCATTATCTAAATCTTTAATTTCATAAGTAATCGGATAACTTTGATTTATTTTACAAATTTCAAATATCTCTTTCGTCCAGTATCCGACGAAGCCCTTTTCAAATTTGTTCTTATATTTAAATATTCTAACTCTATCTCCAATTTTAAATTTCGGCTTAAGTTTCTGCAAATTCGGATTACTCTCATTCAAATTATTATTCTCGAATATTTTCTTTCGTATCAAATCAGGGTCGTCAGAAGCATTCTTTGGAGTTTCTTCAATACCAGAATGAACTTTATTATTGTACTCTTCTACAACTCCTGGTAATATCTTCAACCATTTCTGATTTCCTTGCTGAGTAAATTTTTTGAAAATTTTATTTTTTAACGTTCGATTGAATCTTTCTATCACTATAGCTTTTCCTGCGTTTTCAGTTGAATAAACAGTTTCAAATAGTGGCTGAACGTTTCTGTTATAAAATTCCGACCCTTTATCAACAAACAATTTTTTTGGCTTTCTTTTACTTTCTTTAAAGATTTCTTCAAACGCATATTTAACAGATAGACCACTTTTATTTTTTAAAGGTTTTACCCAAGCGTATCGTGTATATAAATCTATAACTGTCAATGCGTATTTGTAGTCAGACTTTGTCTTAGAACCTTCGGTTCGGTCCCTTTCATTCGGCATATGAATAAGATCAGCACTCCAAATATCATCTTTATTAAATACTTTTACTTTTAATAAATATTTAGGCTTTCAATATCTTTATGAATTTCAGATGCATAAACGTCTGAATTATGATTTTCATTTAAACCCTGACCGAATAATATTTTAGCTTGTAAAGCTTTCTTAAAAAACATTCTTTCAATTTTTTCTCTAAATGTAGGATTTTGAATACTATCTAATTCTTGTATCATCTTCTTATCAGCTGCATGACGAGAACTTAGATCATGATTCCGATAAGCTAAATCATGCCTGTAAGCGGCGGCATCTACTCTATTTATTGGTTCTTCACCTGGTTTCGGATTATTATTCTCATCTAGTCTTATATCTAATCGAGTTCCTGGACCGGTATATGAATGACCAGGAAGATGTTTTTCTTCGAATATTTACTCCAAATAAATCCAGGAAAGTTTTCTAATGTTTTTTGTATGTCTCCACCGAAGTGGTGTGGAACTTTGTTCTTGTCACCTCCAATATGCTGACAGTTTGAGTTTTTATTTTTGTTTAATAGATAATTCAATAAATCTAAATTAGAAATTTTTAATTTAATTAAATTTTCGGAATTTGTAGAATTCATTTTAAAAGATAAAAAAAATTTAAAAGATAAAATAAAATAATTGTTTTACCGAATCGGAGCGAAGCTCCTCAGGTTATTACCTTATCATACTAGGACTTAGATATATTCCAGAACCATCTTTAGTTTCTTTAATTTCAATTAAATCATCAACATTGTGGAGAATATTTTTAAGAACTCGTTTTCCTTCATCAACTAATTTTAATTTACTAATAAAATTATCTACTACTCCTTCGCCCCTAGCAACTTTCTCTAACTCTCTATTATGTCGTTTTTTTTCTTCTAATGCTGCCTTCTCTGATTTATTTTTATTTACTGCTTGGACAATACCAGCTGTCCCACCTGCAACACTTCCTGCTGCTGCTATGCCTCCTATTATTAGTGGAATTAATGGGAGAATTCCACCATTCTTTTCTTCTTGTAATTGAATATTCTCTATCATTGGTTTACTTATGTAATACTTTTTTTTATTAATAGTAATAGTTTTAGGGGTATTTTTGTCAACAATATTACGTAATTTTAATTCAACAGTTTTATTATTAATATTACTTTTCGCTTGCGACATTTTTAATAAAAAATTTTAAGTTATCAAAAATTTTAATCTATTCTAGTTATGAATAAATTATAAGTTAAGAATTTTTTTAATCTATTCTAGTTATGAAAAATTTTAAGTTACCAAAAAATTTTAAGTTACCAAAAATTTTAATCTATTCTAGTTATGAAAAAAAAATTTTAATTAACCTATCGGAGAGAAGCTCCTCTGGCTTTAGCCGATCGGACCAAGGGTCCTCAGGTTATTAACTAATCCTAACCATCTTTCCATTAAGAATTTCAATAGAATATTTTGCATCTTCTAGCAATAAACCATAAGCCATCAATGAAGTTGTGGAATCTTTCTTTTCAATATTAATTGTTACATCACAACCATTTTTAATAATATCTTCAGATTGTGCACTTAAATCGAAACAGAAAATTGGATATAAATGTCTCCAATCTCCAGGAGTTAATTGTGGTTCAACTCCAAATTCTATACAAAGATTTCTATAAGCATCATATCCTTCCATAAATTGATTATTGGTATCATCGAATCTTAATGGATCAATTGGATATCGAGTTTGATTTAATGAAACTTGTAAACTTCGAATTGTATTAATATGAAAAATATTATTGTTCTTATCAAAACTTGGAGAATTATTTCTTTGAAATGTTAGTAATAAATATCTTGGTGTATTCGCAGTTCTAGTAAAATGCCAGTTAAATCTTTGTTCGGAAAAAGTTACTGAACTAGCAGTTCTCTTTAGAAAATTAACTGGAATTGGTTTGTTAGTATTTAATCTTTTTGCAATAGCTGTTTCAACCTCTAAACTAGGAGTAATATGCTTAATCCACCATTCAAGTCTATCAATTTTTAAATATGCTTTTTTTCCAGTCTTACCAAAAAAGATTAATTCATTATTTGCTGTACGATGAATTATTAATTTAAATTTTAATTGATATGATATTTTATCATAATCTAAATAACCGAATAATGGAGACAATGACCAATTTACTGTCTGTTTACTTTTTTTGTTAAATTCACGTCTTTCTTTATATGCTTCATTATTTGTTTTATTTAAATGTTTTGCAATATTTTCTACATCTTTCGCAATTCCTGCTGCATCTGTTCCAGCGTGAGTTAAATCCTCAATAATTATGCCATCATTAGTATCAGGAAACCAACCTTCGATTTCATGCTTTTTATTATTTTCACCAATTATTACAAATCTAAGCATTGTATCAATTACACCTGGAGAATCACTTATTGTTTCTATATTTTGAGTTGCAACATCTAAACGCATTTGTGTAAATAAACTTGGGAAAAAATTATTCTCTAGTGTAATATTATCGGTATCTGGTAATGGTGTTGTAAAATTAGCATCAGAATATAGAGAATATTCACAGTGCAAAAATGAATCAGGTAGATATAAATAACTCTGCTGATTATCAACTTCAAAGATTAAATCTCCTCCAGTATTTACTCTACTGGAAGATCCGGGATTCATAGCAATTCTTATATAGTCATTCTTTTTTTGATTATAACTGACGAACGGAGGATCGTCTAATCTAAATTTATTTTCGATAAGCGAAGACATTTTTATAAGAAATAATTTGACTTTTTGTTTTTCTCACAGATAGAAAAAATTTTTATTAAATATAATTTTAAAATTTTACTAAAAATTACTAAAAAATTTACTAAAATATAATTTTAGAATTTTGCTAGACCAGCTCCGTTGCTCACGCCATTACCTCTTATTTCTTCAATTGTTTTTTCATTATGTTTACTATCAGACGGAGCTCCGCTCCTCAAGGTTTCCCCAACAGCTATGTTAGCAATTTTGTTTTTTGTTTCATCTGAAAGTTTTTTTAATTTTTTTAGTTCTTCAGAATCATTCTTGAGTTTACGAATAGCTTCTAGTTGTTTTAATTCGTTTTGTGATTTAACAGCATTTGATATTGCACTAGCTGTACTACCTATAGCAGCTGCTCCTTTTGCAGCAGATGTAATCAAATCTTTATTATTCTTAATTAAGTTAACGATACTACCAATACCAGAAAAGATGCCATCCCCTTCTTTTTGAACGGTTTCTCTATTATCATAATGATAAACAGGATTCATACGTGGTTCATGAGCAATTCTTTGATTTGAAGCAAATTGTTTAAGATTGTGTTTATAAATTATAGGCATTTTTTAGTAATAAATTTGACTTTTGGGAAAAATATAAATACGGGCGAAGCCCTGGAAGACATCTCCGTTGACCCATGAACCGATGTCCATTATAAAAAATGTTTATTTTTTGTTCTTAACTTTTGCAGATTGCGTTTTTGGTTTAACTTTATCAGGAACCAAACCTGCATCAATCATTATTTTTATTCTATGATTTTCTTTCATAATATTTCTTTCTTTTATTAACTCTTCTAATTGTTTAATTCTTTTAAAATTATTAGCTCTAATTTTATCCATTTTTAAAATTATATACTTTTATATATTTATACTTTTATATTTTTAAAAATTATATTTATACTTTTATATTTTTAAAATTATATTTATATTTTTTATGATTCTTATTTTTTGTAGGTAAAAATATTTAAGTTAATATTTACAATACTCGTTTAAGATTTACGTTTATGAATATCTAACAACTTCGAGATAACTTTATTAATTGCCTGTTGCACTTTATCTATTGCGTCAAGTAGCGTGTGATGTACTTTAATTTCTTTTCTATTAACTTGCATTTTCTGCTGATTAATCTTCCACGCCGTTTTAAGAGCATTTAACTTAATTTTAAGAACATCTAATTGTATTTTAACAGCATCTAACTGTTCTTTATTTTCTTTAGAGTTTTCTTGTAAATTTTTCTTTAATTCATTTTCTAAATTGATTTTAAGAGTTTTCATTTTATCAACTTTTTCATTAAGTGAGTTTACTTCATTTATTATTCTATTCATCTTTTTCATTTGTTGAGTAATTTTAGAACTCAATTCATCAACACTTTTTTGTAATGTAGTTTGCAACTGCTTTAAATTTTTTTTAATTCTTTCAGGTAGTTTTTCTATTTCATCTTCTAATTGTTCTTTTAACATTTTTATCTGATGTTTATTTTTAATGACTGCAGATTTTAAATTTAAAGAAAGTAATATTAAAATTTTTGATTGTTCTGAAATCTTTTTAAAAAGTTTTGCTATATCTGCTTCTAGCTCTCTGTCCTTTTTATCAAGTTTTAATAATTTTTCGTTTAATGATTTATCATTAAGTTTAAGCAACTTTAATTCATTCATCAGTGGAACCATAACATCGTTTATATATTTTTCCTTTAAGTCATTGATTTGTGTATCAACATATTGTTTATTTGTTAACTCTGTATTTTGTTGCGGAAGAATAGAAAGATGCAATGGACCAGATAAAACGTCTCCAGTTTTCATAATATAATTTTCTATCTCTATTTCTAACTCACGATTATTCGGGATATATGCACCTCCACCAACATTTGGTAACATCATTTTTAAACAATAAAAATAAAATTTTTTCTGATTATAAAAAATACATAAATTATAAAAATACATAAATTATAAAAATACATAAATTATAAAAAATAAAATTTTCCTAATAAAAATAAAAAAAATGGAAATGACTCAAATTTGTCAAGTTTGCAATATGCGTTTTTTAAATCAAACACTATTATATTCTCATATGAAAAACACACCATGTGGTATGCATATGAATCAATTACAACCTAATAATAGTATGCAACCTAATAATAGTATTCAGAATAATATTCAACCTAATAATAGTATTCAGTATAATAATATTCAATCAGAGCAACCATTACAAAGATTAAAGCATTTATTTATTTCAGATAAAGAACAAAATCTTTATACTGCTAGAATAAATACACCTAGGCAAAATACACCTAGGCAAAATAATAATAATCCTTTTGTTCAAAATAATAATGTAGCACAAAATAATCCTTTTGTTCAAAATAATAATGTAGCTCAAAATAATAATGTAGCTCAAAATAATTATATTGATAAAAATCAATTTGTTGAAAGTAATAACAAAAAAATATGTACCGGATGTAATAAAAATATAACATCAAAAAATTTTGCACGTCATTTAAAATTATGCGAACAAACAGAAGAGGTTAAAAAGAAAAAAAAGATAAATTAAAAGATCAGTTATGTCGTAATTGTAATAAATATTTTACAAATCAAGGAATTACTAATCATTATAATTCTTGTATAAGTTCTACAAGACAATGTACAAGTTGTCAAAATACTAAACCTAAGACAGAGTTTTATGATAGTAAATATCAGTGTAAGGATTGTTTAAAAGAAAAAGTTAAATGTAGAGGTTGTCAAAAAATTATATTAAAGAAAAATTTTCAGCGACATGTAACACTATGTCCAAAACTTAATCAACATAATAATCAACATAATAATAATTTATATCAAAATAATAATTTATATTAGTATTTCTATTAAAATAGACTTATATATTTAAATAATTGTATTTCAACTAAAATAGTTGTATTTCAACTAAAATAGTTGTATTTCAACTAAAATATTTGTATTTCAACTAAAATAGTTGTATTTCAACTAAAATAGTTGTATTTCAACTAAAATAGTTGTATTTCAACTAAAATAGTTGTATTTCAACTAAAATAGTTGTATTTCAACTAAAATAGTTGTATTTCAACTAAAATAATCTTATATATATTAATATATTATTTTTTTATAAAGAATAAAATATTATTTTATTAAAATATTCTTAAGCATTCCGGAAGAGAGGAGAGGTATAAAAATACTTCTTTTGAGTATAGGAACAAAAAGTCCGACACATTCCGGAGGTTCTACAGAGGTTAAAAACACTCATAAGAGTGTAAGAATGCTAGTCCGGAATCAACAAATAATAACTCCTAAATTTTTTATTTAAAAAATAATAAATGAATAAAAGCGAAAATTTGGAAGATTTATATTCACCGGTTATAATTAAAAGTGATAAAAGTAATAAAAGTAATCTAAGTCGTCATAAATCTCTTAATGCAATAAACGAAATAATAAATAATTATATGAATAACACTGAGTTTCAAGATACACTAACCCCTCAAGATCCGAATCTCAAAGATATTAATAATATTGTAGATAATCCTATATATAATACTAAATATAATAATAATATAGATAAAAATATATATAATAATAATATAGATAAAAATATATATAATAATATAGATAAAAATACATATAATAAAAGATATTTAGAGACACTACCCCCTAATTCATCTCTTAATAAAAAAATACCACAATCAGATCTTACACGTCTTTGGAATTTTTTAAAATTTCATTGTATAAAAATATTGTTAGCATGTATTTTAATATTTTTTATTTATCATCTTGTTATATGTATTGGTAATCAATGGGTTACTTTCTAACAGAGGAACAAAAGAGAATAAATTTTTATAAACAAGAAAAAAAACTTTTGAAGGATGGAAGACTGAGGAAGATAAGATTAAGGATAAAACTAATAATAAAAATATTAAACAAGGTAAAATGTATCAAGAAAATTTACATTTCATTGTTTACGGTAAAACTGGAAGTGGTAAGACTACGTTTATTAAAAAATATATAAACCAATATTATAAGGATGAAACAAAAGTACATATTTTTTGTATGCATACTTCTGAATGGCCAACTTTTACAAACGTCTATAATGATAAACAATTAGATGAGTTACAAGATATGGAAAGTTTTGCTGGTACACCTGAAAATAAATCTTTATTAATTTTAGATGATGTTGCAAGTTTATCAAAACAAAAAAATATGTCAGAAATATTTACAAAAGGAAGACATCAAAATATTGAAATAGTTGTATTAGCTCATAAAGCTTGTGATGTAGATAATAAGATTAGAGAAAACATTCAAACATTTTTTACAACTACACAAAATAATGCAGCATTCTTTAATGATATTAATAAAAATTATAAAATGAATATGCCTTTATCATATTATACACAACATAAATATGGAATAATACGTGTTGACACCATAAGAGGACATATGCAAGTATATGATAAAGATTTAAATATATTAGTAGATACCGAACATGAAATCTATAATAACTCTCAAGATTTTGATATTAGAATGTATGCAAATGCAAAACATTTATCAAATCAAGTTATAGAACAAATAATTATCTTTTTAGAGTCTGAAGCAAAAGTACCACTAAAAATTATTCCTGATACATTTTATTTTTATTTTGATCATTATTTAAATGCAAAATTTGGTATACCAATACCTAACAGATTACAAGATAATGAAACATTAAACTATTTAAAAATTGCAATAAATGATGTTAGAAACGGATTAAGAAAAGCAACCCCAATAATATCTGATGTTAAATCTACATTTTCTGATGCTAAATCTACATTTGATGAAGCCAAAAAAACATATAATGATATAAAACCATTAATAAATGGTGTAAGTGAAATACTTAATAATTAAACAAATTTATCATAATCAAACCGAAGGTACTAGGGCTTCGCACGATTTTGCAGATATATTAGTATTTTTTTCTCTAAAAATTAAAACATAAATTTTTTTTCTCTAAAAAATTAAAACAAAAATTTTTCTTTAAAAAATAAAAAATGAAAACATTTTATTGCAACTTATGTAAAAAAAAGTTACAAACAAAAAGAAGTTATCAATCTCATCTACAAAGTAAAATGCATTTACAAAATGTAGAACGAGTTGATGAAGGAAATATATTAAAATTAAATAGTTATAAAAACTATATAGAAACATTGCCTACTGATATAAAAGTTAAAAAAATATTTTATGATTATTCACATTCGGAATATAAAAAAGTTTTTAATAGTGAAGATGAAGCCGTAACAGATATAAAATATTTATTTAGCGATACTGATGAATTTAACGAAATAGATGAATTTAACGAAATAGATGAATTTGATGAAGCTGAACGAACCGATGAAGCCTTAGCAAATATAAAATATTTATTTAATCAGTCTTTTGAACATAATGAAACCGATAAAACTTTTTCTGATATTCTAACCAACTTTTCTAATATATTTAAGAAATCTTTCAAATGTTATATGAATGTAGAAGTACTTTATACAAAAAATGGACCTGATGGAATTCCTGAAGAAATAATACAAGGACATTTTACAAAGTCACAAGAAATTCATAATGTAAATGATATACAACCCATATTTGAATCGATGATACTTAAATTAGAAAATTGTATAATTGAAGCCCAGTTACGTGAATCTGGTTGGAGATTTGTTAAAATAATATCTAAGAAAATAGTAATTGATAAATATAAAAATAATACTGGTGGTAGTTATGTTCCTTTACCTTTCAGTTCACCTCAATTAATCAACATAAAAAATGAAGATGATTATTGTTTTCTGTGGAGTATTATAGCACATTTACATCCTGCAAAATATCATAAAGAAAGACTAAGTCATTACAATAAAGAAGAATACATAAGTGAATTTGATCTTTCTGATGGCTTAGATGAATTTCCATATGATTATAATAGGTTACTAAAGTTTCATAAAAAGAATAAAAATTTAATTGAAGTAAATGTTTTTGAATTAAATGTGAATTATGTTTCTATTGGTAAAATTACTCCACTTTACTCAGATTCAAAAAAATTTTATTTGAATAATAAAAATTTATGTCAATCAGAAATAGTATATAATGATAGAGGAAATTACATGCATCATAATATTTTTTACCAAGGAAATATAATATGTACTGAAAAATTTGAACTTGTTAAAACACTATCACCAATAATGATTAATCATAATAATTATAAAGGACGTACTGATGATTATAATTACAAATATTCATCTTTATCTTCAGAATACCAACAAAAATTAGAAAATTTAAATAAAAGTTTACAAAAATGTAAAATAGATTATCAACAACAAACAAAAATGTTACTACAAGAATATCACCATAAATATCAAAATAAGATAGAAACAATTCAAAAATTAAATGAAGAAAATAATAAAGAATCGGCTAAAGCCAGAGGAGCTTCGCTCCGATTAAATAATGAAGAATTAAATAATGAAGAAAATGAAACCAAACAAAAAATAAATGAATGTTTAAAAAAATGTCTACAACAATATAAAGAACAATATGATAAAGAATATAGTTATCAGTTACAAATATTAAATCAAAATTATTATCAAAATACATTTAATCTTACAAAAGAAATTAATGAAACATATGAAATATATAAAGATGAATTTGAAAAACTAGAACAGTCAAAACAACCAGCACAAGCGAATATATTATATTATCAGGGTCATTTTATATTGTGTAAAGATGTTTCTATATTTACAAAAACTTCAGATAATAAAAATTTTCCTTGTCTTCAATGTATGACAAGTTTTAGAACTTTAGAAGAAATGAATAGACATTTGGAGAATTGTCAACAAAACGAAGCAGTTCAAAATACTTTTCCTAAAGATGATTATTTAGAATATAATAAATGGTATTTTAAAAATAAAGTACCCTTTACTATTTATTGTGATTTTGAAGCATATAATGTTAATATGACACAAAATCAAACGGAAAGTTCCAGGGCTTCACCCGATTCTGAAAATTATAATTCTGAAAATTATAATTCTGAAAATTATAATTCTGAAAATTATAATTCTGAAAAAAGTGCGCCTGAAAAAAGTGCGCCTGAAAGAAGTGCACCTGGAAAAAGTTCAACTGAACAAAGTAAAGAAAAATATTTATTTGAACAAAAACCATTATGTTGGGGAATGTACATTCATTCAAATTATCCTGAATTATTTAAATCAGAATATTTACAATACTATGGTGAAGACAGTTCAGAAATGTTTACAAAGAAAGTAGAAGAATTACAAGGACGTTTTTCACAATTGCTTGAAACAAATAAACCAATGATACCATTAACGGATGAAGAAAGAAAAGAATTTTATGATGAAATAAATTGTTATTACTGTGGAAAAGGTTTTACAAATAAATATAAAACTGGCAGAGGTAGATATATTGATAAAGTAAAAGATCATGATCATCTAAATGGATTATATAGAGGTGCAGCACATAATTCTTGTAATCTTAATGCTAACAAATTTAAATATAACTTTGTTCCTTTATATTTCTACAATGGTTCTAAATATGATTTCCATCTAGTAATGAAAGATTTATTTTCATCTGAAAAATTACAACAACAAAAAATAAATGTACTATGTAAACAAGAAGAAGAATATTTTTCAATGCAATTAGGTTGTATTAGAATTTTAGATGCATTTAGATTTTTTACTCCTTATTCATTAGATGTTATGGGAAAAACTTTGAAATCTGAACAATGTAAAATATTAAATAAATATAATTTAAAACCTTTAAAAGGAATATTTCCGTATGAGTATATAGCCTGCGGCTCACAGTCGAAGACTGATTTTAATTCTGTGAATAAAATTATGGAAGAAGAACAACTTCCTCCAATAAATAAATTTAAATCAACATTAAAACAATCACAATTATCTGACGAAGACTATGCAGAAGCTGAAAAGAATTGGAGAGAGTTAAATTGTAAAACAATGTATGATTATACAATGAAATATCTACAGATAGATGTATTAATACTAGCTGATCTTTTTGAAAACTTTCGTGATATGTGTTTAGAATATTACGGAATAGATCCATGTTATTGTTATTCTACACCAGGTTTAACATGGTTAGCAGGATTAAAACATACAAATGTTCAAGCCGATGGCTCTAGGAGAAAGTCCGTTAAACTTAAACATTATAAAGAAAATACATATGATAAATTATTATTTTTTGAATCTGGAATTAGAGGTGGAGTTTCATCAGTTTTAGGTAATAGATATGTTAAATGTTATAATAAGAAAGTAAATCCACAAGAATATGGAATAATAAAACCTTTATCTCCAGAAGAAAAAGAAAAAATATTAGAAATTTTTCGAACGAAACGAGAAGGAGTAGAACGTGAAAAAGCAATTGATGAATTCATGAGAGAAAACTATTTATTATATTATGATTTTAATAGCTTATATTCTTCTTGCATGATACAAGAATTACCAACAGGTGAAATGACATGGTGTAATAATCTAGATTATCAAAGAACATATGATGGTGAAAATAATTTTGGTTATGTATATGAAGTTGATTTAGTATACCCTGATTATATAAAAGAAGCAACAAAATATTATCCTTTCTGTCCAGAAAACAAAATTCCCAATATAGAAGATTTTTCAGATTATCAAAAATCTATAATTCCGAAAAAATACAGACCAACAAAAAAACTTATGTTAACACAAAGCAATAAAGGAAAGTATGTTGTTGAAGGAAGAATGCTAGATTGGTATTTAGATCATGGTATGATTCTCACCAAAATACATCGAAAACTAGAGTATAGAAAATCTAAATGGTTAAAAAATTATATAGAGTTCAATATTGAAAAACGTAAAATAGCTAAAAGAAATAAAGATGATTTTGGAAACGTTTTCTTCAAATTAATGAATAATGCATTTTATGGTAAGACTTTAGAAAATGTGCGTAATAGACAAAATATTGAAATAGTTTTTGATAGAGATAGATTTCAAAATTTAACAAGGAAACCTACATATAAAAGAACTACTAGATTCAGTGATGAACTTTGTGCTGTTCATCTAAGAAGAAGCATTGTAAAACATGATAAGTTTAATTTCATTGGTTTCACTATATTAGAATTAGCTAAACTATTTATGTATAGTTTTATATATGATTATTTAGCACCTGCTTATGGCAAAAACTATAAATTACACTTTACAGATACCGATTCTATTTTCTTAGAATTAACAGTACCATATGGTTCTTCACTAGATAAAGAAATTAATAAAATAAAAGATATCATTCATCCTTCTGATTTATGTAAAGTAAAAGATGAATTAGAAGGAAATGAAGATTTCATAACAGAAGCTATATTTTTAAAATCTAAATGTTACTGTTATGATACAACTAATAATATTAGGACATCGGAGATGTCTTCCAGGGCTTCGCCCGTTAAAACACATAAAACATTGAAAGGAATTTCAAAGGCATCAGTGGCTAATCAAATAACATTTCAAGATTATAAAAATGCATTATTTAATAATGAAATAAAAACAGCATATAATTATAGACTTAATTCAAAAAAACATAAAATGTATTTAAAAGAAGAACATAAATTAGCATTAGATCCATTTGATGATAAAAGAAAAATTTTACCTGATGGAATAACTACTTTACCTTTTTAATTTTCTAATTTCTATTTTCTAAATTTAACAATATAACAATATAACAATATAACAATATAAAATATTATAAAATAAAATAAAATAATAATATAAAATTATCATATAAAAATGGATAAAGTTAGAGCTGATAATTTTAAAAGAATAAAACAATTAGACGAATTAATAAAACAAAGAAATATTATGAAAGAAAATCATCTTCAACATAGAATGACAAAAGCTGGTATTCAATCTGATATGTTTGATAAATTAAAATTAACTGAAGAAGTAAAAACTGATTATGAAAAAACTGTCGAACCATTTAAAACTCTTGAAAAGGAACTTAATGAAAAACGTGTTGATATAGCGGATCCTGTACTTAAAACACTATTAGATGACTATGGTTTATTAGAGGCAAACATAGATAAAAAATTACCAAAATCTATGTTATTCGAACATTCTACTTTCTTTTTAGATAAAAAATTATTTGCAAGATTTTATCTTGGTGGTAAAGAAATATTTCCACAACCTTTACGAGGATTAATTTTTACTCCAGATAAAAAACCTATTAGTTTAGATAGAAATTTTGTTGATCTTTTAAGAGGAGCAGATTTAAAAAATTATGCTGTAGAAGATCTCATAAAATATAAAACTATATTAGATAGAGTTGGCACAGTAAAAACTCTTAGACGTTATAAACAATTAGAAAATTTATTATCAACGGGAGTTAAAGTAGGGAAAGGTTTATCTGAAAAACAGAAAACAAAAAACAGAAAACTGAAACAACTGTATTTTTACCAGATGATCCACAAGAATTACTAAATAGATTAAATATTTTAATATCGGCAATAAAAGAAGGACATAATTCTAGTTTCAATGAAATTCATGCTATATTGAAAAGACTGTTAGAAAAGAAGATTCTAAATGAAGAGGATTATAAAAGTATAACGAACCGAGTGATCTAGGACTTCGCCCGTAGCTGAAATATGTTGTTGTTTTTAATTTTTTATAAAAAAAATATTTCATAAAAAAATATTTATTTAATTTTTAGTTTAAAAATGTGTTCAGCAGATTTAGACAAAATTAATAATCATTTAGAAAATTTGATAGAGATTTTGGGTTCATCAAAATTTAGTACGACGTTAAAAATTATAACAACTACTTCATCACACACTTGTAATTTAGAACCCATTCTACATTTAGAACAAAATAAAAATTATCAAATTGCATTGACTAGTTTCTCCACATTTAACACTATTCAAAACGTTATCAAAGATGTGAATGATCAATTTAGATATTCTACTGATAAAGGTAAAACATGGAAAATACTAACTTTTCTTCCTGGTTCTTACGAAGTTGAATCAATATCAAATGAAATTAAGAGACATTTAGGTATACCATTTAAAGATAAGAAACAATTACATTTTGCAGTTGAACCGGCAGTTAATAAATTTTCTCTTACTTTAGACGAAAATCATCAAGTTGATTTTAATCATGATAGATCATTGTCAAAGCTACTAGGATTTAATAAACAAACCTATAGTCAAGGTTATCATTTAGGTGAGAAGATTCCAAAAATAACTGAAATAAATTCAATTGTTGTACATTGTGACATTATTGAAGGAGGTTATATAAATGGTAAATTATCAAATTTAATATTCAGTTTTCCAGCTTTTACTGTACCCATTGGTTATAGATTAAATGTAATTCCACAAACATTAATATATTTTCCTATTACAAGAAAAACTATTAACAACATTGGCATTAGAATCACTGATGAAAAAGGACAAGAAATAAATTTTGGAGGTGAAGAGATTATGATAGATCTTTTGGTTCGGGAGGTATAAACTCCCGTTCGAGAGGTATAAACTCCCACGCGAAGCTAGAGAAGTTTAATTTTCTTCTTCTTTAAAAACAAAAATAAAATAAAAATAAATTTTTTTATTAAAAAATGAGTGAAGTGCTACCATTTAATAAAAAAAAACTTAAATTTAGTCATCATCCAAATTTATCTAATAAAGTTTTGGCAGTTATTTGCGGAAGATCAGGTTGTGGAAAAACATATCTATTATTTAAAATTTTAACGACTCCAAATTTTTTGGATTATAACAATCTTATAATTTATACAACAACAGCAGAACAACCCATCTATCAATTTTTAAAATATGGATTTGAAAATAATCTTAAAAAAACAGCAATTGCTTCCCTATTCGAAGAATACGAAAAATCTGAATATGAAGAAGAAATAAGTTCATGGTGTGAGGAAGCAGTAGAAAATAGTCAGTTAGTCGAAACCAATAAAAATAACCATATAAAAATACAATTAATAGATGATAGTGGTAATATGCAAGATCCTAGTAAACTAGATAAAACAATGAAACATTGTGTAATTTTTGATGATTGTGTTAATGATAGAAATCAGTCAGTTCAGAGAAATTATTTTACAAGAGGTAGACATAATAACTGTAGTGTATTTTATTTAACACAAAGTATGTATTCATTAGACGGAAGTGTTATTAGAAAGAATGCAAATATATTTATACTATTTGAAATAAATGCAAGAAACTTAAGTGATTTGCTAAGAGATTTATGTATAAGAGATAAAGATGAATTTAAACAATCGTGTAATAATGCTTGGGCAAAAGATTATGGATTCATTACAATTAATATTGATAAAAAAATTCATGATAGAGTTATCGAACAATTGTTCTCTGACTAGGCTTCGCCTCGAGGGGCTTCGCCCCGACTGAAAGTCGATCGAAGATTTGTTTACTGAGTAATAAAAAATATACAACATAGTGGTATAATATTTTTTTGTTATTATCAGCTTTAATTTTATCTATTTTTTAAAATATAATATTTGAATTTTGTGGTAACATTGGAATACAGCAAAAACATTTTACTGAACAAATTATTTTTTTATTGCTTTGTTGTTTGCAATCTTTTCGTTTAAAGTTTTCTCGTTTAAAGTTTTCTCGTTTAAAGTTTTCTCGTATTAAGTTTTGTTTAATAAAGTTTTGTCTAATAAAGTTTTTAGCTCTTCTAAAAAAATTTTATCATCACTAAAAGTTTTACCATCACTAGAAATTTTACCATCCTTTTTATTTTTATCATTAACTTTTTCTGTCTGTGATTGAAATGATATTTGATTTACTTCATTAGCTATTTGATCAAATTTTTCAATCTCATCTAACGTAATAACATTATCATCACATACTCTTTGAAAGTAGTAATGTAGTTTATCATAGACTTCTTTAATATGTAAATGCTTAGTTTTTAATGATTTTCGTTTCTTAGTTATTAAAGATTTATCTAACATTGTAGCAAGTGAAGTTGCAAAAACACCCGTACCTGTTAAAGCTGTAGCAACTACTGGAATTACTAAAACACCTGAAGATATAACAATTGTTAAAGCACCTAAACTTATTGTTAAGAATATGCCAATTCCTTGTGTTACATTCTTAACTTTACTCCATCTCTTTCTTAATTTTTTATAATGCTCTAATCTTAATAATAATTGGGATTCCTTATCTTTCATATAACGTACTCTATCTTTGTGTTTTTCAATATTTAATTCACTTATTTTTAATTGAGATAACGAAGGATATATTCTTGAGGTTCCTTCCATTTTTGTTTCATTCATTTCTGAAGTTCCTTCCACTTTTGTTTCATCCATTTTTAAAGAAATATTTTTAGTCACATGATATATTTTAAAAACCTGAAAAACGTCTAAACTCATGAATTTGAAATTCTCAACTTTTATGATTTTCGGTGTCCTAGAACGGTCATGATTTTCAAGGTAAAAATTGTAATTCACAAATTTGAGATTCTTAACTTTTCTGATTTTTCGGTGTCCTGGAACGGTCATGATTTTCAAGGTAAAAATTGTAATTCTCAAATTTGAGATTTTGAAAAATTTGAAAAACTGGGTATTTTTAAAAACGCTTAAATTTATGAATTTAGGTCTTCATAACCTGAAAAAGGGTTCAAATTCATGAATTTATGTTGTTTTTAAAAATACCATTTTTTGAAAAATGGTACTTTTTGAATGGACTAAATTCATGAATTCAGGTCTTAAAAACCTGAAAAAGGGACTAAATTCATGAATTTATGTCGTTTTTAAGGATACCAATTTTTTTTATTTTTATGGGTGTCCTGTCCTGGAACTGTCTTTTGACCATTACTTTCGCATATTTGTATGACATTGGGTAATGAACATTATTATTGACCTTCTTGGTAGATTGTTAAGCAATTCGACATAAGTTTGTTCACAAGTGGGCCTACTTTCGGCCAAACGCATTCCATTGCACCGCAGAGTCATCTACATGTGGAAACTTTGACGGCTCTCTTCAAAATATTTGGGCCATCTTCCAAATAAGGAACATTAAACGATACCATTGTTTTTGAAGCATGTAGTATGTATGATCACGCCCCCAATTGATGATTTCCAGATTTTTATCTGAACTCCCTGAACATCATACGTGTAGACATGTTTTCTCGCTTCAACACATTATTGGTTCTTACTATAATTCCTCTCTTAAAAATTCATGGTTATTTTATAAGTGCCTCATTTTGAATAAAATATTTAGAAGTAGTTTTGAAATACATGCATACTTCTTAAGAAGTGTATTTTTGGTATAAAAAAATTTTGGTTCAATTTGGAAGTATCCAACTGTATACGATTATATTGATTGATGAATATTAGAGGGTTGACAGCTAGGTGGTTGAATCATCTCGTCCGCCCGGCAGCACGAATTTCTTCAGCGGAACGAGGCTGAAAATAGGACTTTCGGAGAATGCAGTACACCCTATATATTGCTTCTACGAATCTGCGCGTCTGCCATGTTCTACCTGTTTCCTATTCTTATCAGATAGGATAAAAAAAGTAAACACGTAAATCCAACTGGGTGTGGATTGAAGTTTTTGAAAATCTTTTCAATGTGACCGATGTGTCTGACTATAATGCCTCTTTCATTAATGATGCCTCACTCTGCAAGAATGAAATACTTGTTCTCGTCTCTGATTATGAGCTTGAGAGTGGTCGTGGTAGGGACACGACCAGAGACAATTCGATCAGTTCCCTATAATCAGAGAAAATTTTCATGGCTCCCACTCTGACTAACTCCTCATAAAAAAGCTTTAAGCGGGAAGCACCAGCTAAGTCATTAGTCATGATTTTTTGCATGGAATATCTTCAGGTCATTTTCTATGCGGTACTAATGTGTCTATGCCCACGATCGGTGATGTATCGTATACGAAAATGCATTTAAATACAGTAAGTTTCAGCCAAAATTCAATTAAGATGCTGTGTTTGACGCTAAAAATAGCGATTTGATAAATGTAGATATGTTTAGCTTCTTGAACAATGGCATGTATAGTTCACCATTTTTCTTTTTAGTGATGGATGGATCCTGATTTAATTCGCTTCAGCCATTCTAGTACGAATAGGGTTGCTGAAGCGATCGATGATATCGACATCAAATCGTCTATAGAAAAAGAACAATCAGAATGACGTAGTACAATATGACCTAAGATGACACTCGTACTGTCTAGATTATCAATGCTTCTTCGATGTTCAGCAAAACGGACGCCGAAGGGTCGATTCGTAGAGCCAATGTAGCAATCATTGCATAGTCTCCTCGCAAATCGATATACAACATAGCACATGCTACAATTATACCTATTAGGAAGCGTTTGACAAACTTTGTAGTCACATTTTTCAGTATAACTAAAATTGAAATTGCTGCAAATTTTGGTACCGGGTTGATTTATGACTCTGATAGGTAAATCGCAATTCTTAGTTAATTTGTTGATTTTACGGGTAGTTGCGTTGCTCACGAAATTCAATTTTAAATTGATTTTGTTGGGATAGTTATGGTTACTAGTCGTAGGCTTATCAACGTTAGGGTACTGGAAAGGGTTGAACCCATTGAGTTTTAGTTTAAGATCCATTTTAGTTTTACTATTTTTCAAGTTGTTTGCGTCTGAACAACGGTTTTCTAGATATTTGTAACTATTGCTAACGAACTTCGATTTTATATGAGACGGTACCCAGCTATCTATATGCATAGAATTACCGGAGTGACATTCTTTATTATACCAGGTGAAGTCAATGCGGTCATTGACAGTTATACTAAGATCTAAAAAGTTGAGAACGTTAGTAGCAAAGTCTGGCCCCCGTCCGCAGCATTTGCACTAAAGTACATGACCTTGCCCCGGGCATCGGAGCACACGCCCACGCATCAGAGCACGGGGTGGCTAAGAGGACAGGAAACGGAGCACACGCCCACGCATCGGCGCACTTGGGGGCTAAGAGCACGGAGCACCAATCGGAGCACGCGGCGCCGAGCACGTGTGATGAGTCACAGCAAGGTATATAAGTAAGGCGCTGTCAGAGAAAATCATTCTCATCATATGTCGACAACATTAACGGGTAGATTACGCCCTCTGGCTGAGACACGTCATCCCAAGGAGGAGATATCCTATACACCTTATTCATCGAAAGACTTTATTGTGGAACGAGACTGTAATACACTGTATATTATTCCGACAAAGGAGAAGATTGTGTCGTTAGAGAAGATTATTGCAGAGCTTCGTATTCAGTTGCTGAATGTAATACTGTATGGACCACGCTTCTTGTTTGATATTCGAACATCTGCAAAGTTCCCCAAAGGTGCACTGGACGTGTCCTATCGCTATTTGAACATTGGTGACGATTGGGACGTGGAAGAACTGATTGATTCGTTGCAGAAGAAGTTACGTTCTCAACTGGAGTGTCGTTATTTTGGGGGAATCTTGTGTATGCAGATTGACATTGGGTTTGGTTCATTGTTTACGTAAGATACATTATCTGAACCACGATATAATGGAGCCACCAACAAAGAAGAGGCGAACCACAGTCCGTCCCCGCCCTCAACCCTATTATGAGTGCGAGTTTTGCAATAAACGCTTCCGACTGTTTTCACAATGCATCCGTCATGGACGCAAGGAGATAGGGAAGGAGTATTGCGATCGTTGTGGGAAATGGTGGACTACCGATCATTGCTGCTCTCTGGATAGAGGTTACTGGGGCGACAAGGAGAGTGAGTTCACCTGCCTGCTTTGCAAACAAGACTATAATATGGAAGCTTACCATAAACACCCATGTGTGGGTCGGTGCAGGTACTGTGATGAGAAGATTCAGGAGGAGGAGAATGAATGGAATGAACATTTATGTCCCTATTTGAGCATGTATATGCCCACCGAACCCTTGGACCCGAATCGCCCAGTGGAGTCGGAGAGTACGAATTCATATCCGTACGACTTGTCAAAAGTGAAGTTGGCACGCTGTCCCTGGTGTCATAACATGTACCAAGCATTCTTCTTATGGGAACATGTTTGCAAACATCATAAGGAGGTGCGTGGAAGCAATCCGACGTGGAGCAAGACGAATGAGGCATGCGACAACTTTGTCTATATGTGTGTCTGTGGTGAGATGCTGCACCGTGACGTGGAGGAAGAGAAGGTCCGTCAATTTGTCTCGTTGCATAAGGAGCATATGGGCAAGAAAATATGGAAAAATCAGCGCGAAAAGTTGAAACGGATATATGAGAGTCAACCGAATCCGCCCAAGGAAGTGAATAGTGTCCCCCAAGCCTCGCTTCGACCAGAGAATAGAAATCGGGACCCACGCAAATATTTATTTGACTTTAGTAAGAAACGAGGGAGACCTCTGAAACCCATTGTTTTTAAGAACCAATTGAATTGGTTCACGTATAATGTAGATTTGGATGATGAATAAATGTAGTGATCAATCTCCTATTTTTGTGACTAAGTTATGATTGGGAAGCGTAAACATTAATCATGACACGCCGTAAACGACGCCAGAGAGGAGGAACTGTAAGACATGTGAAACGGTATATAAAATCTCAACTGCATCGTAGAGGGCGTGAAGCTCTTCAGAGACATAAAGGCGAATTGATTCGACGTCATTTGGGCAATACGTTGTTGCCAGCAGCGTGGCGACCACGTTATAAATCCAATAATCAAATGATAAAGGAAGAATGGCAACGGTTGAAACACGATCTAAATAGGAACAAGTTGGGAAAGTTAAAGACGTTAGGGAAACTATTAATGAAGAACTAAGTAGGGACATCTAGTCTATCACGGTAATCATGCAACGTGGAGGTATTTATCGCGGAAGCCGTCGTCAAAAAGGGGGTATTTACCGTGGTAGTCGTAGACAAAAAGGTGGAATCTACCGCGGGAGTCGTAAACAAAGAGGAGGCATCCTCCCATTTTTAGCCCCCCTCATCCCTGCACTTATTGCCGCAGGGAAAGCTGCAGCGTTGGGAGCAGCGGGTGCAGCCGGTGCCGCAGGCGTAAGCGCTTTAACGAATAAAATGTCAGGAGGAAAACGTCGAAGGAGACGTCATCATCGCTAAACCAATCATGTTGTACACCACCCTAGGGACGGGTATATAAGTCGAGACACACAAGGTGAGATTCATTTCACGATGCGTCGGATTCAGCATTTGGGCGAGCTCATGCAAGGTTCTTATACCATTACATTTGATCATCCTAAAGTACAACAATGGTGGGTGGAGCAGAAGAAGCCGGTGCGCAATTTCATCGTATTTGATACGGAAGGAGATCCCATGCAGGAAGTCGCTGCCATTTGGTGTCATTATACGCCCAGAGACGATAAACCGACCGGATATGTGACCATTACATCGCGCTTCCATGACTTTATCAAACATGAGACATCGGGGTGTGATGTTTTTGCGACTAATTTTATTCATGGTCTCAACCCACGTGTGATTGGGAAATGTGGTGCAGAAGAGAGTGTGATTATTCACCGTTTTAATTGCTGGGTCCATGAAATGACACGCGAGTATGGAGACGCGGAACTGATTGTAGGGAATGGATTATCGGAGATGGAAAGAGCTTGGTTGAAAAGCATAAAACTCTTGGAAAAAGTGACAATGGATAGTATTTCTCTCCCCGAATGGTCTCAACGCATTGACTCTCATTGGAATATATTCGCCTCATGTATGCGGGATAGTGAACTGTATAGGATTGGCTACAAGGAACATATGCGTCGCGGATGTCACTGGATGAATCATTCCCAGTATGAAGGGAAAGAAGCTTACCGTCGAGCCCTGTTACATTTACGCCGAGGGAAAGCACTCACAGAAACTCAAGCTGCCAAGGTACAGTATGGGTACCACTGTGCGCTGTCAGATGTGGTCGAGATTCTCCTTCATTATTGCTTTGAACTACACTATCGACTTTATGTGCATACACTGTATTTAAATTATGATTCCTGTGAAGCTGCATGGGCCTGGACCAAGATTGACCACATCACTGTGATGCATGAATCAACCACGGTGGACAATGGACAACTCCACAAGTCTTACATTGTTCATTATTGTAACTTCAGTGACTATGCCGAACATCGTACCTTGTGCAAGAATAATGCATGTTGTGAAATGACTCAAGAAAGTGCATCTCTATAATAAATGTTATTCCAATCACCTGTTATTTTCAATGATCATTGACTTGGGAATATAGCACTTGTCAATTTTATGAACCATTTTCAACATTAAAATAATGCTAACTTGTAAATTTTATGAACGATTTCCAATCTTTAAATTCAATCTTTAACATTAATTTTAACTTCTATTCTATCATGATATGTCCTATAACCCATTTCACCCTTGAATAAAATAGTCATAGCTTACCATGTATGTTTATTGAGAAGAAATCAAGATAGAAAGAATAATTACACATACATTTAAAAAACCCAGTCACTGACTTCACTTATAAAGTCCACTGCATCCAAGTTGGCGATGGCTTCGTCAATGTTCTCCAATTCAGTGCGACGATTGAATCTACTGCTTAAGTTGGTCAAGGGCTTACGGAAAGGTTGACGATAAAGGTCCAGTTCGGGATAGTCGTCGGAATTGGGGGGCGTATTCTCCTTCTCATCTGTCAAATAGTCCTCCACCTGTTCTTCACTCAAACTTGGTGGTCCGGGATCGGTGACAGAGGTTGATAATGTAGGTGACGGTGGGATGTGAAATGGTCCATCGATGGTGGGTGGTGTTGGCGGGAGGGAATACGGTCCATCGGGATCGGGAATGGAGCCCCAGTGGGATGGCAGATCCGTTGGAAAGTCGTCATCACTGGTCGAAGGTAATGGACTGGCTGGTGAAGACGGTAGAGGGTTTGGACTTTCTGGAGTCGGTGGTGGAGTGTCAAGAATCATTTCAGGTTCGCTATCACTATCTTGTAATAAAATGTTACGCTGTAAAATAGCACGTTGCCTAAGATCACTGGGATCCACTTGTCGGAATTGGCGTTGGTAAATCATGTTCACGAGTGTTATGAAGGTGGAACATTTTCGGCTTGGCTTTATAGTTTTGCAAATACCCCATCCCCTGCTCCGAGCATTAGACGTGCCCCATTCCATGCTCGGAGCACAGAACGGAGCATTGGGTGTGCCCCATTCCATGTTCGGAGCACCTATCGATTGGAGAACTAGGTAAAAATGGAGAAACGATCAAGACACATACATGATGGAAGACTTTCACGTGTACACCTATCCAAATCAGCTCATTATTTATCCGAAAACGACATGTCAACCGCACGCGATGTTGGAGAAAGTGATTCCATATGTGAAGGAGAAGATCAAAGTAAAGCCTGAATGTGAACTCTCCATGGATACATTCACGATTTATGAATACAAAAGAAATGGTTCTCCACCATTGATGGGCGCCAGTGAACGTTATTATGAAAGTGACATCCAAGAAATGGATGACTATTTATCCTCACTGAAGAACGTATGGGACTATGAATTTATGGACAGTGTTAACAAAGAGATTCTTGGTGTCTATTGTATAACGTTTAATTTTGAATATATCTCTGTTGGATGGACATCAGAAGAAGAATATGTAAGCGATACAGACTAAGTATGAATAAAGAAAATGTCGTCGTATGAATCATGTTGCTTTTCCATATTATAAGCATTCTGCTATTGGGGTTGATAGATTTGGAAAAACATGCTACTTGTACTCCTTTTTCTTCTGAGAGAGATTGTACGCATACTCACCGCGATGAGTGACTATTTAAGTTATGGATCCTCACACTCTCTCAAATAAGATCATGTTACTCCTGCCCTATTATCGAAAAAGACGACATCGCCCTATTCGGACAAGACACCCTCGAAAAAGACGACAACGTGGAAGATGGACATCACGCCCACAGAAAGTTCGACATCTCCTTCGCACCAAGCGCGGATGAAGATCCTTATTGATTTTTGGTTCGATGAACGCATCCGAGGCAATGATATCCCCAAATTAGAAGAGTTTACCGACACGTCCACAGTCTATTTGAATCAATTGGTACTGAATGACCACTATTCCATCGTGGGACGTGTGTATTTACTCATGGCTATTTTTGAGGATGATGTTTTGTATGAGGAAACACTATGGAGGTTTATGAATGAGAAACATTTGAAATATTTACAAGAGCTGTATCATAAACGTGTGATTTCAGCAGCAAGTCTTATTTATATCAAAGAGACATTGAATCGTATCTGTGCTCATTTCAGTGTTTTGTTTCAATGGCCAACGAATGTATTTAAGCATGCACAGGAACACACAACAAAAATCAACCATGAAGGGAGGAACGCGTGAAAGTGAAGAGACACTGACGTTGCGAAAATTGAGAATAACCCTATGTCCTGTCTGTAAATGCCCTTATCAAAAAGATCGTCTGAGAAGGCATATTTATAATTCACACCATCTAAAATATAAAACAAAAGAAGAGATAAAAGCAAGTCAAGAGTTCATCTATGCATGTCTATGCGGGGAAACACTCGATGGAACGGTTGATAGGAAGACAGCTCAACAATTTGCGCGTCAACATACCCATATTTTAAACGAGCGAATGGAGGGAGAAAATGTGAGTAAACTCAACTATATTATTCAACAGCATGTTCCGAGATCCTCTTTGAAGGTGTCATCTACGTTGACAGGACAAGATCGACAATTATCACCCACCTCACGTCGTGCAACCCCCTTGCGACCCCCTCAACCTATGAATACAGATTTGGATGCAGACGATAGTCTAGAAGCACTCATTCGACCCTCTCCAGCTGATCATCGCGCCTTAACACAAGCAACACCTGATAATGCTCACACTATGCTGCAAGCTGTCGTGAAAAGTATGGTTGAAGATCGAGCCAGAGTGGATGCTCCCCCTGATCCCACCCATACGGTCCATCAAATACAAGAAGAATTGAATCGATTGCCGCCAGATGTTTTAGCCATGGCTGCTAATGAGATTGATATGAGTCCTATATCGTTAGAGAATATTCAACCTACACTAAGTCATGTGACATTTGATAACTACCCAGGTCCTGTCAATGATCACAACAGTTATGTCCAAGCCATGTCGAACACAGTGGGA
The DNA here is from genome assembly GCA_907163375.1 of Prostheceraeus crozeri. NCBI lineage: Eukaryota > Metazoa > Platyhelminthes > Polycladida > Euryleptidae > Prostheceraeus > Prostheceraeus crozeri. Next base: position 100,320 of record CAJQUW010008671.1, read on the forward strand.
AATCCAGAGGTTGATCAACAAGAATCAAGAGAACCTCTCCAACAACACTCGGTGGGGGTAGGAACCCCTCAACAACAACACTCAGTGGGGGTAGGAACCCCTCAACAACCCATGGACGCACACCCCGTGGAGGAAAGAATGTTTTACCCAGTCAATTCACCTGTCATTGACAACTCCCACGAGTACATTATTCAACTGAACAATTTGAAAAACAGCGCCATTGTTCAACTGTTGAACGATTCTATTCGTCTCCATGAACGTCATTTAAATGCTCGCAAACGCATCTTGCACGTGTTGGAAGATGCATTTAATCAACACATTCATGAACCCAATCGTACAGATGGCAATGGAGACTATTTGGATGAGACATTGGAAAGCATGCGTGACTTGCTGACTCAAAAGGAAGAGTTTATTGCCCACTTAACCAACCAAAATGCAGACGTCCACGCACGCTACATGAATTTGGTGAACGCCATGTAAACTAAGTTATGTGGGATAGAGGATGATATACAAGAATGACGTGTCAGTGTGAAACATGTTCAAGTCGACGTCAGGACTTTACCAATGTACTGAAATCCCTAAGTTCAGGGATAGGATGCTCGAAAAAGAAAATTAACCGTCATGTCGATCAATTGCCTGAGGAATATGTCAAGGATATGCAAGCACTCATGAGCAAAATGCGAGAGAATCCAGGGAAATTAACACCTTTACAGCACGAGTTTATTCAATCTTACAAAGGAATTCTCCGCAAATTTGTGAAACCACCCCCTCAAACTCGCAAATACTTGGGTCAAAAACGGAAATTTAACAAGAAACAAACTCCCTTCGCACAAGCCTATGCCATGGCATATCACGATAATCCAGCAGCTTTCAAACAAGCCTTACATGCATCGATCGGCTCCAAACACTAAGTAAACCATACCCACGTCATCAACAGCATCATCATGGACAATGTTCAATCCATAGTGAACACACTTTCAACAGCCAACGGAGGAGATTTAAAATGTTCACTCATTGGTTCATTCAAAGAAACCCTATCACAATTCTTTACACTCGTCATATTCATTTTGGTTTCCCTCTTATCTGGTCGAAAAATGATGAAAGATATCAAAAAACGTAAAGATAGTAGAAAACCCTTACTAGATATGGAAGTCGTCAACTATGATATGTCCAAAACGCCTATACTCAATCCCACCAAACCGCACAATGAAATTCCCATGAAATCGAACGATTTACCGAAGAGTGTGAATAAGTCACGTTCACACAGTAAAATTCCTATGAAATCAAACGATGTACCGAAGATTTAAAGGTTGATTTTCCCATGACATCGTTAAAAATACTACGGATTTGATGTGTTATTTTCCCATGATATCAATCGATTCACTGTGACTTTGAAGAACACACTCTGTTACAAATCCTCGTAAAATCAGGTGATTTATCGAGAATTCTGAGGTACTTTTCCACACCAAATCGACCGATGTTATCGTAAAATGACTCAGCAAATTCCCATGAAATCAAGCGTTATCTCGTGAATTTGACCTACAAAAAGGGACAAGCCCCGTACACCACCAAAAATGAATGATTCATCGAGAATTTCACGGAGCACCAATCAGAGCACTTGTATGCGTGGGTGTCAACCAATGAGAAGAAATTTTCCCACGCTCAACTCTATATAAACTGAGCCATTTCAGTCATTTTCATTCAGTCATGGGTAAACGTACGAACACGTTGGAAGCTCCTCTCGCGAAGAAGGTGAAAGTCACGTATTCGTCAGATACACCGACATCGAAGCCAGTCTTTGTTGAAGCGACGGAACCCTATTTCCATACGAATGGGAAAGCCGAGAAGAACTACCTTACCAAGGCACAACCACAGTTGGAGCCTCTGCCCATCACACGTCTGGTATTGGGTAAGAAATGGAATAACACTGGATATTATCCCATTCGCGGAGAGAATGCGACGATGGATGCGATGGATTGGCAATCACGACGAGACATCTCAAAACTCGTGTTTGCCACGGGATTTTATGGATGGCGTGCACAAACGTACAATAACACTGGGTACGGTTCCGATCAAATCTCTCAGATCAATCTCTCAGGCCGTCTCACGCGATCTGGAGACGTTGGAAGATGCGATACAATCCCTCTACAAACAAGTCCAACCCGAATCTGCCTACAACTTCATCTCCTGTCTCGGTTATGTACACAAGAAATCGGCCTACGACAGTGTCTTTATGAAGCTGAAGCAGGACACGCCCATCTTCCTGATGAAGGAGAATGGAAAGAACAAGAAGGTTAGTTTGGCCAATATTGGACATCTTCTTTCCAATCTCAAGGAGAATACCTTCCTTCAAGCAAATACCATCTTCCGCGTCACAGGCATATACTGTAATCCACAGACAAAGACTCTGAAACTGTGTTTTACTGTGGATCAAATCCAAGTCCGTATCAAACAGGCGGAGGAATGTCAGAGCACAGCGGTGGAGGAAAAGAAGAAGAAGAAGACAAAGCTGACACTCGATATAAAGAAGGCACACATTCCCTCCAGTGGTTTATTTAATCTGATACACATGGTGCAACCTAAACAGGACATTGATTGGGAGGAACTCAAACACTTTATAGATGATCTCGATCATCTATCCCAATCAGAGGACAGCACTGCACTTATGAAACAAAAGGAGGATGAGATGACAAACATGCTTTCTCAGAGGTGGAGTGCTCAACCCACGGAGGAGGAGGATTGGAGGATGATGCGGACGGATTATGCCAAGGCGCAAGCACTCGGTGTGTACATTCGCATCCGGGAAGAGTCACACGCGCTGCATATCTTTGACGGTGATCAAATACAAGCCGAGAAATGGATCAATCGATTCCTCGAAATGTTCAAGGATATGGTGGAACATAACCAGGAGAGTCAGTGGTATGTGTCATCCTCATGGTACAAAGCAGGACAGTGTGTCAATGAGAAGTGGTCTGTGTTGAACTATATTGAACATTATTTCATTGTTCGTAGTGCCTACGAAATCCATCGTCGCGCCTTTCCCACTATGTTGAAGGAAGCATTTGCACGGTACAATATGAATCCTCTTACCAATGACATGGAAAGGACATTGATGAGTGAAATGGTGACTGCTCTTGAAAACTCACTCTTTAAGACATGTACACGTGGACGTTTTATTCCACCTCTTCTTTATTCTGGAAATGATTCTATGTTCTGGAAACAATTTTAAGTTATGTTTAATACATGATGCATGGAATATATGTCTGACTTTTATGATTCGACAAGATGGATTTCCGTTTAGAGAATGACTCATCCATGATTGTCTCGGGTCCTAGTAAATCGGGAAAGTCCACGTTTGTGGCGAATATGATCAAGAATCGTCATACTTTATTTAAAAAGCCCATTCGTAAAGTCTGGTGGTATTATGGGATAGAAAGTCCATTTCATAAAGAGTTACAAGATGTGATCTTGAAAATGGGTGTCCCTACCCAAGATGATTTTGATCAATTGCAAGAAAATGATTTAATTATTCTCGATGATTTACAACAGGAATCTCAAAACAATGAAACTGTTACGGGATTATTTTTAAGAGGATCTCATCATAAACGGTTTTTCGCAGTGCAAATCACACAGTATTTGTATGGTGATAAAGAACAACGTATTCGTAATGGCAATGTCCATTATTTGGTCGCGTTCAATAATCCGAGAAATCAACAACAATTGGCTCAATTCATGGGGAAAATGCTCCCGAAAGGCAATATGAGCGTCGTGCATGATATTTTAACGACATTGGTTCAAAAGTATGGGAATTATGCCTACCTCTTTATTGATTTCACTACAAATTGTCCGTTTGAGTACCGATTTCGCACCAACTTATTTAATCCACCTATGATTGTGTTTAAGTTAAGCAAAAGACCCAATAAAACGAAAATGGACTTTAGTGAATTAGTGGTGGTTCCCAAATCTGAAATGAATGAACACACCGGTGGCGGACAGCAAATGGGTGGTGGTGGTGACAGTACCAAACTGATGTCGACCATGTTGCAACGTCAAGCGGAAGATCAGAGGGTGAGAAACATGATGATGAATCCTCAACAAGCCCATCTTGACCGTATTGCACGAGATATTGTGCGTTACCGTCCTACTGCCAATAATATCGCTGCATGGAACGCCCGGATGTATTTGTTCGATAAAGTTCGTCGCCAATTTTTCAATTTGGACGATGATAGTGGGAAGAGATTGGAAAAAACAACAAAACCTCCGCTCACTCACGTCGCAAAACCTCCGCTCACTCACGTCGCAGATCCACCCGTCCTCAAGAGATCTAAAGGGAAAGTCGTCAAACCTTCTGTTGTCACATCTCCCAAGACGAAGCGTTCTCCATTGAAATCATCCATCAATACTCGTTTAAGTAAAAAAGGAGTTCTTGAATTGGGATCCTATGGCTCACCATTCAAGTAATGGCAACGGCAGCCGCGCCAATTGCCTCCTCATTCTTATCGCGTATCTTTGGGCGTTGTTGCGGCCAAGGCAACGCAGACGACAGCGCAGAGACACAGTACACCATCACGGCGAGCTTTAATTGTTGTTCCAACGGGAATACCGCCTATCTTCAACCCCCACGTCAATTCCAAGCAGATTGTGTCGATGGAGGAAGTGTTGCACAAGATTTATTACAATCCCAAACATCCCGCTGGCTACGGAAGCGTCAATGCACTTGCTGCTGCTTCACATTATTCAAAAACAAAAGTCAAACAATGGTTAATGCGTCAACCGACCTACACCCTTCACAAATCTCGATTGCATCGTATTAAGCCCTTGCACCCGTATCGTGTACGCGGTCCGCAAATTCAATTTCAAGCGGATATTGTCGATTATCAAAAGTATGCACAGCATAATCGTGGCTACAAGTATATTCTCATGGTGATGGACATCTTTACACGCAAAGCCTGGGCATTCCCTCTCAAGACCAAGAGTGCCAAAGAAGTGTCGGGGGTTTTAGAAGCCATTTTCGCAACCATTCCCACCCCGCAACGACTACAAACGGATCAAGGCCGTGAATTTTATAACCGACCGGTGAAAGAAGTCTTGGACAAGCACGCTATTGAATTGTTTTCCATCTACAGTCCCTATAAATGTGCTCATGTCGAACGATTGAACCGTACTGTCAAGAATAAATTGGAACGTATCTTTACAGCCACCAATAACAAGAATTGGGTGGATTATATCGCAGATGTCATGTATGCATACAATCACAGCACCCATTCATCCACAGGTTTCACCCCGATGGATGTGAATGCCTCCAATACCGAGGAAGTGAAACGAAACAATGCGAAACGTCTCCGACAAAACTATAAAAAGTTTGCAGTCCCGGGAAAGTCTATCCCTGTGGGAGCACGTGTACGTATTTCACGTGATAAAGGAACGTTTGGACGAGGGTATGAAGCGAATTGGTCGACGGAAGAGTTCATTGTCTCCAACATTCTCAAGAACCCTCATGGTACCAAAATGTACAAGATCAAAGACTTGAGTGGAGAAGAGATCAAAGGATCCTTTTATGCTCAGGAATTACAAGTGATTCATCGGGAGGAAGAAGTATATCAAGTGGACAAAGTGCTCAAGACCCGACGTCGGAATGGACGTACAGAATATTTTGTGCACTGGCAAGGATATCCGGCCTCGATGAACTCATGGGTGACAGACTTAGAACCTCTAGGTAATGTACGCCGCTATTGATTTTGTAATCATGCAGGAACTGCATGAGGAACAACATGTGTACTTGTTGAGCAATACTCAACCCCATTTGTATGACAATAAAGCCAATCATTTCTTTACACGACTGGAAAATCCACTTTTTATTCCTAAAGGAGAAACATGGGAAGTAGGCTTGAAAGAGTTTGGGTATGTGAATAATGTGGATACGATTCCCGAAGATTGTTATATTACCGTGGGGAAAATGGTGGATACGAAAGATTTGAAGACCTATTTGCCTTATTATACGATGGAAGGGACCAATGTGGTCCGTCGTCACACCATTTTTGAATCCGATGAGGAAGTGAAAAGAGTACCCATTATCACAGCGTTGGAATTATATACACGTCGTACCATTTCCAACATGATGACTGTCACGACACATCCATCCTACTTGTATTATGGATGCAATGGCATAGAGGAAGCAGATGTCTATGTGATTGACATTGTCCCATTTTCCCTGTTTCAAATCAAGGAATTCTCCGCTTTTCATTACGTCCTTGTGTTTCCCCTCATTTGGCGGCCTCACTCTTATTGGACAAATGTGTCTATCATTTATCGTTGAAGGATGTCGTTCGGATCCATACACGACTCTCCATTCATCGAAAGGAATGTGACGTAAAGAAATATCCCGCCCATGACTATTGGTTCAGTGTGATTCCCTTACACCGCTGTCATTTTGCCAAACATGGGATTGAAAGGATGTTGGGAAATGAAATCTCAGTGCTCAATTTATTCAAACAATTAGAATGGTTTGGTGTGGGGAAATTAGTGTTTCATTCATCCAACAGATTGTCCTTTCATGTGAAGCATGCTTCCAGTTATACATTGTCTGCTATGGATTATGGGATCCTATCCGAATTGCAGAAAATAGCCACTGTTTACATGGCTCCCCCAGTGACCTATAAGGATATACAACCCCTGAGTGATGATACGACACGTGCTGTGTGGATGAGGACCGATACCTTTGTGAGCTCTCTCAAACGCAATGCAAAGGCACCTCCTATTCCCAGAGGGTATATAGGCCTGTTTCATAATCTTCGCATCCTTCTTCCTAAACTGAGAGAGTTGATGAAAGCAGTGAGAATGTATCAACGCACCTTTTTCCGATTGCAACATTTGGCCTCTAAAAAATGGATTGCTTTACCAACACGCACCATGAAAAATCAATTTATTTTCCCAGTGGAGTTCCTAAATCCACTCACTCCAAAAGAACGTGAAAAGGAGTATCAACATCCCAAGAAAAAACATTTGCCATCTGTAAACTCTACCGCCTTAGACGTCACCGTCTTAGTCGCTACATCAAACTCCGTGCCATGGTTCAGAAAGCGTATTGATCAATTGTATGACAAGATTGATACACAGTTACACAAGATCGATCCTACCATCAATATAGCCGATGCTCCTGATTTAGTCACCTCCCGTTTCTTGCATACCTATATCAACACACTGAATGCAAAGTACCGCAACATGATGCGAATCCTACGTCAACACAAGATGGAAGGTGTTTTAGTCTCTAAACGATTCGGAGCCAAGAAGCGATTGTTTGATACTGTCTTATTGAAAAATTTTCGAAAATCGATTCAAAAGGAACAAGTCACAAAACGGCCTATTATTCATCATTTAGTTCATTCCCATCCTAAAGATGGGAAAGAAAATGTATTGGCCAGTGGTGCGGATATGCAGCATGAAACGGGGCAACATGCACTTCCCTTCACACCTACGGAAAAGTATCATATCTACAACACTTATAATGTATTTGCCTATCATAGTTTGGTGGATTTGATGGAGATGTATGGGAATATTCTCCATGATTTTGAAGTGAAACAGGAACGGTTGACAACGTTAAGAAGGAGGGTGAAAGAATTCAAACCCACTGCAGGAACTGATCATCTTGACGAGAACGTTCGTGAACGAGATAGGGTGAATGCAGAAGTGACTGTGTTGAAAACGGATCTTTGTCAATTAACCAAGGAGAACAAACTGTTATTTTATGTGTCTAGACCTGAATCGTTTTATTACAAGAATTTAGAGAGTGATAAGACGTGGAGTTCTATCGTCCCCACAGGTTATTATTCGTTGGAAACCTATTTGAATACCATCTTCCCCGCCCCCATGACATGGACCATCACATCCATGTCCTATCATTATGAACTGACCATCGATTGCACGGACGATATGGAAATCAAGATGGACCGGCAATCTAAAGCCTATGAGATTTTCAAAGCAGAACAAGTAGCTACCTACGTGTGGGACGAATGGATCTTGGAATTCCCCCTCAGCACGATTCATGTTCCCTCCTTTATCCTTCAGAAACAAACCATGGAATTGGACGCTCTCTTTGAAAAGAAGAGTGTCCCCTATGCATTGAATGGGACCCATGTCTTGCTTCGAAACGGAAAACCGACACAACAGTATAAGACCGAGGATAGGAAGCATCCCAATATTCTCAACATCAAACATGGCGACTATTTTGAGATTTTTCATACCCTATCTCATCTCCCTAGTCCATTACGATTCAATTTACCCACGAAATACTATACCCTCCAATCCTTTGTGCAAGCTTTCAATCAAGCCATCCCCCTGCCTGATATGGTGTGGGTGACGTATACAACAGTGGGCGTCTTTCACGTGCTTCACTTTAAAATCGCGGAAGGGTATTTGTTGAAAATCAATCCCCCACAACTCTGGCAACACATGTTGAATCATAGTCATGAATATGGTATGTTCACCTATCATGAACAAACCTGTATACACTCGGAAACGCCGGAACATTGTTCTGCAAGTTACCGTCGGTATCAACAACGTCCAAAACATGTCACCCATGGGATGACATTACACATCTATGGTTTACCGGAATATACCTTTGATTATGCCAAAGGATGGAACCACACCCTCGACACCCTCTTCCCATGGAAAGGGAAGGAATTGGATCGCTTGTTTCAGAAATCCTATTTCCCTTATGCTTACGAATCGAAAGAGCTGTTGGCCAATACGTGTTTACAATCCTACTTGTTTGGAGATAGACTCTCTAATAAGAAATTGTATTCACCCCTGTAGCGTATGTAGTCTGCAAAGATAGATTGACTTCCTTTATTGGATGGCTCAGTGATGATATGCAAGGGCTCATGACGACCATGATGGAACGCTGGCAAGAAAACATGTTTTATCTAGTGGATGGTATGGTGTTGGGAGTGGATGTGGGAAAACAAGATATTCAATCGGTTATGGTGAATACACATCCCACACCTCGCCCTTTTCTTCATCTCTATAGCAAGACCATGAAACCTTTGCAAATCTATGAACACATGATTCGGCAAGGTTACATCAACCCCACCCTGGACATTTCTACCTCGTTTCATCGTGTCCGCATTCCCAAAGGGAGTTATACCTTGGAAGGACTCTTTTCTAAACTCCAGGTGAATTTACAGATGTGGACTGATGTATCCCTCTCTCTCTCGAAAGACCATTATTTGACGGTGAAAACCGCGGAACATGCCTTTATTGATTTTGGAGAAGCGTTGAGTTATCGTATGGGTCTACCCCAATCCTATTATGGACCCAATACACAGATGACAACACTCTCTCCCCTCAGCATGACTCCCAATTCCTTCAACATTATCGTCTATTGTAATATTGTGGCGGAAAGTATTGTGGGAGGACAACGTGAACAAATCTTGAAAATTCACCCCATTGAAGAGAAACAACGTTTGGGGGAAATGGTGTCGTATGAAGTGTCCAATATTGATTATTACCCCATTTTTACATCAGCTATTGATGAGATTGAAATTCAGTTGCGTGGTGATGATGGCGAATTTATTCCGATTCATGAAGGACGATCCTATTTCAAACTCCATCTCCGTCGTAGGGAGACTAGGTAATTGTATACAGAGTGACTATCAACCATGCATGAGGAAACGATTCACTTGTTGAGTAATGCTCAGCCCAATTTGTTTCCTGAAAATAGAGCCAATCATTTCAAAAATCGCTTGGTTCCTTCCATCCCCATGGTCCATGGGGATCAATGGGAAGCCGGTATCTCCGTCGTCAACTTCATCAATACCCTTCAGACAATACCCGTGGATGTCAGCTTTAGTGTGGGGACATTGAATGATCATCCTGAGACGATTCCGACCGTCTTTACGTCCTCTATCATTCCCATCAAAACGGATTCACCGCGAGGAGAACGCGGTAAACAGGGAGAGCAAGGCAAACAAGGCAAACAAGGTGAACAAGGCAAACAGGGAGAGCAAGGCAAACAGGGAGAGCAAGGCATGTTTACGCGCTTCAACATTCCACGCGGTATTTATTCGGAGAAGACGTTGATGCAGTGTTTGAATCAGAATCGACACCATGGACACAATTTCCACTTTTCTATCACTACATTGGCGTCTAATGTCCATGTTGTCTCAGTGGTCGTACCCACACACTATAGTATGAAACTCCATCCTTTGCTCAAAGACATTCTTGGGTTTAAAACAGACTTACTCACTTCCTCACAGCAAGCGACTGCCCCTTTGAATTTGAATGCCTTTACCTACAATATTCTACTGTATTGTAATATTGTAGGCTATAATTATGTAGGGGGTATGAAAACAAACTGTATGTGTGTGATTCCCTACACGGGGAAAGATTATGGAGATAGTATTCATCATGAATTCCAGAATGTCACCTATCTCCCTGTGAAAAGTCAACATGTGCAAGATATTGAAATCAAACTCATGTCGGATGATGGTCATCCCATCCCTATGACAGACGGACGGTCCTATGTAAAAATGCATCTTCGACGTCGCGCAATTAAGTAATTGTCTTTTCCCAAGCACATCAAGACACGATGACGAATCTCTTTTTAATCCGTAACCGAACAAATTCCTCTGGACGATTGTTTGGAAGAGGTTCATTTATGCAACGAGGTGGATGGAATAAAGTGATTGGACAGAAAACACGCATGATTAGACCACGTGTCACTGGTGTCAAGAAATCATCCATCCGTCTGCCCAAATCACTCAAAAAGAGAGTTCCCAGAAAAACATTTCGAAAACCATCTCGAAAAACCCCTCGACAACCCTCTCGACAACCCTCTCGAAAACCATCTCGACAAGCATCGCGAAAAACATCGCAAAAAGGACTTGTACATACGGTACAGAAAACGTTGGGAAAATCGTTACGTACGACAGAGTTTCTCAATTCTGCGAAACAAGCTGTCACGGATGCTGTCAGCTCTACCGCACAAGAAGGAGTTGATCGTCTCAAAAAGGGTGTGAAAGCGCTCGCCAAACGCACCTTACAGACTGCTCCCGAACGTGTTGTAGAAGCTATTCAAAATAAAGTGAGTCGGAAACGCGTCTTCACGGATGAAGAAGGAGATAGGGTGGAAGCACCTGCTCCTAAACGTCGCCGTGGTCATGTGAACATTGCCCATCATACGAAATGGGGGAAAGGAAGTTTGATGGGGCGTTATCGCGGAGGTGCTAAACAACGCATGCTCTTTTAAGAACTAAGCAATCTTAGGACATCAGTCCCATCAAGCATGGCGGAAACACCTGCATTATTGGATGCTCGTTACGATGTATTCCAAAGTGATAAAGTCGATGTCTCGAGTACTTCTCAGCATACGAGCGTTCTGACGCCAGTCAATGGATTGGAAAATCCCGGTACCATTCAATTCACAGTCCCTCGACTAGCCATTCATTGGATGGATGTATGCAATGCCTATTTTCGCGTGGAAGTACAACTCATGAAACATGATGCGGCTAAAGGAGCAGACGTGCCATGTGAGTCGTCAGACAAGGCGATTATTATCAACAATACGGCCCACTCCCTCTTTTCCGACATTACTATCCGCTTGAATGAACGCACCATTGAAGGAGGCAATGACTTGTATTATTTGAGAGCTTACCTTAGCAATCTTTTACAATACACCAATGATGTGAAGAATACACACATGGTCACACAAGGTTTTACTGTTCCTCAAGTGATGTATGACACGGAGTTTGATGCAGCGAGTAAGACGGTGAAGTCTAAGGCGGTAGAGTTTACAGATAAAGAGAATGCACTCAATCAAGCCATTCTCAAACAATGGGCAGACCACAAATTTAAACGTACCTTTGACTTTCCCCTGAAATGTAATTTGTTCCAACAAGTGATTGCTCTGCCCCCAGGCATGCAACTGGATCTCATTTTCACCTTGAATAAACCGGAATATGCCATTTATGATATGGCACATGCTGCAGGGACGACCTCTACAAAGTACAGGTTCAAAATCACCTCTTTCCAATTGTATATGCCCATGCTCACACCGAATGCAGAACTGCAATTGAAAACTGCGAATCGACGCAAGACAGAAGCCATTTATTATCGCTACAATGGCATGACCGTCCAACGACAAACGATTGAACGTGGAATACAAAAGAAGACGTTTTCCAATGTGGCCGCTCTATTGAGTCCTAAACTCATCTTTTTCGCTGTTGTTCCCAGTAACTCTTGGTTTGATCCAGGAAGTCGTAAACTCTATTTTGAAAGGCATGGACTCTCTCAAGTCACCATGACCACCAATGGAGCCATCATGACAGGAGGCACCATCAATTGCAAAGATGACGTGATTGCCTACAGTCAATTCAATCGTGCGATTCAAGTCTATAACACGAATGAATCGTGTGGTATTGATTTAGAGAGTTTTACCAAATACTGTTACTTTATCGCCTTTGACTGTACCTTGGATAAACAAATCGATAGTGTTCAACCCACCAATACACGTCAATATGGACTGGAATTGCAATTTGAGAATACGACCACGCAAAATATGGATTTATTAATGTTTGTCATTCATGACGAACAATTCTCCGTCACACCGGAGAATGCTGTCATCTCCAGTGCGTATATCCCACCCGCTATTTAAGTGTTGGCGCGCATTGACATCATCATAAGACATGTTGAAGGAGCCCGAGTATCACGTTCCTCCTATCGCTTGGACACCTCTTTATCAACATCGTCTCATTAAAGCTCAGCGTTGGTTGAATGGGAGACTGGTTAAGCAACACGGAAATCGAAGGAATCATGCAGGGTATGAATCAATTACAAGAGAAACATTTACTCAATGCCTGCATGTGCGAAGATGATTTTCTCTGTGCTATTCAGTGTAGTTGTCAAACGTTTGCTCATCGCCTCCTCCAATCTTCTTACGTTCCCTTCCAAGGTGTGTTTCCTGCTGATCTACTTCCTGCTCATTCCCCGGAATCAAAGACACTTATTGTCAATAGTGATCGCTCTCATCAACCTGGCAAGCATTGGCTGGCCTTTTATCAAAATGCGGATCAACGCGTGTGCGAATTCTTTGACTCTTATGGACTCACTCCATCTCACTATCCACATGTTACCGAGTGGTTATCGACAACACCTTATCCTTTAGACTATCGTCGCCCTCTGCGTATACAAGGTCCTAAAGCCTATTGTGGTGCTTACTGTATTTACTTTTTAAACCATCGCCCTTTTAACACGTCTATGGATAAAACACTGACCTTCTTTCGAACATTGGATGCTCACGAGAAAGATCAAGAACTCATTAAAACCTACTTGTCCTTCAATGATAAAATTGTCTATTCCTATTTGTATTCTACATTATCCCATGTTTTGAAGTCAATAAAGAAATGAATCATGTCAATGATTGTATTTTTATTTCAATGGAATCCTTGAACTTTTTTCAGACAGAGGTTAATACTACAAGGTTTTGTACATGAAACAGAGTTCAGTCACTCGTTATAGCACACTATACACTATACACTATACACAGAGCTTTTCCGTGCATCATGCACGATATACAGTGACTGTTGAAGCTATGTCTTGATCACAAAGGGGACAAGATGACGTTTCAAAGGGAACATAACATGTAGAACACATAACACTATGAGAACATGGTAAAAAGAGAAGGGACCGTTCCTGTTTAAAACATTTAACACAGTTCCGTTCACATAATAATTTAAATGTCTCTTCTTCCAATTTCTTTCTAAAGTCACTTTTATGGGTAGAGTTATCTGACACATCAGTTGCAAATGTCACTTTTTTCACTCTAGATCGCGCCAATGTCATTGCATTGCAGTGTAGCATGGAGAAATCCTCTATCCACCTACGATCCAAATGGTGATTCATAGCATGCTCATCGAGATCCATTAGTCGATCCAGTAATTCACCAGCGGTGATCTTTTCACTGAGATGTGTTACAGTTTCTATAGCTTTGAACGAATATCCAAGGTCTCTTGCGACAACCCACGACGTTGGGATACTAGTCACTGTCCGATTCATTGAGGGAATCTCCTTCGAATAGGGATTTGAGAATGTCTTCCACCAACGATTCCGCTTCTGCAATCGATAAGACACCCGTCACAATCACACTTCCGTTGGAAAAGAAGGAACAATGTAAATTACCTTTGCGTATTAACGTTCCGGGAAACAGCTCGCGCTCGTTGGAAATCACCGATGTCGATGGCAACTGTTGAATGGTTTGCATGCGGTCTTTTGTATAGTTCCATTGACATTGAACTGTGCAGGATTTTGTGATTGGGTCGCTCACGTCCAATCCGTAGGGGGCGAGTAATTGGCGCATCTCTTTACAAATACGATCGTAGGTTTCCAGAGAGTGGTTGCCCAAAATTTGGATACACCCCCGTGGAAAAATCTGTACAGTGACCGAAGAGTTCCATTTCCAATAGACTCGACAAGGGCGTGATGCTCGGTATGTGGCCAGAGGGAGTTGCGGTAACAATGTCTGCAGTGGTATTGCGGAGGATGCTCTGAGCTCCACCATGCGGTTGCAGATCCTTGACATCTTTGACAGCGGGGTGTAGATACCCTTCTTCATATAGGCGATGGTTACCGTATGGAAGGCTCTGATTGGGTAAATACCAACACCGCTTGTCCTCCCAGATACTTAAGGCCTTCTTCACTTGCGTCACCGTTCTCATCTCGTGGTGTTGGGATTGGAGGAGGGTTTGTGACACTGTGGTAATTGAATGTTTTTCGAATGCGTCCACATAATTCTGATGTTTCACTTGTCGCTTCTTCGCTTGACACACTCCCTTCATGCGACAGTCGTGGATTTCTTCCTCATTGCCTTTGAGGACAATGTAAGAGTACATCTTGGCACTCAAACATACAAACTCCTTCACCCTATCCCCCACACACTCATCCTTGAAACATCCCAAACGATTCGCATTCTCGGTACGTCTCTCTGGATGACTCACGGGATAATTTGAGGTATCGAGAACACCTTTCGCCTCCGTATCAATAAAATTTGGGATGTTTTCAAACGAACGCAGCACTTCTTCGCGTGTATACCGGCTGCGGACTTTGAGGAAGAAGGAGTCTGTGTCCCCACCAATGAGTTCCACTGAGGTGCACGTCTTGTTGGCTTTCCACTGGTCAAACAGCTTGTACATAATAATCTTGCTGTTGTCCAGGATGCATTGCCCGATATAAATGGGCTTGTTCAAGTCTACCTTGGTCTTGCGCACATTCACCACCACGGCTTTGTCGCTGATGTTGAAGAAGGATTGACAATAGGGATGACGTGTCCATTTGCTAAACAAATTCGGTGATCGTACAAAATAGTGCTTCCCATATTTCCGCACATTCTCCATCGTCTTGCCGTACAGTGCGTTCACCATCAACTTGTGGAGATTGCGGCGCATTTTCGTTGTTGCCTTGGCGCGTTCTTGCGTATGGTATTGAACATAGGGGCGAATATACGGTTCTTGATTGAAGGAGATCCCGTAATGAACCTTGGTGATATGTAAGCCCTTCTCCACATAATACTTGAGAGCAGCGATATGTACCACATACTCTTTGCGATTCTCGTGCGTCATCATTAACTTGTTGGCTGAGTGAAAGGGTCGGTTCCCGTTCAACTCTTGCCATAGCTCTTGCATATAGGGAGACATGTCCTCCCATTTCGCCGTCCCGCGGTAAGGAGCCAATGGTAAATCTTCCGTGGCATCTTGGACGTGTGGGGGATACTCCAAATCGACGCACAGTACATGACCCGTGGTGCCATTGACATTGTATCGTCTCACCCATTCGTCGTTGATGTCCACCAAGACCTCCGGTCGTACCCAGGCAAAACAATCCTTCGGCAAAGGTCCCATCATGGCCGCACCGTATAAATTGTTAGCATCTACATAAAACAGGTGAGTACCTTCTTCTGCTTGCGCGCGGTGCTGATTCACAAATGTCATCCCTCCACGAATCCCTGCTTCAAACACGCGGTACATATCCACGTCACGCAATTTCTCCAACTTGACCTGTGTCTTTTTAAAGAAAAATGAATAGGTCAAGCCAGGTGTGCCGAAATAGTGGATGGGGTCCAATGCAGACACGTCGCGTATTTCACTTCGAAAGTGTTCGAAGATGTCTGCGAGCAAGGCTACATCCACTGTCAAATAATAGTGGATATAATCTTCAAACGTGCTGCACCCCGTCTCTGTCCACGCCTTTTGTGCCACAGCATACTCATCCTCTTCCAACTCCTTCTCACTCAAATCATTGTAAAATGCTTCCTTCGGAGGCAATTGAGTCTCGTGGATACGATCCCAGCAGTCAAAGTATGTATAGGGAAAATATCCTTTCCGAATAGATGTGTGATCGCAATTCGGATAGACGTTGCTCAATATGTGATTTGAGTGAGGAAAGTCACTGATGGTCGTTGACAAATTGTTTAGAGAGTCTTTCAAAAACTGACACGAATCGATGAATCGGAGTTTATATAGGGTATTGGATGGCATGGGAAGAAAGATGGTCACTCCCAACGTCTTGTCTCCTGACACATAAATGGGCTCGATCTTATACTTGTGATCCAGCTTGGTAAACCCTTGTACAATCACCTGGTGACTGTCATATCCCTTCCAATTGTGAAACAAGATGTTTAATGTGGTCCGGGATTGACGTCGTCGCAGGTTACATGCATTGCACAGGGTTTGCAGATATTTGCCCGTGATATGATCGTGGTCTCGCACCTTTGTCGTAGGCCCATTCTTTTCACCTTGCTTCGGGGGTTTCACATCACATCCGCACATGTTACATTGAGCTGTCTGTTCATAGTCCCGCATATCATCCTCCGTCGGCTTCATGTTACTGTTTGTCGCTTTCATGTGATCAAACATAGACCAGATCACCTGTCTGATGTGTGCAATAAAGGCAGGAATACACTCGTCCCCCTTATGGATCACCACAGATTCTTTCATGTCCAGCGCCGGATGCCACACCACATAGGATCCCACATACGCTGCCGTATGCTTCTTGGACACGGCATCAATCATGCTCTCAATGTCCGCATACATCACAGCGAGGGGTTGAGTGGTTTTCGCGTGGTCGATAAATTCGTGCGGTTTCGTATCTTCCGGGGTCGTTTCCATCTGAAAAAATCCTCCATCGCATTTGGCTTGATGCTCCAGACGTTCTTTGTGTGCCATGACCTTTGTCTTTCCATACTTTACGGCCTTCTCGTAGAAATTGAATCGTAAACTACATAACTCACATGTTTCAAAACGTTTCACTTGTGTTTGGTTCATGTTCCGATACCACATGCGAGCACATTTCTGAAAATCCGTCACGGGAAGAAAATGTCCAGACTGATCCTCCATATCGTACCGCGTCACCATCACCAGATGAACGATGCGTGTGTTCTCCTTCACAGCTTGACGGACCGGGTATAATTGGCCCACAAATCCTTTACCGTCATGTACGTGGATACGAACAATGACATTGTTCTTCTTTTCGAACTCCTGAATATCCCGTGTATTCATCAACCCCTCTGACGTCATCATGGAAAAGTCTAGATGATAATACTGGTTCAAATTCAACTTGCGCACTGCAGGAAGTCGATTCTGATAACTGTCATAGGATGTCTTGGTGCGGGAATCAACACGTCCACGTCGAGGAATGCGATTGTCTTGGTAGGCAAGTGCATAGAGGACACTGTCTTGAAAACAATGCGATGTATACGTGTTGCGCTCAAACACACATATGCCTTTGCAGAGCTTGATATCTCGGTGGATAGGAATCGGTGCGCCCATGCGAAAATTAGGGAAGGAACTTGTTTGAACCAGTAACTCCAACACTTCCTTCACCGCAAATCCTGATCCGTCTTCTCGATAGTCTTCAATAAATTCTTCAAACTTTGACACAATGTCACCGAACCATGTATCAAAGTTACGTGCTTGGACGCCTTCGTGAATGTATGAGGGTGTGGTGATGTCTCTCACTTCCTCTTCGCCCGTCGACATATCCATCTTGGCAAACCTGAGTCTCATACTCACAAACACTTTCACGTCCTCGTGGGGGTGTTGTTGCACAATGACACGATACAAGTCCGCATACATTGAATTCAAATATGTCTTCCATTCATTCGTGGCTTGAGGAGGGGTAAATCGATAATTATGTCCGCGACCGTCCATGATACGTTCTTCTTCCACAGCTGCACCGCCCTCTTGTATGAACTCAAACAGGTAGGGACACAAATGCTCATCCCATCCTTCCGCTTCAGCATTCACCACTACATCACAGTAGCGACACCGTCCCACACACGCATGCTTATGGTACGCCTCCACGTCGAAACTTCCGTCGCAATCCAAACACAGCAAGTCATTGTCGTCGCCATAATTAAACGCGCGGCAATCGTGTTCGTCTCCATACCATTTACAGCATGTCCAACAATAGTTGCGACCCGTCTCCGCTGCTCCATGGGCAATACAGTCTTGAAACCGAGAGAAGGACTGACAGCAGAATTCACACGTGTACTGCATGGTTAGAATGAGAATGATTTTCTCTGACAGCGCCTTACTTATATACCTTGCTGTGACTCATCACACGTGCTCGGCGCCGCGTGCTCCGATTGGTGCTCCGTGCTCTTAACCCAAGTGCGCCGATGCGTGGGCGTGTGCTCCGTTTCCTGTCCTCTTCGCAACCCCGTGCGCCGATGCGTGGGCGTGTGCTCCGATGCGTGGGCGTGTGCTCCGATGCTCGGGGCAAGGTCATGTACTTTAGTGCAAATGCTGCGGACGGGGGCCAGACTTTGCTACTAACGTTGTTCTTTGGTACTTCGAGAGTGAACTGGACGGAATTATGAATCGAATTGAAAGTATTTAAAATTTTACTACTTTTACTATCGTTAGTAGGGAATGGTCCCAAGATGATGTCATCAATATAGCGCTTGTAAAGACAAGGAGCAATATTATGCGAAAGAAGTATTTCCAACGCTCTCTGTTCTATGGTAAACATGAATACAACCGAAAACGCTGGTTCAAAATGTGAGACCATTGGACAGCCACTAATTTGTAAATTAGTTTTATCTTAGTATTGGATTTCATAATAATAGCTAACAAAATTTAAGAAATCTTCGATATCGGCTACTTTGAAGCCATAGTTATCCACGATATTCCAGTTAGATCTCGCATAACTAACAACAGCATTCATGCCTTCCATTATGGGAATGCTAGTTAGCATTTTTTCACGTCTGATATGAAAGTTTGATTATTGTGAGGTGAAATTTTAAGAGAATTTAGATATACCTATAAGATCATCCGTACTGCTGATATTAGTAGGAACCAATTTCACAAGTTGGTTGATAATTTTTCTAAGCAGCCAATCGATCTTGTCGGTCAGGTGCCAATAGAGGATGCGATCGGTCTCAGGGGATATCCTGTGGCTGTTGGGGGTTTATGGTCGTTCACGGTGCAATAGAACTTCGCCGTTTTGTACTGCAAGATATCAAACTGCTAATGTCAATATCTTTATTTTCACATTTGGATGTAATTAGCGTATTCGCATCCATGAGTAGGAAGCACGAATTGATGAGAAGTCATTTTTGATATTTAAACCATCGCTTACCAATGCCAATTTGTCCATAAATAAGTCCGCGGTGGACGAAACGTCGGGCGGTTTTGACATTTTATTTTTACTTGTCTTATCAATCAAAAGCGTCGCCATCACAAGATAGTGTTTTCGATTTTTCACTCAAAAGAAAAATGGTGACAAAAAGGAATTTCCTCCCGTGTAAGGCAATGAGCGGGCATGTACGTGAGCTATATGACCTATAAATGGCTCTACACTTGCGGTATACTTCTCACTTAATCAGAGAAAACACAGACAAATGTAATTTTACCGAAAACCTCAGTCTGCTTCCCATTAGATTCATACGTATGTGGTTTCCTTGATTTTGCTTGGCAACATGAAGCACCGCGCAGACCTCGACAAATGTGCAATTTCAATAGTAGTCATCTGGTGGTAGCCATCTGGGGTTTGAGCCGGAGCCGCCCGAAGCCGTGGTAGAGATTCGGAGCCGTAGCTGTGGTAGCTGGACCACGGCTCCGAAACCCTGATACACAGTACAACATACATGCATCTACTGTGCATACTATGATGGGATTCATGAATACAGCGTACGCACGCATGATCATAATAAATCATGGATTTTGAATTCACGCGCGCCTCTTCTCCCATTGACTCCCATCATTTCCGTCGACTTGCCCTACAAATTTGCTCTGTTGCCATTGTTCTCATCGAAAAGATGTGACTGGCTAGATGTCCATTGACGAATGATTTAACGAATTACTGAACGGCAAAATGTCATATAGGGAGATGGGAGATTATTGTCATTTGGGTGGGGGGGGGGGCACAAAATGACAAAATGGGGGTTAAAGATGCAAGTCGGCTGACAAAAGTTCGTTAATGTTTTCGGCTATTTGCCAATCAATACTTTACTCTATCAAGCAATGAAATAGCAAAAATAACGCCGTAATACCAGTATTCCGCATTTACTGCTGAATAAACAAGATTCCGCCAAATACCGCTAGCGGCGCAATCTCCTGGTGTTTGATCATCGCCGCATAGCAAAGTCAGGATAACGCATAAAAGCCTGTTCTGCAGTCATTCAGCTTTTGAGCCATTCTAGATATTTCAAACTAATTTAAGCCATTCCGAGCAGTATTGAGAGAAAGAGAGAATCGTATATTTTTCAAAAATGGAAATCACATACGGACGTATAGTCGATTGCAACTGTACATGGAATGACTACTTACAATACAATGACGATGCAATTCAATGGTACTTTCATGAATACTCAATTTACAGATATATACATAAAGCACCGAAATAAATATCATAGATAGAACAATAAAAGAGTAAGGAAAAGTACATGAAAAGCCCAAAAATGCAACTTCATTGACAGATAGCATTACATTCGAAAGGGCACAAATCCAAGGCAAAAAAGCACATGATTCTCCAGCTGTTAAGGACTGTGAAATACTTAATTGGCTGCTTCTTCCGGAATGACATCATGCAGGGGATGAGCTTGATTGCTTGCTCTTTAAAACAGGAATGAATAGGACGGAATGCTGTACAAGTACATCCGGTGATGAGCCATTGCAAAGCGAAACGCAACATCTACGGCGGGCAAGGAAGTTTTGCGCTTAACGTACTGAGGTCTTAGAACATATTTGTGTTCTATATCCAGGCGAACTGGTGCTCTACAAGCTTGGTGATCAAGTTTGCGAAATTATATAATTGGAGAAGAATTTATAGAGCCTGAATTGACGAATTGACATTTTTCAATACTACAGAATTTACAGTTTCTACGAGCACATTTGCATCTTGAGCTCCACATCAAATTCCATGATTTTTTCGAAATCTTTGATCTAATGCCTAGGTTTCTACAACTGATAATGAAAAGCTTGCTTTCTAATCCCTAGGTGAAGAAGAAGAATGACGTGATTCGTCGTCTGCAAACCGATATTCATCACATCGAGAAATTCTCTGAGGAAAATATCAAACGCATTAAATCAGAGGCGGAGAAGCAACAGGCAGCGGATGCCAAGAACAGCGATGGTAAGGACGATTGTAATGATGAATACTTTATGTATTTTCCTAATTTAATTTAATTACCGTGTCCAAAGTGCACACATTTCTACGAATTGTTGAGTGTATGCACTGCATGAAGCTGGAACCTTTGAAAATAGCACGTGAACCTTACTCTGTGCTAATGGAAAAATAACTGCGATATCAGCAGCCCATGCACATAACGACAACGTGAGTCCGATGGTCCGGCCGCCTACACAATTTTCTGGAGGGAGCGAGGCCAAAAATTAAGCTTTCGCACAATTCCGTACGAGCTCTATAGATACTATCAATTTGCCCGTTTAATATCATGTTTTACTAGGCTCCTCTTTCTGTCATTATATCAAATGCGGCGTGCTGGCGGCCGGACTATCATCTATAAAATGACTAACTTATGTGATGACACTGCAGTTGTCATGTGTATGTGCTGTAGGCATCACATTTCTCTTTCCATTAGCACAGACTTAATTTGCCGTCTTATGCCATGTTTTACCCGGCTCCTCTTTTTGTCAGATAGCATCAAATAAAACACATGTAAATCCAATGGGAAGAAAACTGATGTTTTCGGAAAATCATTATTTACGTGTGTTTTATCTGATTAAGTGAGAAGTACTAAGTCTATAGCCACAAATTTTGCACAGAAAGTTTATAATTCTTCTACAATGCGTATATGTTGTTTTCATACTTCCGATCGA
Source organism: Prostheceraeus crozeri (assembly GCA_907163375.1). Taxonomy (NCBI): domain Eukaryota; kingdom Metazoa; phylum Platyhelminthes; order Polycladida; family Euryleptidae; genus Prostheceraeus; species Prostheceraeus crozeri. The sequence continues at coordinate 122,645 of CAJQUW010008671.1, forward strand.
TGATGCATGTGAGGATGTGGTTCAAGGCATTATGTTGCAGCTTAAGTTAAACAAAAATATTGCGCTCTCCGAATTCAAAAGGCTTTCAAAATGTAATTGTACTTAGTTTCATAGACAAAGGTATATGAACACATAATCTCATGTTCTCGTGATGTTTCTTCAAACATTATGGTTCTTGACTGGATACACTTCTCGCTTAATCAGAAAAAGCACAGACACATGTCATTTTACCGAAAATGCCCGTCTGCTTATCATCGAATTTACATGTTGTATTCTTTGATGCTGTCTGACAAGAAAAGGAATCAGGTATAACTCGACAAACGGGTAGATTTGTAGCACCCTCGCAGTGCACACCATTCTGTCAAAGTCTCATTTTCATTCTCTGATGAAGCTCGTGTCAGCGGGCGAGATGTGACATAAATCTGCAAACATGCTTGCCGAAAAGATACAATCAGATGAAAGTGGATGTGAGCTTTAATGCAATGCATCCCTCAGAGACTGTCTCTCACTATGATTCCTCTGCTTGATATTGGAAGAATAGAATGTATTTCATTAATCAATTAGTACGCTTTACTAAATATATTTTTGCACCAGCTTTCACTGGGGACTGCAGTATTGCATTCAAAAGCCGCCCCTGGACGATAGTCCAGCATTTTCCAAGTAGTCATCAATTTACCATATAAGTAAGGAAGTTAGGACATACTTGGTGACATGATTGAACGTGCAACAGATACAAAAAAGCTCTGAAATTCTTAATGTACTTTTTTAATACAAAATCGAGCATTGCATTTTGTGATGCTGTGTAGTAGTCGGCATGTTCAGTCATTCTATAGATCTCGTAAGCTTGCCTGGAAATTCTGAACCGCATTGACGAGCCCTTGTAGGGCGAAATGCTGCGTCTTCAAGTCTGAAGACATTTTTCTATCTAATGTTTTATATTGAAATTCTGAATATGTAAAGACATGCTGATCTATCAGTTGGGTTATAGGGGCACTTCCATGCAACAATACACTCATGTTATAAAATGCTTCTCCTTTTCAAGAGCTCTATAGCTCCGTCATCATCATGCAGTCCAAAGCTGAAGTTGAACTTACATCGCAAAATGCCTTGGTCTACTGAAGGATCAAATAATTTTTGAGAAACCAATGTGCAAAATGTAGCTATTATGAAACCAGAAAGGATAATTTAAGAGATCAGCTAATATCTTAAAATAATTTTTGCGACACATGTGCTTACTACAAGAATTAATATGAATAATAATATTCTTAAGTCATCCCAAAATTTCTTCGATTGAAAATCCCTCAACACTTGTGACAATATAACAGGCTATTCGGCAAATTTCAGGACAAGGCGTTGCCCAAACAAATTCAAGAAGCTACCAAGGAATTGCAAGACTTCGGGAAGGAGATTGAGGCGGAGAAGAAGTACTGATTCTCAATGGTGTGGTATAGAAGCCAATCTTCGACATTTTAACAAATCTAATTTGCAAAAAAGACAGTCCTGCCTCGATAAAAATTGAACATTGCTGATTTCAAAGGCTGAGATACCTGCCAGCCAGTTTGATAAAACACCTCGCAGCAGCGTAATTAAGCTGTCTAAACACAATTAAATGTCGAGGAAAAATCTGCCCTTGAGCTGGGGTTTTCTATGTCTTGACCTTTTTTATAATGAGATTCAATCTCTGAATGTTTTGAATAGTGATGAAATGGATAGAGTCCGCTACAAAATGAAAACTACAGCTATGACCTATGTCAAGCATAAACTAATGACTATCAAAAATATCAAGCGGCAACTCTCAAATTTGCGCAACCTTGCGAAAGATAAAGATCTCTACGTAGCTAAATATGATAGAGGCAATGGTGTTTGTATTCTCGACAAATCGGGAAAAATGCTTAGAAAAATTGTATGAACTGCTGTCTGACAGCAGTAAATTTAAACGCTACAAATATCCTAATAATTCTAATAAACATCCGTTTAGTCTGTCGGAAGACGGCTTGAATCGCAAACTTCAAAAATTGAAAAATGATGGTGATATTCCCTCGAAGCAATACAATAAAATGCGTAGTGTTTGCTCTCAGCCAGCTAGTCTGTACGGCCTCCCGATGGTTCATAAATATAATGTTTCTCCACCCATGCATCCTCTTTTAAGCATGCCTCAGTCATATTGTACTAATTTAAGTGAATTTCTTGACGAAATCTTGAAACCTCACATAATTGAATTCGTAGAAATTTTAAAATCTATTAACAATGATGGCATTGTGCCATTTCTAGTGTCTTATGACATCAAAATTCTGTTTACCAACGTTCCCTTGGAGGACACGATAGACCATATTTGTAATTTGATAGATTTTTCCAAATTCTGCATCAATCGTGAGACTTTATCCAGCCTCCTCCGTCTAGCTACTCAATATGTGCTTTTCAATTTAATGATGAATTGTTCGTTCAATTTGATGGAATAGCTATGGGCTCTTACCTTGCTCCTACTCTTGCCTCCTTCGCTATGAGTTTAGTCGAAAATAAGATCGATAGATTTCCGTTGTATTATCGCCGTTATGTTGATGACATATTTGCCATCTTCAAAACTGAATCAGGGACTGATACTTTTCTGAATTTGATAAATTCTATACACGACAGCATAGACTTCACTAGTGAAAAGGAAGAAAAAATCACAAATTAGCGTTCTTGGATGTGACGGTCAGTTTTGAAAATTCTTCTTTTGCGACTGAGTGCAGAGCTAGACCTACGAATACGGGAGCTTATATTCCTTTTCAATCTTATGCGCTTATGAAATACAAAAAGTCTGCGGTTCGGTTCGGTCTCTTTTTATCAGGACCAAGCGCCTCAGTAGTTCGCTAGATAGTTATGAAAATGCATGCAAACAGATCAAAAATATTTTCATCTCTAATGATTATCCTGTCAAGTTGATAGATTCTATACAACCCAAGTTGATTCTCATGCAACAAGCAATGCTAACAGCAACAGAGGCGAGACTGCTAACACTATCTATTGGTCCCATCCTTTTAGAAAGGAAAAAGAGCGTGAAACCTTAAAAAGCGTCCAAATAATTGACTCTATTTAGAATAAAAACGACAACAAATTACAGGTAGCTTTTAAAACTTTCAAGACCTCAGCAATTTTTCCTAATTTAGATAAAGTCCCTCCGTGTGTAGCATCCAACGTGATATATTGTTATGCATGTAGTCAGTGCTCAAACTTTTACGTTGGTGAGACACGGAGACACCTAATCACGAGAGTGAATGAGCATCTGAGAGGAAAGCCGCTCCCTACCGAAGTGAGGTGTTATCCACACGAAGCAAGGCAAGAGGACTTCGAAGTTTTGTTTATAAGTGTTCACACCCGCATTGCAGGGACACTGTGCATTAAATCAAGTACCAATGAACTAATAAATGAGAGCTCTTCATTTGCGCCTCTCCAAATGTTCTAATTTTAGCATCTTTTAGTTAATTGCATTGACCAGGATTTAGCCATGTATAAAAACTGTTGTCTCAGCTACTGTATTGTCCTGAAGATGGGTTTTAAATAAACTCGAAATCTATCGACAAACATGGTTGTTCTCTCTGTGAGAATAATAATAGTATAATAATATAATTATTATGAATAGTAATTCTGAAAAAATTGTAATAGAATGATAGGTCTGAAATTATTTGTGAGTGCAAATGTTGAAAATAAGGAAAATACGAGTACTTATGTTGTTATAACCCCATTTTGCTTCAGCGTACCAATGAATGATTCCTTCTTTTTTAGGAAAGAAACAAAAATTGGCTCAAGAAATGGCTCAGTTTAAAAATCAGCTCAATAACATGGTGAATGAACATCGAGAATCTGAGGCAAATCTTCGACGTCGAAAGTGGAAATTAGAGACGGAAGTTGAGAATTGGATTCAGAAGTATGACAATGATATGGGAGACAGACAGTCTGAGTTTGAAGAGATTGACGTAGCGTACAATGAGGAACGCAAGCAATTGGTAGAGCTGGAAGAACGATTCAAGGTACGGGCAATTTTCTGAGTAAATATATTTAATCATTGGAAGCGAAATATTGCTGAATGCCTGGTGCCTGTACCATCGATCATACAGAGAAAGTGTTGCGATTCTAGCATACAAAATACTAAGTATTGTATTTCATATCATTATGTATGAAGACAAATGAAGAACAAAAGAAGAAATTTTGGATTCTTCCATGAAGTATTATAGGCACATTAAGAAACTGTCGATAACACATTCAAGTGAAGAAATAGTACTTTCCATGTGTGGTCTTAGGTATAGTGTGTATAGTTCAGATTGCTTTAGGAGTAGTAGAGTTTGATTGTAATTCTATTGTTTGCCTCCATTATCCTCCATGCAAAGCCTCAGTTCTAGTGTAGCATTAGTTCACTTATAATCGATCATTGTCCTTTTTTCATTTCCACTGCCAGCATCTGTAGTTGGTACACTATATTAGACGTCTGTTTTGAACGTGAACGCGGCAGTGTTTGGAATCTATGTTACCGAGAATAAGTAGTGTAGCAAGGCTTGAAATTTCCATTTTTACCATTTATTGGGCCAAAGCTGATCAATTTTAATTCGTCGACATGAGAAAGCTCCATTGAGTTCTTTTAAGTACTGATTAATAATTCAATGGTTGCAGTAGCATTGCACTTGTGTACTTGAGGAGTGGAGAACGGAAGGTATGCTTCAATCATCAGGTGTAGTTCAATTAATAATTTAAATTAGTAAGCATTGTATTCCATTATAAATGACCATCGGGATGATTTTCATCATCGCATAAGAAATAAAAAATGAGAGCATGTTCATCATGCCTCTACATGCTACTGTCATGGATGAAGGTAGGATGCGGTGGAATAATAAAGATAGCGAGAAAGATAACTTAAAATTCATACATTATTACAAGGAAAGAAATTAATAAAATATGTATAATTAGCAACTTTTTGCAATTGGATCAATTCTTCATAGATCGACCCTTGCACTTGTGATGTACATGTATGTCGCTTCAAGTTGAATACGTCTCGAGTTCCTGTGGAGTCTAAGTATGGAGAATTTCCCATTCCACAAGTATATGAGCATGGAGATCGCTCATATTCAAATGTTCGCTTACAGCACCGATGGTAGGATAGCTCGGTTAGGGGCCCCACTTCGGTGTGGAAGTGCAGAAGGTCCAGGTTTCGAGTATGTCCGCCTCAGGAGGTGCCACCGCTCTCACTAACCTGGTGAGGGTTCCGATTGTGTAGGCTGCCACACCGGGCCACCCCTAGCTCACTGGCATGGCCTCGTGTCGTGGGTGGAGTAGGGATGAGCAAAAAAAGCACCGTCTGTATCCTCATTGAAAATATGCATGAGTTCTTTAATTTGTTAGTGACTGAACGAACACCTTGACCCACGTGCAATTCTGACCACAAGTTTCTATAAATCAAAACTCTGATAAGACATCTGTTTCGAGGCGGGCCGTATTTACAGGTAGCACAGTCTTGTAAGCAGTGAACTCAGTAGTAAGCAAACGGCGAACACCCGACCGGCGCCCCCCCCCCTCTGGAACGACAGAGGTTGTAGTCTGTAGTGGTGTTCCGGCCAGGTTGGTTCACGTTCACAAAATGTTCGCTGACTCCCCCCCCTCTGGAACGACAGAGTGTCGTGGTGGACTTGGGCGACCGCCAGGATTTGTCTTGAGGCTATAGTGTGTGATGTTTTTCGTGCAATCTGCTGAATGTTGGGTTGTAAAATGGGCTGTTTCGAGTGGAAGGAGTGCTTGGATGAGAAAACGGAGGCCAGATTTGGATTCAGCGTGAAATTCTGCATCGGTATGGTGAATTTGAACGCAATCGGAGAGAAAAAATTTTCGCTGACGTCCCCCCCCTCTACACCAACCTTCCAACTTTGCTTCTAGTGGACGGATTTTGTCGTGCAATAGCTCGTTTGAAAGCTAAGAGTGAGACAAATTCAGTGAAACAAACGGTTTGTTCATATCTGTCTTCGTTTAGATGTGAGACGACATTTAAGATTTTGGGAGATTGGCGAAAAACGACAGAGTTAGAATTTGGGACGTTTTGGGCTGTAGCGCCAAAACGAAGGCTCGGATTGGAAAACGGATTTCAGATTTGGAATCAGCTTGATGTTATTGTCCAATGAGGATCATCATCCAATGAGAATCAAGCATTTCTATATAAATAGCTAGCCTTCCACAGTGAGAATCATTCCATCGTTGAATCACACGAGTGACGGACGCACATTTTCTCTCTCTCTAGTTCCCTATTCTATTATCCAACTAAAATGGTAAGTCGCTACTTTCCTCCCTCTCCTCCCTTGAACGTAAACTTAATACAATCTTTTTCATTTTCAGGGATCTACTCCATCTGCTGCACTAGTAGGACAAAATGGCGGTCAAACGTTACAAGGTTCGCTACGATCAGATCATCTACAACTGAGGCCAGTGGAAGAAACAACCAAGGTACATAATCCTACACCACTACAGCGTAAATTTAAACAAGTCTTGCGTTATGACGATCATAGCGTAGTACTCCAAACGGGAATGCTCCCTTCCACGGATGTCAAGATAATGCGCAATCAGTATGGGGACTACATACTGATCCCCGTGAGTCCGTACATTCGCCACCAACTTGATATTATTGAGGAGTATGTGACATTAAATATGGACATTCCTACTCCTCTTGCTCAAGAGTGGAAGGCGAGAGATGACAAGGATACTCCCTATAGAAAGATTTGGGATGGTAATCACATTTGCCTACCAGTATCACATTGGTGTACTTACTATAAGAAGGATGGAGATCATTCAATACCCATCAGATGTGATGAGCTCGGAGAAGGTACTTGGGATATCCTTTTCAAAGTGAATGGGCTATATTATGGTCGGCACAAGGATAATAAAATAGCCTCTCTCTCCATGCATATGGAATCCATCCTATATATTCCAAAACCACCCAACGTGGATGACATAATTTATCAAATCCTTAACAGCAGTGGTACGAAGCGCAAGTCGGAGAAGAATGCTGCATCAAAACGCAAATCAAAGAAGGAGAATTACTAGTCCTTTCCTAACTCTACCCTATGACAATTCGCTTATGTGCTTTGAGTGTCGTAGACGTGGTCTTATTAGATACATTTTACTTCTTCGTTGCCATCATATCATTTGTGTATTTTGTCGTGAAAAGTATAGATGTAATTCTTCATTTTGTAATATGTTATAGAACGTTTCCTTAGATGTGTAATTTCCGTTTTAGGCTTCTATCATCATTTTTATGGATTGTGAGGGTGAACCTGTACAGGAGCTCAGTGCTATTGCTATGAACAATTGGTCATATCAGATTGTTAGTGTCTATCATCAACATACCAACTGCGATCCCAATGTTGATCAATGGGCGAGAAAACACATTCATGGACTTAATCTGAAATATTTGCGAGACTATGGCTTTTCTTGTGAGAGTGCTCTTCTTATTGACTTTAAACGATGGTTAGCTACTTTCAATGTTATACGCATCTTTTGTAGTAATCCTGGTAAGGAGAGGAAAGTATTTCCCATTCTAATCATTGATGATATTTTGCTCCCGCCTTGGGATAGTAGAGTGAATCAACACTACCATGAAGTCACGAAACGTTTTAAGGATTTGTGTGTTCCTATTTTGTCTGTTCGTTGTAGTAGCTACGTTCATAACCAATGCTTCTTTCCTCCTTACCTCAACACTGCCAAAGTCCTGTATGGTTATCATTGCTCGCTGTATGATAGTTACCAGCTGTATCTATTTTATCTGTTTCAAACCATTGATTTATAATGCATGCTTGTTACCGTTATTCAATAAATGTTACTATGAGAAGAGTTGTTTTCATGCAATGGATGGGTTAGATAAAGGGCGATCATGTCTTTCTCAAACGACTGCGGAACATTACATTTTCATAGGCAAAGTTTAAAAGGAGCTGTTCAAGATTATGTGATAAATTTTCATAAAGATGAGACCGACATCGAAGCAGTGGTCGATGATGCTAGCACTCTATTTCTAGAGTTAATGAATACATTCTCTGATATCATTATCATGGCGCGATTAGTTGCGAAAATTAAGTTTAGTCATTTTGGAAAGGAAGAGGTGGAAAGTCGCTCTTTCCATTTTGCTTCTTATTCAATGGAAGTGGTAGATCACCCCGAAGAATTTTTTAAAAGACATATGATAAAAATTGCTGAACGTCTTAACGCATTTAACCATCATGGTAGCAGTCTAGTGATTGAAGCGATTTCAGATATTCACATTCAACTTTCCATAAAAAAAAATTGAAAATGCAGTGGTACTTGATTGTAGCACAACTGGTTTTCGAGCTATGTCTGCTCACTCTCGAAGTATATTCCTTCTGTACATGCGTCTATTATTTAGAAAAGGCTAGCAAATTCATATATTCAAAAAGACTTGCTATAGACATCAGTAACGGTGAAACTATGTGTTGCGATGTATGTAAGCGAGAGGATGGAAATGAAAAGCGCATCTTCAAGAGATGCAAGCATGCTTTTTGTCAACGCTGTTTCATACGTAATTGCATTCAACTTTGCCAATGTAACCACTGTGATATTGCTCATTTCGAGTGTCACTCATGTCGCAATAGTTAGTACCTATGCAAATGTGGTAAAGATAGGTTTTAGCAAAGACTAACACGGAAAATGGCGAAACGTAAAATGGCGAAACGTAAAAGTCAAAAGTTTTCTTCAGCCATTCAAGCTCTCCGACGAATGAAAGCAAATCAGCGATACAATGCTATACGACATGCTAACGATAAATTCATCCGTGAAATTATTTCTCATGTGAGGAAGTTGAGGACGAAGAAATTAGCACCAAAACAACGAAAGTTACTTAAGCGATATGCTACGAAATTGCGTTTCATCTCCAATCCTAAAGTCACCCTTCAAAGAAAGAGGAAAACTCTAACACAAAAGGGCGGTTTCCTTTCAGCAATACTTCCAATGATAGCTCCTGCCGTGGGCAACCTATTGGGTAATATATTTGGCTCTAAGCGTTAATTATGCAAATGTTGAATCTCAAAGTAATAAAATGGATTTCAGATTTCAATGTGATAAAGTTCTGACTGTATCAGGTCCATCTCATGCAGGTAAAACTGTTTTATGTTTTTTTGTAAAGCTGAATTTATTGGATAAAAGAAGGGAGTTGTTTAAGGAACCTATCAATCGAGTGATTTGGTGTTATGGTATTTATCAACCGTCCCTGTTTCAGGAATTGCAAAGTCGCAACTTTATTCGACATGAAGGAATTATTCCAGTGGATAAACTTCAGTCTAATGATGTTGTTGTATTGGATGATTTATTAAAAGAAAGTAAGAATTCCAAAGATGTTACAGATATGTTCACTCGTGCAGCACATCATAAAAGGTGTTTTATCATCTATATCACACAAAATTTGTTTCCTGATGGAAAAGAAGCTCGTACACGAAACCTGAATACACACTATTATGCTATTTTCAAGAATCCGCGAGATAAAAGTCAATTTGAAATTTTAGCGCGACAAGTTGCACCCAGAGGATCAAAAGCCTTAATTGAAATTTTTCAAGCAGCTACTGAAAAACCATACGGTTACTTATTCATTGACTTTACGCAAGAGTGTCCGGAAGAATTTAGATTTCGAAGTGATATTTTGAAAACTCCCATGATTATCTACAAACTATGAGTTCTTATTCTCGCATGATTGTTATTCCTCAGGATGAATATGTACAATTGACTGCCATGCAGCACGTAAAGCAACCTCTTGCAAATCAAATGTATAGGAAAGACATAGATTATCAGCAAAATGTTCACATCAAAGATCCACATCGTGCTGTATTATTACAATCGGAAACTGTTGAGCAATTGAAAAACTTGAAGAATAAGATGCGTGACTCTGTATCGACTGCTACACCTTTAGCATCTCGCGCACATGCCATATCTCTTTTCAACAGTATTGAACCCCATCTCAATGTAAATGATAGAGGAGAAATCATTACAGATGAAAATAAAGTGATTGATGCTTCACGTTATGAAGACTTGATTCAGTATGCGACACGTAGAAAGCGCCGTCAGGGCTATGTTCCACCTGGTTGGACATACTTTCTTAAACTATTGAAAAAGCATAATGTGCCAAAATTTGCTTTAAATAATGAGACATTGAAAGAACTTGATTCAACAGTAGCTACTGCTCCAATGCTTCAGACGATGACAATGCCAACAAATTGGTTTAAGGCGTCACCTGCTACATCCCCTCCCACACTCACTGAGCAAACAAGAGGAAGAACTCGACGTAGATCTACATCACCACTAAAACTAGTAAAAGGAAAACGTAAAACAGCTCCTCCCAGGAAATACATGTTCTCAGACTATTAATATGAAGCAGATGTGTTGCTTGCCATGTAATGAGCCGCCAGAGGTGAATGTCGTTGTCACTTGCACTTGCTGCGCCAGCTCTCATAATGAAACCCCTAAGCAATGTGAACACGATCGCAAAACCGCTAAAGCTAAATGCTGCAGTTGTTGTAAATGTAGAAAGGCAAGAAAACAAAAAGATGAGAAGGAGGAAAAAGAGTCAGTCGTCATCGACTGAACGTTTGAAGTCAATCTATTATGATGTAAAACATCCGGCAGGATTTGCATCTATCAAGAAATTATCAAAAGCGAGTGGTCTTCCACAATCACAAGTGAAACGATGGTTAAAGGGTCAGGCTACCTATACACTCCACAAACAAGCGAAAAAGAAGTACCGCACCCGCCATTATATTGTTCATGACATCGATGAACAGTGGCAAGCAGATTTGTGCGATGTCGCCTCCATTTCAAAACATAACTCGGGCAATAATTTTATTTTAACCGTCATTGATATCTTCTCGCGTTATGCGTGGGCTCAACCTTTAAAAACTAAAGAAGGGAAAGGAGTAGCAAACGCATTCCAAACAATTTTTCGAGAAGGTCGGATTCCAAAAAGAATTCAGAGTGATCAAGGAAAAGAGTTTGAAAATCAGCATGTGACAAGATTATTTGAGAGGCATGATATTGAGTTGTTTAGTGTAAAGAGTGCTTATAAAGCTGCACTCGTTGAACGTTTTAAGCGCACATTAAAAAATCGCTTGTGGCGACATTTTACTGCCAACTTGACACAAAATTGGACAAAGGTTCTACAAGATACACTCCATGCCTACAATTACTCTATCCATCGTTCTATTGGACTCAGACCAGTAGATGTAAATGCTGACAATGTAGATAAAGTGCGCGAATCATTCCAACGTAAACGCACTCATGTGAAAAGTGATGTGAAAATTGGTGATAAAGTTCGTATCTCAAAAGTGAAAAGTGTTTTTGCTAAAGGGTACCTTCCGAATTGGACAGAGGAGGTATTTACAGTATCAAGGATTGATCAAAAAGACTCTCCGACCACCTACAAGTTGAAAGATTATGATAATGAAGAAATAGAGGGTAGCTTTTACCGCGATGAGATTGAGGTAGTCACTGAAAGTGAAACATATTTGGTAGAGAAAATCATTCGATGTAAAAAACGGCAAGGTGAAGAATGGTGTCTTGTTAAATGGACTGGTTATCCTTCAAGTATGAACTCTTGGATGCGTCGTGCCGACATCTTTCATCTAAGTGATCGACAGTGATTCATGCAAAGTTGTAACTAACAATGTTTAGGGTTTGAGCTATGAATCCAACTGCCTCATTTTATTCACGACCCTCCTATGTAAGTGGTGGAGGACAAATTTACATCGGTGCTCGCCGCCAACGTGGAGGTAGCATACTTGGTGCACTGAAATCTGTTGTAGCACCTCTCATATCCAATGTCGGTAGATCTTTAAAACGAAATGTTTTAAGTAATGCCGTTGGCTTTGCTGGTGATGTTGCTAGTGATCTTTCCAGAGGTAGAAGTTTTAAGAGCAGTTTGTTGAATCGTGGGAAGGAACGCGGTTTAAAAACATTGAAGCAGACCTTTGCTGGTATTACTCAAGGAAAGAAATCACCTAAACGAATGAATAAAGGAAGGAGGAAACATCGCGGAGCTGGTAAGGTGCGATCTTCAGTCAAAAGGCATTCACGCAAACGTCGCAGAGGTTCTAATCATTCATCAGGCGCTAAACGACAACGCTGCTATAACTTCTAATCATGGAGTGTAAAACTTCCGGTTTTTGTTTGTTTGATCAACAAGCCATACAGACAGACATTCTTAGTTCAAGTATTGTAGATTATCATCCTCGAACAGCTGAGAATGCTGGCCCCATTGAATTTGTTATTCCTGGTGGTAGTGATGACTACATAGATTTGAGTTATGCGATGCTTGATTTGAGGTTTAGAATTCAGCAAGCAGATGGAACTGCTATTGACGAGGCACATAAAGTTGGACTGAACAATTTACCATTGACTACATTACTTCGCGATGTTTCTCTAACGATTGGAGAGCAGCAGGTGGAAGGTGGTCAAAGCGATTATCCCTATAAATCATATTTCAATCATGTATCACAGTTTCATCCAGCAGCACAAAAAAGTCATATGGAAGCCATGGGATGGTACAGAGATGAAGCAGGAAAATTTGATGTTGAAACAAACAGTGGCTTTGTAAAGCGATCTGCTATGATTAAAGATAGTAAAGTATGTCAGCTAAATGGTCCGCTGAATTTAGACTTCTTTAGACAGTCAAAGTTTTTACTCTGTAATACCAGCATGCGACTCAAGCTGACATTGAATAAGCCTGAATTTGCGCTGAATGCATTTGCTAAAGTTGACAATTTTAGAATTCATGTGGAAGATATTGCACTTTACATTCGTCGAGTAGTACCGAATCCAAGTGTCATTAGAGGACATGCTGAAGGTCTTAACCGCCAAAATGCCATTTACCCCGTTCAGCATACAAAGCTTCTCACCTTTACAATTCCGAAAGATCAAAAGAGTTTCATGAAAGATGGCCTCTTTCCATCGGAAGCACCGAAGCTCCTCATGGTGGCAATGGTTGAAAATGATGCATTTAATGGTAATATAAAGAAGAATCCTTTCAATTTTAAACACAATCAGTTAAGTGAAATTGCTTTACGTGTAAATGGTGTGAGTCATCCTGGTCCACCCTACAAACCAGATTTTGCTTCGGATCAATTTATGCGCAGTTATGTTGATTTTATGGATGTCTTTCGCTTTTACAATACGGATGACACCAACGGACTTACTATGAAAGAGTTTAAGAGTGGATATGCTATTTATGCATTTGATTTGACTGCTGACAGCGATATTAGTGCACCCTATCGTCAAGCGAACGTGCCTCATAATATTCGTTTGGATTTAACGTTCAAAAGAACACTACCTGAGACGATCAATGTATTAATTTATGCAGTCTTCGATTCAAATATTGAAATTACAAAGCATCGTGACGTGATTCTTCAGTATAATCGTTAATGAGTTGGTTGACTGCTGACGATATTAAGACTAAAGTGCAGCATAATGCAGACGAAGCGACGTTGAAAGCTTTCGATAATGTCTATTCACTCGATACCTTACCACCTGCAGTAAATCACTATCCCATCTTTATTGTACTAAACACTCATTCGCAGAATTTAGGCGGTGAGCATTGGAAAGCGATCTTTATTAGAGAAGACCGACGTGGTGAACTATTTGACTCTCTTGCTCAACCTCCAAATATACCAACACAGCAGTGGTTGAGAAAACATACGCGTCAATATCAGCGAAATGAACGCATACTACAACATCCACTTTCATCAACGTGTGGTGCTTTTGTACTGTACTTCATCTTAAAACGTTTACATGTATCTCGATTTGTATCTGTTATTCAAAACTTTTCATGTAATCCATCCTCTAATGAAAAAATGATTTGTAAGTTCTATCATGATTTGAAATAAAAACATCATGTTGGAAAAATTGTTTTTTATTTTACAATCCGCTGGGTACGTACATACTCAATGAGATAGTCTAGGATCACATTTGCTTGTACATGAGATTTTAGTCCAGTAATGATCACTTTACTATTATGAAAGATTGCCACATGCACAGGTAACCAACAACTAATGAGAGCTGCAGGAAAAAGTTCGGGTTCATAACACAAATTGTAACTGCTGGTACGAATCTTCAAAAATGATAGACTGTCACTCAATTGAGTAGAGATCACCATATTGTCCACAGTCAGATTCGACATCACACACCTCTCCCTCTTCCATATCCGACGTAGTAGTCTTTGTAGCTCTAAGCGCATTGACTGCGCTGATGAATGAGAAAGGGCGCCGAGAATCTGTACAGTCCCATTTGGGAAGAGTTGAAGATTCCGTGAATTGTTCATCTTCACCACTAACATTTGAGGTCGGCCCGGGTAATACTTGCTGTTTGGAAGGTGTTGGTGTAATGTTGTGAGATCGATTTTGGTGTAGAGTCTGAAGCGACGGAGAATGTTGACGATGGTGTAGCGATGGCGCTTCATGATGAAAGAATGAGTAAATTGAGCGATGTACCTTCCTTTTATACTTTTCCCAACTACCTTGATGAAATGTGAAGTTAGTATGAAGTTGGGAATGATAGAGTTGAATTCGCCGATTGTTGACGCGCAGCCAGATGCGATTTCCAATACGTGAATGTCTTTTCATATAGAAGTATTTCAAGTCCTTCATGATATGATGTAGAGATTGAAAATGACGATAAGATAAAGCAAACCCTCTTCTCACATTTCCAGTCGAATCTTTGAAATAGACGTTTCGATCATGATCCGTTTCAATACGTTGTAGGGAATCTAATTTCCAACTCATGATGCGTGGTAGTCATGTCTGATTAAGATTTGCATAGTAGGGCGATGAACTCACGACGAATAAATGTCATGATGGAGCGATGTATGTATCTTCTATACTTCTCCCAATTGTATTTGCGGAATGAGAAACAGTTTGCGGAATGAGAATGGCAGATTTGAATTTTATTTCTGTAATGTTGAAGCCAAACTTGATCACCCAAGGAGATGAATCTTAATGTTTCAAAATATTCCAAATCCCTTATGATATCATTGAGGTTGACAAATTGTGGCCATGTTAATGTAATACCTCTTACATTATGACCATGAGAATTTTTGAAATGCACGTTTCCATTGCGATCAACTCTGATATATTGTAGAGAGTCCAAAATCCAAGTCTTCATGATGTTATGCAAAGCCGCAGATCAGCAATATAAAAATGTCGTTTTATCATATTTTCCTTAGCAATGCGGCTACAAAGAGATTTGCTAGTAATCGAGCCGCACTCTTTTCTACTCCCATTGATCATGCACAACAGCTAAATGGAAATTGGGAAGTGGGTGTCACTCAACTTGTTTATAGCAACTGTGTCTATACTTTTGATCATGAGGTGATGACTATTAATATGAGACGTACAGCTGCTTACCAATGTGAAAAGGGGTGCCGAGTATACATTCCACAGTGGCCAAAGAAAGATCTCTTATCATGTAAAAAGTTTATATATGATTTCTTGAATAAAGCGAGTAAACATATTGTCCAATTTACTCCGCACAATGATGATTATAATTATGTACATCATGTAGTTGAGAAAGATTGGATTGTTGGTTTAAGTCCAAGTTTAAGAAATGATTTAGGTTACCTCGCTAGCGCCTTAACAATCTATGATAATTTTAATGTTAATTACCACATAAGTGGTCATAAACAGTTAATATATCGAGAGGAAGCTTATTATGTAGATCTTATTCCAAGAAAATAGAAGACGTTGGTGAAGAAAATTGTGATTAAGCCAAGAAAGACAAACATGACTCCTGAAACATTATTGAAGAAATTTAATTACCTCCTTCGAGTTGATGGTAAACAAGTGGCAACATTGACTTATATCAAATCATCTAATCATATTGCAATAAGTAAATTAAATGATGATGATCTAGTATTAGTTTGTTCAAAAGATTTTCATCAGTTCTTACGACATCGTTCTGCAGCTGTTCATGGAAAATCTGATATGCAACATTTACCATGTGAAAGGTCAAATCAATTTGATACAGAATGGACCGTATCTTTATACAGAAAGTGTGTAGAGCCTTTAGGTGGTATCTTACATGAAACAAGAGTGTTGATGCCTCGCATTATTACTTCGGTTAAATTGGTTGTAGATTATTTAAATGAAGTGATTAATGAGCAACATATTTCATTTTCTGAAAAAGAAGGTACTTTGTCTCTCACTATAAGTGGAAAAGGTATTGAACTAATTATGGATAAAACTCTAATGGACATTTTGGGTTTTGATCAAAATATCTTTAAAAGTGGTACTGTAACCAAAGCTAGCGCAGACATGTCGCTATCGCGTCGTATTAACTATTTTCAGATATATTCCAATATTGGTGAAGATGTACGTGTGAGAGATGTTGAAGCTCCATTGCTAGCTATGATACCATACCAGCCAAAAAGTTGCAGTATTTTATCTGAGCATACTATCAAGAAAGTGCATTATACAAAGCTGAAATCAAACTACATCCCACAAATTGATATTGCCATTTATGACGATGCTGGTGCGTTGATTCCTTTTCATAAAGATGCTGTGACAAGTATCACACTCCATTTCCGAATGAAGAGTTAATGCAAAAGTATGCTAATATATTTTTCCAATGTGAATAATATGGAAAGTGAAAATAAGGACTCGTTTCTAATCTACTTGCCCAGTAATGCTTCTATGAATAAATTTCCCAAAAATAAACCATCAGACTATCGAGTAGAATTAAATCGCCCACTACATTTAGAAGGTGAATGGGAGGTTGGCGTTTCTAGTATTTGCTATGATAGCAATATTCAGAATGTGAATGATTTGGAAGAAATGATATTGACTCCTCGCACCCATGATGGAATAACGATGAATAATGCATTCCAATTCCCATACAATTTAACATCAGATGGAAAGTGGAACTATGAATGGATTCAGATAAAATCAGATTCTTATGAACCATTTGGGAATGAGAAAATTATTAAGGCATTCAACAGTGGTAATACTTCCATCATGAAGAATAAAAATCAGAAAGCTTATGAGTTTACTATCTATCATTGGAGTGGGAGACAGTTCCTCCGCTTTCATTCTTTTACTAAAGGTCTTACGCTGAGGTTGGATAATGAATTCTATCCACATCTTGGTTTTGGTCATGGACTACATCTAACGTCAATTGCTACTGCAAATGTTAAAAAAGTTTATTCAAATCGAATCAACAAATTTCATTATAGATTTAAAATATTTGATGAAGATGTTGTAGAATGCGAAGAACGCATCATTTTGAAAAAGCGTGGTGTTCAACCTTTATCACTTATTGAGTTAGTAAAACGATGGAATCAGACTGTGGGTAAGAAGTATGGAGAGAAAATTATGGCGGACAAAAATAAGTTGGTTATTCAGAAATATAATGACAAACTTACAGTTTATTTCTCTCCAACCTTGCGTCATTTTGTAAGACATTATACACCTATTATTGGAAGCGGTGTGGTGTATGCTTCTCATGAATATCACACTAAAGCTGATTCAGTTAATGATGAATGGTGGGTGGACATCTATGGCGATCGCATCAAGAAAATTTACCAGTCTTTTGAAGAATCTAAAGTTGCTATCAATATAATGCCACGTCTATATCATACAGTTGAAAGCTTCATTCATGTAGTAAATCCTTATATACAACAGAAGTTGAAGCATGTGATGAAAAGTAAATATGATGTAAAGACACACCACATTTCGTTTTCAATTGAAAATCAACGCGTTGTTCTGAAACTGGGTGATGACATTCAATGTCAATTGAGTAAGAATTTGAAAAAACTCTTTGGTTTTTCAATGCTACAAACTGTGTTTGCTGCTGCGCATACGATTGGTATAGAAACACCAATGACACTTGATAAACATGAACAGCACCTTTACATTCAAAGTGATTTGATTCTACCTATTTCTGTTGGTGAGAAAAAAGAATACATTTTACGTGATTTCATTCATGATAAAGACGCTTCATATGGAATAGTCGAGAAGATGTTTGAATCTATTTTCTATCATCCCGTCGTCAAACAAACTATACCCTCTATTGCTATCAAAATTACAAATGGTTTACAAGAGTGCATCCATGTGAAAGATACTATATCCCTCGTAACTTTAGTGTTTCGGAAAACAAAGTGAAGTCATTGTAAAATTTTATTGAAATAAAAATATGTATATGAAAAGGTCTTTTCACAGATATAGGGGGAATGGGCTGACTGTAGGCATATATTCACAAGGAAGAAACGATCTCATGCGATACATAAAACAGCAATGTTTATCTACAGAAATCAACATAAAAATACTAAGTTAAGGATGATTATGCTAAGACGTCTCCTGAATGTGGTAGCGTGAGTTTAATTCTTTTGGGTGGTGGTATGTTTGTGTCAGGATATCCATGTGGAAGTTCTAACCAGCACCTCTTATCCTCCCATGCTGAAAGCGCCCGTTTCCTAAAAGTATGAGTTTTGATCTCATGCGACTTAGATTTTAAGATTGTCATATCGACGAACGTTATATTTTTTTTTCTATAGGCTTTCCTGAAATTTTTATGTTTCATGTTAGAGACCAATGATCTTGATATGCCTTTAGCACGCTTAATACTATCGTAGCTATCCTTTAATTTCATACTGTACATTTTTGGACGGAGGAGAATCATTTCATCTATTTCCTTCCCTGCTGTCTCATCCTTAAAGCAGCCAAGTTTTGCTTGATTTTTGATGGAGTAGAGTGGGTGATCAGTAGGATAATTTGATGTATCAAATTATCTTTCTAAAGATTTTCCTACTTCATTGAAATTTAAATCTTTTTGAGTGGTAATACCTACGAAGAAACTATCTGTATCGCCACCCAACAAACGAACCTCTTTTACGAGAGGACATGGTTTTAGTATTTTATAAAAGAGTTGGTACATTTCAAGCTTAGAGTAATCTAGTACAACTTGACCAATATAGATGGGCTTGCACAACTCAACTTCAGATTTTATCATTTTAACACCTACAAGGTCCCCATCGATAATGTCTCTATCGATGAATAGAGGTGATGAGACCAATTTCTTAAATTTTGTAACATCATTGACTAGTTTATAGTTTACACGTTTTCTAACATCCTCCATCGTCTTACCAAATAGACTATTATTCTTATACTTATAAAAATCTTTTTCAAAATTATTTTGGGCTAGTGTACGTTTCTGGCTGTTGCTATCAATATATGGTTTGAGGAGGGCTATCTGTCTAAATTTAATAATGCGGTGAACTCTTTTTAAAATCATACCTATTTCTAAATAAAATTTTAAGATGCTAAAGTGGACTAGATAGTTTTCGTTATCATACTGGGTGAGTAAAAGTTTGCGGCAAGGCTTATAGTCGGGTTGACCGCATGATTCTAAATCTTTATGAAATTGTTTCATAAAGTCGGAAAACATATCTTTGCTCACTTCACCTGATTCGGGTGCGAGTGGAAAATCTGCGGATTTTTGTTTAATATTATTTGGATAGATTAGATCTATCTCAAAATAATATCCCCAATCACCTTCATCTGGAGTTGCTAGTATGTTAGAAGGGTTGGAGAGATGCTGAATTTCACTATCATCTAACCAGCTAAACTCAGAGTGAGGGAGTGGTTTGGATAGTGAACTACCATATAAATTATTTTGGTCATAATACTTAAGATGAGTCTGATCATCGCCTACTAATTTTGATTTTAACCTATGTTTATTTACAAATGTGAGACCACCGCGAATTCCTCGCTCAAATAAATTATACATCTCTGGATCTTGTAAGAGATGAATGGTCTCACCAGTCATTTTAAAAGCAGACTTGAATGACATGGCTGGCAGACTGACAAAGTGGACGGGATCTAACTTATCTTCTTCTAATGCCACTCGTCGAAACTCCTGAAATACATCAGCCAGCAAAAATACATCTAACTTAAGGTAGGCAATCATATATTCGCCAAATGTATGGCAGTCAAATTTTATCCATGCATCTTGTGCATGATCATAATCTTCGGTCTTACATTCTGCGCCGGTCAAATCATTTTTAAATTTATCTATGGGCGGAAGAGAAGTCTCGCCGAGTTTATTATTCGCATCAAAATATGCATATGGAAAGACTCCTTTCCGTGTGATGACTTCATCGGTTAGATTTGGATATTGTTTCTTAAGATTTTGTGTTAGTGGAAGAGACTTTAGATTTTGTACGAGAGAGGCCAGTGATGCAGTCATAAATTGGTAGGAATCTAAAAATTTTATATCAAAATAGACCGTCTTATTTTCTTTAGTTTTATCGACAGGCACTTTTGCTGTCATGGCCATAAACTTCTCTCTCGTTTGTGCTATTACATCAAGCTTCCACGCTTTCATTTGACCTAAACCTCCTTTTATTATCATATGGCTGTCGTAGCCCTTGAAATTATGAAAAATGACGGGTAATGTACGCCGTTTCATCCTAAGTGAAAAATTGCATTTTGAACATAGTGCGTTTTTAAATTTACCAGTGATGTGATCATGGTCGCGCACTTTCTTAATCTTATCATCATCAAATGTTTTCCTACATTTGGGGCAAACGTAGCAACTATCAAATTTTGCTTGATCATCTGCTGTCATATGCAATGATCTGCGATAGAGTTCATCATCATACTTTTGTTGAAATTTTACAGCCTGTTCGAGGAATTGTAGGAATTGGTAAATACAATCCTCACCTTGCCAGACGTGCATTTTATTTTTTCTATTTTGGAAATGGTCATGCCATACTTCATAGCAGGATATGGCTGCTGGCTTGTGGATGATATCATCGATATAGCATTCGATGTCAGCATAGATGACACGAAGAGGACTTAGTTCATCGCCATTCTCTCTATATGAAAACTCCTTTGGGCATGCGCTCCATTTGTAGTTTACCTCGCTTACACCATTCGTAATGAGTTTCAAATTTATTTTTACTCCTAAAGTTGCGAATGCATCTGTCACAGTAATAAATCTCTGATGAGCTAGAATTTCTTAGATGGTGGTATAAGCGAGCAATTTTGGGAATACCGCAGTAGTGCCATTCCTCACTATCATCCTGTCTTACTAATAAAAGGTTGACAACGTGCTCATAACAACTGGAACGCGAGTTGTAGCGGACACCCTTCAATCCCTTTTCCCAAACATGGAGAACTATTTTGATGTTGTTCAATTTTTCAAATTTTTCTATATCTTTAATTTTCATATCTTCACTATTGCAGTCATCAAACTTTAATTCATTCTCCCACTGTTGATACTTACTCTTGCGGTATCGGCTATTCTGTACATCATTATAGTGGAGAATGGAGAGGACGGCATACATAAAACAGTGCGATTCGCAATCTACAGAAATGACTGCTGTTTTATTTTTTAAACTTTTCGGAGGTTTAAAGGAGCCTCGTCCAGAGTAGTTCTCTAATAAAGTGATTTTAATCATGGTGGTCTCAATACCATCAAAAACGAGTCCACTATCACGCTCGTTAAATTTATCTATGTTTAATTCTAACCCTTGGATATGAAAATTTATCCAAGACTCGCAGTCTACAACTTCGGTTGCAGGAGAGGGTATGTGAAACTCCAACCTCTCTACTATTTGACCAGTATGATGGTCGATTTTTGCATATTTTATTTTGAGATAGATGAGCGCCTTCATTCTAAAATTGGCTAAATTGTTGAAGAGCGCACCAATCAAAGATGAATTTTGATGAAACCATTCTTCAAAGTCAGTAATGGTTTCTGAGGATTCCATCTGGTAGTTCCTCACTAAATTATTTATCGACACTTCAGAGAGTCGGATAGAGGAGGCGCTGTTAGTATAACTATCGTCACTGTGTGTATGTCGAAGTCTATGTGAAGATAGTTCAAAATGTGACTCAAAAGACTGAATGCATAAATCGCAAGAAAAGGAGACATCGTTAACAGAATCATCCCCACCTTCGGAGATTGATGCTGACTTAGGTCTACAAACACCTCGCTTGATGTGTCGGACGAGATCACGCTTCCTCGTGAAGATGTGCCCACAGTCAGCACATTCCCGATCGTTGCATTCCCGCGACAATGTTGATATGGACTCGCTCGAGATGGGACTGGTATCACCTGAAAGAGAAATCATTCTATCATCTCTGTTCAAGTCTCAGTGTATTGTTACAACCTACCTTGACTCAACAACTCTAAACTTTCCTCGAGAAGGGAGGGCGTTGGTGATGAAGTAGATGCCTGAAATTGAGGAAGATGCTATTAGCCACACGTTTGAGGGAGATGAGTGAAGAAATTTTCAACTTACCATTTGAACGAAATTATGTTTAAGCTTGATACTTCAACAAGATAGAGACTTCACTCAAATTTGGAATTCACGAGAGAGCAGTTCACTTATACGTCTCAAAGACAGAGTGAAATGACGCGAATGTCACTTTACATATATACTTTCATATTCATCATTCATTGGCTGTTGATTCTGATTGGTTGCTTGTTGATACTTAAGAATTAGAAAACATTTCAAAGTCATTATTCACAGTCAACATGACAAGCCCTCCGACAACACCAAACACAACATTCTCTTCTCCATGCTCAACACCAAAGGCGCTCGTTGCACCAAACGCTCCAACGAAGGGGAAGGTAGAGAAGGTGTACCGACTGGACAATATCAGAAAGTTGTCATTACCAGCGGACGAGGAAGAGGAGAGTGTATGTGAGAAGGAGTGTCCCGACTTAACAGGCGTGAGGAGGAAGTATCTCCAGTACGATACTGACGATGTGATGGAGATCACCAGCACCAAATTCCTCCACCAATTATGGGAGTGGTACACCCCTAACTCCCAGCCACGAACTATGGCGGAGTGGGAGTATATCGACAAAGTGAGGCTCGCAGTGGAAGAACGATTAAAGCAGCTCAACTGTTTTTGTGATCTATGTGAAGCCAGACTCTGGGACGATATTGACGATGAAGACCTTTTGAAATACATGCCATAATAAATGTTTATTTCGTATTATCTTTGCTTTCATACTGACTTACTTGAATGGGGCTTCAGTGGATGATTTAACCATGTATACTTTTTCATTTGGAAATAGTAGCACACTTAGTTTAACTTGCAAATCTTATAACATTTCATATGGACGATGATGGTAGATGAAATAGTGTTAAATAAAATTAAGATAGCTTACACTTCTAATACAGGGATAGCAATCGACTGCGATCCATGTGTAAAGAGGTTGTTAGACTACGGAAGAGAGAAGTGTGTTATGTTGCGTGTGGCGCGTGAGTGTCCTCCCATTTCATTCCATTCATCAATTCGTCTCATTGATAGAGACAGGTAGAACTCATGGTTCTCATAACGTATGCAATGGAAAGTTTTAGGCAACCTTCGACAGTTGGCTAAATGTCGCCCTGGCGCGAATGCATACTACGTGGAGACAGAGGCAATCACTTGCAAACATGACGCAGAGAGGTTTAACAAGATTGACCATTGCCGAATGTCCTTTGCGGTATACATACCTACGGGTTTCATCGCCGCCCTTTACAGGAACGCCCGTCGAAAGGAAGTATTACACCGAACTTCATTTGCAACGTTCAAGTTGACTGATAGCAGATTCAACTTAATGATAGTATTCGCCAGTCCGAAGACTGCCCAGGGCAAACCGCGTGGAGGTTCTATCATGTCTTGCCCCATGGTGGCCCTTAAGAGAGCCGGTGGTTCGTTCTCGGGAGTCGTCATCAGCAATCTTACTCCATACCGATTCTGCTGAGAGAGAGTCGAAACCGTTCAACCTCAGCAGTGTCGACTTCCATGCTGGTTGGCATGTGAGTGGAGGGTGGAATGTAGCGTCATTCCATTGGATTGGCAACACTTGCTGTCATCGCATTGCCAATCCGAGCAAGATTGTTGTGGACTCTGTCTTGCTCCTCTATTCTAGCAAATTCATTAAATAAATTTCGCGGTCTTAACTGCGGTCCGCGAGGAGAGTTGACTGCAGCGTTTGGCGTCTCTATGATTGAAATGAAATGAAATGAGAGGTGGTGGTTTATATACCCCTCTAATGTGATATAACGTTCAAGTTGACTGATAGCAGATTCAACTTAATGATAGTATTCGCCAGTCTAAAGACTGCCCAGGGCAAACCGCGTGGAGGTTCTATCATGTCTTGCCCCATGGTGGCCCTTAAGAGAGCCGTTGGTTCGTTCTCGTCGTATCTGAAAATAGAAGGAAAAATAGATGAAATTATATTCAAGTGATAGAGATGAATATTGACTTACCACAATATCAAATCAAGCGGTTCGCTGCACCTTCGATGGTGGTGACTGAGGCAAGTATTTGGCCGGCAGTTTCCGCTTGCGGTGGCGTAATTCTTTGATGTCACCATCATGTTTTATTGAGAGATGAAGGCAGCGCATCTCCGCCATCGCCCCATCGTAGCACTCGAATGTGGTATCCAAGTCCTCACTCTCAAGGATGACGCTGTCGACGATTCTGCTCTTGATGATGGGAATGTGGAGCGTTGTTCGTCTCTCTTCTTTCTTCTGACTCTCAGTCAGGCTAGTCTTTAGTTGCTCGATTTTTAAATTTGACACCTCTTCCTGAGCTTTTAGTGATTTTATGTACGTCGCCTGCTCTTCAACTCGTTTTTCGCTGGCAAGCGCCCTTTCGCGGAAAGGTTCCAAGTTAATTACTTGGGTCTTGAGGGCCCGAATCTCGGCTACCTGACCCTTCAGGTGGAGATTGTCATCCCTAAGGGCCGAACATTCGTTTTTGTAACGAGTGAGCTCATCTTTTAATTTCGTGAGTGCATATTCCTGACTCACTTTTGCGATCTGCTGATCCTTATTCCAGCTGTTCATCTGCTGCTTAATCCCCTTCTTTACTGGGGAAGGTGCGATCACTTTCTTTTTTGGGGAAGACTGATTTGTCGGTTTTCCTATCTCTTCCGCGTTTTTAGTGATGACGACCTCCTCAGAATCGGAGTCATCTGAGCTGTCCAAATCGCTCAGTGGGGCCTTCTCTTCTGCTGTCGATGAGGTAGTGGCCGAAGCAGCAGGTTCCAAAATTGTTGCAATAGCCTCTTGTAGTGCTGCGTCTAGATCGACTGTTTCTTCGTTGAAGAAGGACGCGATCACTTTGCCGATGTCTGATGTCGTATAATTGTTAGCCTTTTTGACCGGACATTCGGCGTGGGCGATGTATAATGCCTCATGCTCCTTGCCTTTCAAAAATTTCAGGCAATGTGTACAGCCGGAAATAACGGCTCTTTCCTCGTGAAAGTGAGGAGTATTCTTATACTTGTTCATGTGGCGTTTGAATTCGCCACCCCTCTTTATTTCTCCGCAAGAGCACTTTTTAAAAAAAATTTTGAGTTGCCTCCCATTTTGTAACTTATGTATCTGTAAAGGAAGGATGAAATAGAATTACTGACAGGCGACATTGGCAGTCATTCTTATAATCATACAGCTAAATTGTGAGATTGGTGGAAAGTGTCGAACCTTTGAATCCGTTACAGGCATTACTCAGAGGGGATCTTATCCCAACTCCAAGGCCTCGGCCCACAAATCCAACCTCCCGCGGACAGAGCGTGCGTCATATCACTGTGTTGGTATCCGGACCCTGATTTTGACATGAAAACCAGTGGATTGTTTACAAAGGTTGCAAATTCCAAGCCGAAGCTCGCCTCCCACAACTTTATAAAGGTCTTTATTGAAATCAGAAGGTTTGAAAACCCCAGAAAACTCCAAAACTAGTGAATTTAAATTTTTCAACTTTTTAGCACTACTTATGAAATTTTATAAGTAGTCTATCACTTAGGGTAGGTCAATAGCGACCGAACCTTTTTTGAATCAAGTCAAACGGACTTGTAGAAGCAAAGTTACAAACATTTAAAGTTTTGGAGTCTTTTATGGCCTGGAGACGAAAGCCATCTCCTGACGAACCTCTAATTCTGACGCCTTAGCTGACTTCAGCAATGAAATTTTCTAAGTCGGTTTCTTGCAGAAACTCGGAATTTGGAATGTCCGAAGCTATCATCGGAGCTCACAGAGACGACCTACCTTTGACAATCTCTCGTCTGAATGACAAGTCTCTGTCGGTTCCCAGCTTATGTAGTGTGTGGCGATCAGCTGATGACGTAATACCCATCATCCAAACACTCAAAACCCGTCTATCTCCGGTTCTAGTGCTCCGATTGAGCTGGAAATACACCATTTCCATGTAGAATTTGACGCTGAATCCGAATCTAGCCTCCGTTTTCCCATCCGATGCTTCGTTTTGGCTCTACAGTAGGCAGCCATCGCAAAAATTCTAACTCGTTTTTTCGAAAAATGTTGAAAATTTTTCTCTCCGATTGACTTGAAACTCTTCGATTGACTTGAAACTCACCATACAGATAGAGAATTTCACGCTGATTCCAAATCTGAAATCCGTTTTCCAATCCGATGCTTCGTTTTGGCGCTACAGCCCAAAACGTCCCAAATTCTAACAAAGTCGTTTTTCGCCAATGTCCCAAAATCTTAAATGGCGTCTCACATCTAAACGAAGACAGATATGAACAAGCCGTTTGTTTCACTGAATTTGTCTCACTCTTAACTTTCAAACGAGCTATGGCACGACAAAATCCGTCCACTAGAAGCCAAGATCGAAGCGAGCTGTCCAGAGGGGGGGGGACGTCAGCGAAAATTTTTTTTTCTCCGATTGCGTTCAAATTCACCATACCGATGCAGAATTTCACGCTGAATCCGAATCTGGCCTCCGTTTTCTCATCCGAGCACTCCTTCCACTCGAAACAGCCCATTTTACAACCCAACATTCAGCAGATTGCACGAAAAACATCACACACTATAGCCTCAAGACAAATCCTGGCGGTCGCCCAAGTCCACCACGACACTCTGTCGTTCCAGAGGGGGGGAGTCAGCGAACATTTTGTGAACGTGAACCAACCTGGCCGGCACACCACGACAGACTACAACCTCTGTCGTTCCAGAGGGGGGGGAGTCAGCGAACATTTTGTGAACGTGAACCAACCTGGCCGGCACACCACGACAGACTACAACCTCTGTCGTTCCAGAGGGGGGGGGCGCCGGTCGGGTGTTCGCCGTTTGCTTACTACTGAACTCGTCCTTTCGGAGGATGAAAAATTCTTCTCAGCGCGGGACCAGCTGTGAAATTAGATGACATTAATCTTGACAGAGTTGACCATTTGTCTTTTCTGCGCTTTATTCACATGGTGATTTTCATTAGCAAGTTTGAATAATTCGTTTTTGTGTGCTCAGCGTCTTTCTCGTTGTGTACCGGTATTTTTCCCCTAAAATTGCTGCACGTTCTTTTTAGAAAATGTTCAGGAAATTCACTGTTTCGAGTCATTATCCATCACCTGTCTCATTGATTATTTGAAATTCCACTCATTAGCTGATATATTTTTGAGTGTGTGGTGTTCCCCAGTGGCGATCGCATTCTTCACAATATTTTGTGTGTAATTCTCAAGGGTGAATTATTGTGTTACCTGCAAATACGCAACCCCCCCCCAACAAACAGATTCACAACAAACAGAGCTGATTTATAACATATCGGCACATGCATTAAAGGGCGCATGAATATTTTCAATGGGAACATGGAAAGTGCTGCAAATTGAGCATTTGCATATGAACCATCCCTACGTTCGTATACTTGTGGAATGGGATTCTTCATACATAGTCTCCACAGCCACTCACGGTGTATTTATCTTGAAACGACATACATATGTAATTGTACATATGCACCAGCATGTGTGAGGACGGTCTTTGATAAATGGTTGTACTAGCAAAAAAATGCTAATTGTGCATTCTTTCTTAATTTCTTTCCTTGCAATAGCGTATGAATTTTACATTATTTTTCCTCTTATCTTTATTATTTCATCACGTCATACCTTCATCTGTGACAGTGGTATGCAGAAACATAATGAATATGCTCTTAGTTTGCATTTGTAGAATCGCGACACTTTCTCTAATGAGCGATATTACAGGCCACATGGTTGCAGGCACTGAATAATATCTCACTTCCACTAATCAAGACGTGAAAGAGAAGCGTGTGGAAACGCTATAATGTACTCCTATTTATTGATGCACCATGTTTTTCGGAAATAAGTTTCCTTGGTATATTGTTGCATCTATCTGGGGCTGCGCAAGAACACTTGACTCACAAAGTATGCCTTTTGATACAGCTATGACTATGCTTTTGGGCTTTTGTCATCTTGTCAGTACGTTCATTAACAACGTTTAGCTTATTTTCATTATCTCTTGTGATAGAAGAAGTCACAATTTATTCATTACATAAAAGATGGTGATCGCAAATTTGCATCGTACAAATTTTTTGACTTTAAATTTGGAATAGCATGATGTGGTCTGCATCGCATATAAGCTACTCGTTATTGCCAAAAACTCTCCCTTCAATATTTCAGCACTTAATTAAACTCTACTTTCTTTGTGGAGAAATTTTTCAACCTAAAATGTCGGCAGAGAGCGATATTTTTATTTTTTCTAATTCAGTGCAGAAATATATTTAAGCGATATTGAAATCATTTTTGGCAATAGCGAGTGCTATGATTCTCCCGTTGACCGCCATGACTTTTACAGTCTGTATCTCCAACTCATCTCCAGCTGTAATTCAGCTGAATCTGTCACAGCAACAAATGTAGTTCTGTTTCGATGTATTAGTGATTTTGATCACAATGTTGGTTTAAACTCTTACTTCTAATTGATGAATTCAAACGTTTTGATAAAAATGGAATAATTTAATTCCGATTTACATATTCTTGTGAACAATATATAAATCTTGAGACTCACTTATTTACAATTAGCAATTTGAAAAGTTGCTCATATTCAAACTTGTTGCTCAATTTATAAGTTGCTCACTTCTACACCATATTTCTTTTACAGCTTCAACCAAATTGAGGAGTGGGCCTTGCTACCCAACTTTGCGGGAACTTTTGAATTTAAATTGTTAGTAAACTGTATGTAATATAGCATATATTATGCAATGTGATTTCTATGGCAGCATTTATCACTGTCATTGCTCATGAATGAAACATATAGAATGTGGGAAGGAGAAGTAACTTATTTCATGATTATTCATGATTCATGATATTTCAGATTACTCTCATGTCTATCATTCATTAGTTTATCCTCAAAGTAAAAATTTCCACTCGTTTTCTATGAGTCGAAATTATGAAAATAAACTCATTTGAAGATGAAATTTTTTGGATAATCACCGCAAACATATGGTATACAGTACATAAAATAATTAAACACATGTTAGATGTTGTTTAGATTACTTGTGACTGTCTTCATAGAACTCTATATCTTTCAATCTGCCTATGCCCTCAAGCTTCTTAAATGAAAATTTCGTGTCTATTACACTCTTACTCAGGTCTTAATGTATTGTGAACATCGCGTCTGTTCTTTAGAAATAGAAAAGGAATGTATAATTCCACCCTTTGAAGCGAATTTATCTTCTACTCACGATTGCAAATTCATCCTTAACTTATAGAGACTTGATTTCTTTTTCAGACCCTCGAAGAAGAGTATAATCAAATCCAAGAGGAGCGGCGCATCGCCAAGGAGAAGAGAGATGCACAGGAACGTGAAATGAAAATGATGGTTTTGGCAGCGACTACAATCCAATCATTCTGGCGATCATATAAAGTACGCAAGCTGCTTCGTGGCAAGCGAAAAGGTAAGGGCAAAGGTAAAGGAAAAGGCAAACGATGAATGAACTCCTTTCATAACTGATGTCTCATTGTGGAATATTCATCGCTGTCATTGACTCAGTGTCTTCATTGAGAATTGTCACTTCTTCTCGAAACTCCGTCCTTTCGCATCAAATAATCGAACAGTGATCGATCTAAAAGCTCTCTGTAATAGGAAGTGAATTGATTTTCTCTATTTTTGTCTAACTTTTGTCGGTTTGTAAAAATTGAATAAAGTAAATTGTCATACTGAGAGATATTTCTGCGAGTGTAAAATGAAATGTATTACAGTAAAGAATAATATATTATCTGATGTTCTCTGATTTTGAACCGATTATCAAAAATGGGTGGACACAGAAATTCGGTGTGTGGCTTTTACAAAGTTTCTTTAATATCAAAGTTGATGAGGGCACAATCAATTTTAACTTACAATTAACTAGATCTTTCTGTTGCGAAATCCTAGGAAAACGTCTCAGTGATTGTCAGTGATGGTATGTGAGAATTCGACGAAAGGTCTTTTAGTAAATACTCACATTTTAAAACAGATATCCGAGGCCTTTCCGTCAACCCTGGTCAACTTGGCACTCCTATTATTGTCCGAAAGGCCTCAAATAGCGGCTGGGAACCTCTACTAAAAGGGCTTCCTTCGAATTCTCACAAATCTATTGATTGATATCTCATCGGCGGAAAATCTTCTATTCTGACAGAAATTACCAACGAATTGTCTATTGCAATTGAAACGTTGCAACCTTCCAGTGATCACTTCAAAGTGGAGCATAGGCCTACCAAAGACTTTATCCTGATGAGCCATGATATGAGTCGTATCTCGACGATACAGTTGCAGCAACCGCCAGAAACAGGATACGTAGATTGTCTCTGAGTTATCATTAACAGCAGAGTAGCAAAGGTTTTACCCGTTCCCCACCATTTTCACTAAAGTACATGACCTTGCCCCATTCATCGGAGCACACGCCCACGCATCGGCGCACGTGGTTGCTAAGAGGACAGGAAGCGGAGCACTTGGCGCCGGGGCACCTGTCGGAGCATTTGATGAGTCACGGTAGGGTATATAAGTAAAGGCGCTGACAGAGAAAATCATTCTCATTCTAACCATGCAGTACACGTGTGAATTCTGCCGCCAGTCCTTCTCTCGGTTTCAAGACTGTATTGCCCATGGAGCAGCGGAGACGGGTCGCAACTATTGTTGGACGTGCTGTAAATGGTATGGAGACGAACACGATTGCCGCGCGTTTAATTATGGCGACGACAATGACTTGCTGTGTCTGGATTGCGACGGAAGTTTCGACGTGGAGACGTACCATAAGCACGCGTGTGTGGGACGGTGTCGCTACTGTGATGCAGTGGTGAATGCTGAAGCGGAAGGATGGGATGAGCATTTGTGCCCCTACCTGTTTGAGTTCATGCAAGAGGGCGGCGCAGCTGTGGAAGAAGAACGTTTCATGGACGGTCGCGGGTATAATTATCGATTTACCCCTCCTCAAGCCACGAATGAATGGAAGACGTATTTGAATTCAATGTATGCGGACTTGTATCGTGTCATTGTGCAACAACACCCCCACGAGGACGTGAAAGTGTTTGTGAGAATGAGACTCAAGTTTGCCAAGATGGATATGTCGACGGGCGAAGAGGAAGTGAGAGACATCTCCACACCCTCATATATTCATGAAGGCGTCCAAGCACGTAACTTTGATGCATGGTTCCGTGACATTGTGTCAAAGATTGAAGGATTTATTGAAGACTATCAAGAAGACGGATCAGGATTTGTGGTGAAGGAAGTGATGGAGTTACTGGTTCAAACAAGTTCCTTCCCTAATTTTCGCATGGGCGCACCGATTCCTATCCCCCGAGATATCAAGCTCTGCAAAGGCATATGTGTGTTTGAGCGCAACAAGTATACATCGCATTGTTTTCAAGACAGTGTCCTCTATGCGCTTGCCTACCAAGACAATCGCATTCCTCGACGTGGACGTGTTGATTCCCGCACCAAGACATCCTATGACAGTTATCAGAATCGACTTCCTGCAGTGCGCAAGTTGAATTTGAACCAGTATTATCATCTAGACTTTTCCATGATGACGTCAGAGGGGTTGATGAATACACGGGATATTCAGGAGTTCGAGAAGAAGAACAATGTAATTGTTCGTATCCACGTACATGACGGTAAAGGATTTGTGGGCCAATTATACCCGGTCCGTCAAGCTGTGAAGGAGAACACACGCATCGTTCATGTGGTGATGGTGACGCGGTACGATATGGAGGATCAGTCTGGACATTTTCTTCCCGTGACGGATTTTCAGAAATGTGCTCGCATGTGGTATCAGAACATGAGCCAAACGCAAGTGAAATGTTTTGAAACATGTGAGTTGTGTAGTTTACGATTCAATTTCTACGAGAAGGCCGTAAAGTATGGAAAGACAAAGGTCATGGCGCACAAAGAACGTCTGGAGCATCAAGCGAAATGCAATGGAGGATTTTTCCAGATGGAAACGACCCCGGAAGATACGAAACCGCACGAATTTATCGACCACGCGAAAACCACTCAACCCCTCGCTGTGATGTACGCGGACATTGAGAGCATGATTGATGCCGTGTCCAAGAAGCATACGGCAGCGTATGTGGGATCCTATGTGGTGTGGCATCCGGCGCTGGACATGAAAGAATCTGTGGTGATCCATAAGGGGGACGAGTGTATTCCTGCCTTTATTGCACACATCAGACAGGTGAGCTTGTCTATTTTTCGTCACATGGAAGCGACGTACAGTAACATGACAACGACGGAGGCCGATATGCGGGACTATGAACGGACAGCACAATGTAACATGTGCGGATGTGATGTGAAACCTCCGAAGCAAGGTGAAAAGAATGGACCTACGACAAAGGTGCGAGACCACGACCATATCACGGGCAAGTATCTGCAAACCCTGTGCAATGCATGTAACCTGCGACGACGTCAATCCCGGACCACATTAAACATCTTGTTTCACAATTGGAAGGGGTATGACAGTCACCAGGTGATTGTACAAGGCTTTACCAAGCTGGATCACAAGTGTAGGATCGAGCCCATTTATGTGTCAGGAGACAAGACGTTGGGAGTGACCATCTTTCTTCCCATTGCACCCAATACCATGTATAAACTCCGGTTCATCGATTCGTGTCAGTTTTTGAAAGACTCTCTGAACAATTTGTCGACGACCATCAGTGACTTTCCTCACTCGAATCACATATTGAGCGACGTCTATCCGAATTGTGATCACACATCTATTCGGAAAGGATATTTTCCCTATACATACTTTGACTGCTGGGATCGTATCCACGAGACTCAATTGCCTCCGAAGGAAGCATTTTACAATGATTTGAGTGAGAAGGAGTTGGAAGAGGACGAGTATGCTGTGGCACAAAAGGCGTGGACAGAGACGGGGTGCAGCACGTTTGAAGATTATATCCACTATTATTTGACAGTGGATGTAGCCTTGCTCGCAGACATCTTCGAACACTTTCGAAGTGAAATGCGCGACGTGTCTGCATTGGACCCCATCCACTATTTCGGCACACCTGGCTTGACCTATTCATTTTTCTTTAAGAAGACACAGGTCAAGTTGGAGAAATTGCGTGAAGTGGATATGTACCGCGTGTTTGAAGCAGGGATTCGTGGAGGGATGACATTTGTGAATCAGCACCGCGCTCAAGCAGAAGAAGGTACTCACCTGTTTTATGTAGATGCTAACAATTTATACGGAGCGGCCATGATGGGACCTTTGCCGAAGGACTGTTTTGCCTGGGTACGACCGGAGGACTTGGTGGACATCAACGACGAATGGGTGAGACGATACAATGTCAATGGCACCACGGGTCATGTACTGTGCGTCGATTTGGAGTATCCCCCACACGTCCAAGATGCCACGGAAGATTTACCATTGGCTCCTTACCGCGGGACGGCGAAATGGGAGGACATGTCTCCCTATATGCAAGACCTATGGCAGGAGTTGAACGGGAACCGACCCTTTCACTCAGCCGACAAATTAATGATGACGCACGAGAATCGCGAACAGTACGTGGTACATATCGCTGCTCTCAAGTATTATGTGGAGAAGGGCTTACATATCACCAAGGTTCATTACGGGATCTCCTTCAATCA
This sequence comes from Prostheceraeus crozeri, assembly GCA_907163375.1. NCBI lineage: Eukaryota > Metazoa > Platyhelminthes > Polycladida > Euryleptidae > Prostheceraeus > Prostheceraeus crozeri. The sequence continues at coordinate 156,516 of CAJQUW010008671.1, forward strand.
AGAACCGTATATTCGCCCCTATGTACAATACCATACGCAAGAACGCGCCAAGGCAACGACGAAAATGCGCCGCAATCTCCACAAGTTGATGGTGAACGCACTGTATGGCAAGACGATGGAGAATGTGCGGAAATATGGGAAGCACTATTTTGTACGTTCACCGAATGTGTTTAGCAAATGGACACGTCATCCCTATTGTCAATCCTTCTTCAACATCAGCGACAAAGCCGTGGTGGTGAATGTGCGCAAGACCAAGGTGGACTTGAACAAGCCCATTTATATCGGACAATGCATCCTGGACAACAGCAAGATTATCATGTACAAGCTGTTTGACCAGTGGAAGGCCAACAAGACGTGCACCTCAGTGGAGCTCATTGGTGGGGACACAGACTCCTTCTTCCTCAAAGTCCGCAGCCGGTATACACGCGAAGAAGTGCTGCGTTCGTTTGAAAACATCCCGAATTTTATTGATACGGAGGCGAAAGGTGTTCTCGATACCTCAAATTATCCCGTGAGTCATCCAGAGAGACGTACCGAGAATGCGAATCGTTTGGGATGTTTCAAGGATGAGTGTGTGGGGGATATGGTGAAGGAGTTTGTGTGTTTGAGTGCCAAGATGTACTCTTACATTGTCCTCAAAGGTAATGAGGAAGAAATCCACGACTGTCGCATGAAGGGAGTGTGTCAAGCGAAGAAGCGTCAAGTGAAACATCAGAATTATGTGGACGCATTCGAAAAACATTCGATTACCACAGTGTCACAAACCCTCCTCCAATCCCAACACCACGAGATGAGAACGGTGACGCAAGTGAAGAAGGCCTTAAGTATCTGGGAGGACAAGCGGTGTTGGTATTTACCCAATCAGAGTCTTCCATACGGCAACCATCGCCTATATGAAGAAGGGTATCTACACCCCGCTGTCAAAGATGTCAAGGATCTGCAACCGCATGGTGGAGCTCAGAGCATCCTCCGCAATACCACTGCAGACATTGTTACCGCAACTCCCTCTGGCCACATACCGAGCATCACGCCCTTGTCGAGTCTATTGGAGATGGAACTATTCGGTCGCTGTACAGATTTTTCCACGGGGGTGTATCCAAATTTTGGGCAACCACTCTCTGGAAACATACGATCGTATTTGTGAAGAGATGCGCCAACTACTCGCCCCCTACGGATTGGACGTGAGCGACCCAATCACGAAATCCTGCACAGTTCAATGTCAATGGAACTATACAAAGGACCGCATGCAAACCATTCAACAGCTGCCATCGACATCGGTGATTTCCAACGAGCGCGAGCTGTTTCCCGGAACGTTAATACGCAAAGGTAATTTGCACTGTTCCTTCTTTTCCAACGGAAGTGTGATTGTGACGGGTGTCTTATCGATTGCAGAAGCGGAATCGTTGGTGGAAGACATTCTCAAATCCCTATTCGATGGAGTTTCCCTCAATGAATCGGACAGCGACTAGTATCCCAACGTCGTGGGTTGTCGCAAGAGACCTTGGATATTCGTTCAAAGCTATAGAAACTGTAACAAATCTCAGTGAAAATATCAACGCTGGTGAATTAGTTGATCGACTAATGGATCTAGATGAGCATGCTATGAATCACAATTTGGATCGTAGGTGGATAGAGGATTTCTCCATGCTACACTGCAATGATAGTGAAAATTTGATGAAATTGGCGCGATCTGGAGTGAAAAAGAAAAAAGTGACATTTGCAACTGATTGGTCAGGTAGCTCTACCAATAAAAGTGACTTCAGAAAGAAATTGGAAGAAGAGACGCTAAAATTATTGTGAACTGAACTGTGTTGAGTGTTTTAAACAAGAACGGTCCCTTCTATTTTTACCATGTTCTCATAGTGTTATGTGTTCTACATGTTATGTACCCTTTGAAACTATGTTGTGTCCCATCTGTGATCAAGAAATAATTTCATCAGTCACTGTATATCGTGCATGATGAGTCATCATGCACGGAAAAGCTCTGTGTATAGTGTGCTATAAATAGTTACGCACTGAACTCTGTTTCATGTACAAAACCTTGTGGTATTGACCTCTGTCTGAAGGAAGTTCAAGGGTTCCATTGAAATAAAAATACAATCATTGACATGATTCATTTCTTTATTGACTTCAAAACATGGGATAATGTAGAATACAAATAGGAATAGACAATTTTATCATTGAAGGACAAGTAGGTTTTAATGAGTTCTTGATCTTTCTCGTGAGCATCCAACGTTCGAAAGAAGGTCAGTGTTTTATCCATAGACGTGTTAAAAGGGCGATGGTTTAAAAAGTAAATACAGTAAGCACCACAATAGGCTTTAGGACCTTGTATACGCAGAGGGCGACGATAGTCTAGAGGATAAGGTGTTGTCGATAACCACTCGGTAACGTGTGGATAGTGAGATGGAGTGAGTCCATAAGAGTCAAAGAATTCGCACACGCGTTGATCCGCATTTTGATAAAAGGCCAGCCAATGCTTGCCAGGTTGATGAGAGCGATCACTATTGACAATAAGCGTCTTTGATTCCGGGGAATGAGCAGGAAGTAGATCAGCAGGAAACACACCTTGGAAGGGAACGTAAGAAGATTGGAGGAGGCGATGAGCAAACGTTTGACAACTACACTGAATAGCACAGAGAAAATCATCTTCGCACATGCAGGCATTGAGTAAATGTTTCTCTTGTAATTGATTCATACCCTGCATGATTCCTTCGATTTCCGTGTTGCTTAACCATTCTCCCATTCAGCCAACGCTGAGCTTTAATGAGACGATGTTGATAAAGAGGTGTCCAAGCGATAGGAGGAACGTGATACTCGGGTTCCTTCAACATGTCTTATGTTGTTGTCAATGCGCGCCAACACTTAAATAGCGGGTGGGATATACGCACTGGAGATGACAGCATTCTCCGGTGTGACGGAGAATTGTTCGTCATGAATGACAAACATTAATAAATCCATATTTTGCTTGGTCGTATTCTCAAATTGCAATTCCAGTCCATATTGACGTGTATTGGTGGGTTGAACACTATCGATTTGTTTATCCAAGGTACAGTCAAAGGCGATAAAGTAACAGTATTTGGTAAAACTCTCTAAATCAATACCACACGATTCATTAGTGTTATAGACTTGAATCGCACGATTGAATTGACTGTAAGCAATCACGTCATCTTTGCAATTGATGGTTCCTCCTGTCATGATGGCACCATTGGTGGTCATGGTGACTTGAGAGAGTCCATGCCTTTCAAAATAGAGTTTACGACTTCCTGGATCAAACCAAGAGTTACTGGGAACAACAGCGAAAAAGATGAGTTTAGGACTCAATAGAGCGGCCACATTGGAAAACGTCTTCTTTTGTACTCCACTTTCAATCGTTTGTCGTTGGACGGTCATGCCATTGTAGCGATAATAAATGGCTTCTGTCTTGCGTCGATTCGCAGTTTTCAATTGCAGTTCTGCATTCGGTGTGAGCATGGGCATATACAATTGGAAAGAGGTGATTTTGAACCTGTACTTTGTAGAGGTCGTCCCTCCAGGATGTGCCATATCATAAATGGCATATTCCGGTTTATTCAAGGTGAAAATGAGATCCAGTTGCATGCCTGGGGGCAGAGCAATCACTTGTTGGAACAAATTACATTTCAGGGGAAAGTCAAAGGTACGTTTAAATTTGTTGTTTGCCCATTGTTTTAGAATGGCTTTATTTAGTGCATTCTCTTTATCTGTAAACTCTACCGCGTTAGTCTTCACCGTCTTAGTCGATGCATCAAACTCCGTGTCATACATCACTTGAGGAACAGTAAAACCTTGTGTGACCATGTGTGTATTCTTCACATCATTGGTGTATTGTAAAAGATTGCTAAGGTAAGCTCTCAAATAATACAAGTCATTGCCTCCTTCAATGGTGCGTTCATTCAAGCGGATAGTAATGTCGGAAAAGAGGGAGTGGGCCGTATTGTTGATAATAATCGCCTTGTCTGACGACTCACATGGCACGTCTGCTCCTTTAGCCGCATCATGTTTCATGAGTTGTACTTCCACGCGAAAATAGGCATTGCACACATCCATCCAATGAATGGCTAGTCGAGGGACCGTGAATTGAATGGTACCGGGATTTTCCAATCCATTGACTGGCGTCAGAACGCTCGTATGCTGAGAAGTACTCGAGACATCGACTTTATCACTCTGGAATACATCGTAACGAGCATCCAATAATGCAGGTGTTTCCGCCATGCTTGATGGTACTGATTTCCTAAGATTGCTTAGTTCTTAAAAGAGCATGCGTTGTTTAGCACCTCCGCGATAACGCCCCATCAAACTTCCTTTCCCCCATTTCGTATGATGGGCAATGTCCACATGACCACGGCGACGTTTAGGAGCAGGTGCTTCCACCCTATCCCCTTCTTCATCCGTGAAGATGCGTTTCCGACTCACTTTATTTTGAATAGCTTCTACAACACGTTCGGGAGCAGTCTGTAAGGTGCGTTTGGCGAGCGCTTTCACACTCTTTTTGAGACGGTGAACTCCTTCTTGTGCGGTAGAGCTGACAGCATCCGTGACAGCTTGTTTCGCAGAATTTAGAAACTCCGTCGTACGTAACGATTTTCCCAACGTTTTCTGTACCGTATGTACAAGTCCTTTTTGCGATGTTTTTCGCGATGCTTTTCGAGATGTTTTTCGAGATGTTTTTCTGGGAACTCTCTTTTTGAGTGATTTGGGCAGACGGATGGGTGATTTCTTGACACCAGTGACACGTGGTCTAATCATGCGTGTTTTCTGTCCAATCACTTTATTCCATCCACCTCGTTGCATAAATGAACCTCTTCCAAACAATCGTCCAGAGGAATTTGTTCGGTTACGGATTAAAAAGAGATTCGTCATCGTGTCTTGATGTGTTTGGGAAAAGACAATTACTTAATTGCGCGACGTCGAAGATGCATTTTTACATAGGACCGTCCGTCTGTCATAGGGATGGGATGGCCGTCATCCGACATGAGTTTGATTTCAATATCTTGCACATTTTGACTTTTCACAGGGAGATAGGTGACATTCTGGAATTCATGATGAATACTATCTCCATAATCTTTCCCCGTGTAGGGAATCACACACATACAGTTTGTTTTCATACCCCCTACATAATTATAGCCTACAATATTACAATACAGTAGAATATTGTAGGTAAAGGCATTCAAATTCAAAGGTGCAGTCGCTTGCTGTGAGGAGGTGAGTAAGTCTGTTTTAAACCCAAGAATGTCTTTGAGCAAAGGATGGAGTTTCATACTGTAGTGTGTGGGTACTACCACTGAGACATAATGGACATTAGACGCCAATGTAGTGATAGAAAAGTGGAAATTGTGTCCATGTTGTCGATTCTGATTCAAACACTGCATCAACGTCTTCTCCGAATAAATACCTCGTGGAATTTTGAAGCGCGTAAACATGCCTTGCTCTCCCTGTTTGCCTTGTTCACCTTGTTTGCCTTGTTTACCTTGCTCTCCCTGTTTGCCTTGTTTGCCTTGCTCTCCCTGTTTGCCTTGTGGACCTTGCTCTCCCTGTTTACCGCGTTCTCCTCGCGGTCCTGGTGAATCCGTTTTGATGGGAATGGTAGAGGACGTAAAGACTGTCGGAATCGTCTCAGGATGATCATTCAAAGCCCCCACACTAAAGCTTACATCCACGGGTAATGTCTGAAGGGTATTGATGAAGTTGACTACGGAGATACCTGCTTCCCATTGATCCCCATGGACCATGGGGATGGAAGGAACCAAGCGATTTTTGAAATGATTGGCTCTATTTTCAGGAAACAAATTGGGCTGAGCATTACTCAACAAGTGAATCGTTTCCTCATGCATGGTTGATAGTCACTCTGTATACAATTACCTAGTCTCCCTACGGCGGAGATGGAGTTTGAAATAGGATCGTCCTTCATGAATCGGAATAAATTCGCCATCATCACCACGCAACTGAATTTCAATCTCATCAATAGCTGATGTAAAAATGGGGTAATAATCAATATTGGACACTTCATACGACACCATTTCCCCCAAACGTTGTTTCTCTTCAATGGGGTGAATTTTCAAGATTTGTTCACGTTGTCCTCCCACAATACTTTCCGCCACAATATTACAATAGACGATAATGTTGAAGGAATTGGGGGTCATGCTGAGGGGAGAGAGTGTTGTCATCTGTGTATTGGGTCCATAATAGGATTGTGGTAGACCAATACGATAACTCAACGCTTCTCCAAAATCAATAAAGGCATTTTCCGCGGTTTTCACCGTCAAATAATGTTCTTTCGAGAGAGAGAGGGATACATCAGTCCACGCCTGTAAATTCACCTGGAGTTTGGAAAAGAGTCCTTCCAAGGTATAACTCCCTTTGGGAATGAGGACACGATGAAACGAGGTAGAAATGTCCAGGGTGGGGTTGATGTAACCTTGCCGAATCATGTGTTCATAGATTTGCAAAGGTTTCATGGTCTTGCTATAGAGATGAAGAAAAGGGCGAGGTGTGGGATGTGTATTCACCATAACCGATTGAATATCTTGTTTTCCCACATCCACTCCCAACACCATACCATCCACTAGATAAAACATGTTTTCTTGCCAGCGTTCCACCATGGTCGTCATGAGCCCTTGCATATCATCACTGAACCATCCAATAAAGGAAGTCAATCTATCTTTGCAGACTTTCAGGTTGGATCCTTCTTGATACGCTACAGGGGGTGAATACAATTTCTTATCAGAGAGTCTATCTCCAAACAAGTAGGATTGTAAACACGTATTGGCCAACAGATCTTTCGATTCGTAAGCATAAGGGAAATAGGATTTCTGAAACAAGATATCCAATTCCTTCCCTTTCCATGGGAAGATGGTGTCGAGGGTGTGGTTCCATCCTTTGGCATAATCAAAGGTATATTCCGGTAAACCATAGATGTGTAATGTCATCCCATTGGTGACATGTTTTGGACGTTGTTGATACCGACGGTAACTTGCAGAACAATGTTCCGGCGTTTCCGAGTGTATACAGGTTTGTTCATGATAGGTGAACATACCATATTCATGACTATGATTCAACACATGTTGCCAGAGTTGTGGGGGATTGATTTTCAACAAATACCCTTCCACGATTTTAAAGTGAAGCACGTGAAAGACGCCCACTGTTGTATACGTCACCCACACCATATCAGGCAGGGGGATGGCTTGATTGAAAGCTTGCACAAATGATTGGAGGGTATAGTATTTCGTGGGTAAATTGAATCGTAATGGACTAGGGATATGAGATAGGGTATGAAAAATCTCAAAATAGTCTCCATGCTTGATGTTGAGAATATTGGGATGCTTCCTATCCTCGGTCTTATACTGTTGTGTCGGTTTTCCGTTTCGATACAAGTCATGTGTCCCATTCAATGCATAGGGGACACTATTCTTTTCAAAGAGAGCGTCCAATTCCATGGTTTGTTTCTGAAGGATAAAGGAGGGAACATGAATCGTGCTGAGGGGGAATTCCAAGATCCATTCTTCCCACACGTAGGTAGTCACTTGTTCTGCTTTGAAAATCTCATAGGCTTTAGATTGCTGGTCCATCTTGATTTCCATATCCTCCGTGCAATCGATGGTCAGTTCATAATGATAGGACATGGATGTGATGGTCCATGTCATGGGGGCGGGGAAGATGGTATTCAAATAGGTTTCCAACGAATAATAACCTGTGGGGACGATATAACTCCACGTCTTATCACTCTCTAAATTCTTGTAATAAAACGATTCAGGTCTAGACACATAAAATAACAGTTTGTTCTCCTTGGATAATTGACAAAGATCCGTTTTCAACACAGTCACTTCTTCATTCACCCTATCTCGTTCACGAACGATCTCGTCAAGATTATCAGTTCCTGCAGTGGGTTTGAATTCTTTCACCAACTTTCTGAACTTTGTCAAACGTTCCTGTTTCACTTCAAAATCATGGAGAATATTCCCATACATCTCCATCAAATCCACCAAACTATGATAGGCAAATACATTATAAGTGTTGTAGATATGATACTTTTCCGCAGGTGTGAAGGGAAGTGCATGTTGTCCCGTTTCATGCTGCATATCCGCACAACTGGCCAATACATTTTCTTTCCCATCTTTAGGATGGGAATGAACTAAATGATGAATGATGGGCCGTTTTGTGGCTTGTTCCTTTTGAATCGATTTTCGAAAATTTTTCAATAAGACAGTATCAAACAATCGCTTCTTGGCTCCGAATCGTTTAGAGACTAAAACACCTTCCATCTTGTGTTGACGTAGGATTCGCATCATGTTGCGGTACTTTGCATTCAGTGTGTTGATATAGGTATGCAAGAAACGGGAGGTGACTAAATCAGGAGCATCGGCTATATTGATGGTAGGATCGATCTTGTGTAACTGTGTATCAATCTTGTCATACAATTGATCAATACGGTTTCTGAACCATGGCAAATGTTTTTTCTTGGGATGTTGATAATCCTTTTCACGATCTTTTGGGGTGAGTGGATTTAGGAACTCCACTGGGAAAATAAATTGATTTTTCATGGTGCGTGTTGGTAAAACAAACCATTTTTTAGAGGCCAAATGTTGCAATCGGAAAAAGGTGTGTTGATACATTCTCACTGCTTTCATCAACTCTCTCAGTTTAGGAAGAAGGGTGCGAAGATTATGAAACAGGCCTATAGTCCCTCTGGGAATAGGAGGTGCCTTTGCATTGCGTTTGAGAGAGCTCACAAAGGTATTGGTCCACATCCACACAGCACGTGTCGTGTCATCACTCAGGGGTTGTATATCCTTATAGGTAACTGGGGGAGCAATGTAAACATTGGCTATTTTCTGCAATTCGGATATGATCCCATAATCCATAGCAGACAATGTATAATTGGAAGCATGCTTCACATGAAAGGACAAACTGTTGGACGAATGAAACAATAATTTCCCCACACCAAACCATTCTAATTGTTTGAATAAATTGAGCACTGAGATTTCATTTCCCAACATACTTTCAATCCCATGTTTGGCAAAATGACAGCGGTGTAAGGGAATCACACTGAACCAATAGTCATGGGCGGGATATTTCTTTAAGTCACATTCCTTTCGATGAATGGAGAGACGTGTATGGATCCGAATGACATCCTTCAACGATAAATGATAGACACATTTGTCCAATAAGAGTGAGGCCGCCAAATGAGGGGAAAACACAAGGACGTAATGAAATGCGGAGAATTCCTTGATTTGAAACAGGGAAAATGGGGCAATGTCAATCACATAGACATCTGCTTCCTCTATGCCATTGCATCCATAATACAAGTAGGATGGATGTGTCGTGACAGTCATCATGTTGGAAATGGTACGACGTGTATATAATTCCAACGCTGTGATAATGGGTACTCTTTTCACTTCCTCATCGGATTCAAAAATGGTGTGACGACGGACCACATTGGTCCCTTCCATCGTATAATAAGGCAAATAGGTCTTCAAATCTTTCGTATCAACCATTTTCCCCACGGTAATATAACAATCTTCGGGAATCGTATCCACATTATTCACATACCCAAACTCTTTCAAGCCTACTTCCCATGCTTCTCCTTTAGGAATAAAAAGTGGATTTTCCAGTCGTGTAAAGAAATGATTGGCTTTATTGTCATACAAATGGGGTTGAGTATTGCTCAACAAGTACACATGTTGTTCCTCATGCAGTTCCTGCATGATTACAAAATCAATAGCGGCGTACATTACCTAGAGGTTCTAAGTCTGTCACCCATGAGTTCATCGAGGCCGGATAACCTTGCCAGTGCACAAAATATTCTGTACGTCCATTCCGACGTCGGGTCTTGAGCACTTTGTCCACTTGATATATTTCTTCCTCCCGATGAATCACTTGTAATTCCTGAGCATAAAAGGATCCTTTGATCTCTTCTCCACTCAAGTCTTTGATCTTGTACATTTTGGTACCATGGGGGTTCTTGAGAATGTTGGAGACAATGAACTCTTCCGTCGACCAATTCGCTTCATACCCCCGTCCAAACGTTCCTTTATCACGTGAAATACGTACACGTGCTCCCACAGGGATAGACTTCCCCGGTACTGCAAACTTCCTATAGTTTCGTCGGAGACGTTTCGCATTGATTCGTTTCACTTCCTCGGTATTGGAGGCATTCACATCCATCGGGGTGAAACCTGTGGATGAATGGGTGCTGTGATTGTATGCATACATGACATCTGCGATATAATCCACCCAATTCTTGTTATTGGTGGCTGTAAAGATACGTTCCAATTTATTCTTGACAGTACGGTTCAATCGTTCGACATGGGCACATTTATAGGGACTGTAGATGGAAAACAATTCAATAGCGTGCTTGTCCAAGACTTCTTTCACCGGTCGGTTATAAAATTCACGTCCTTGATCCGTTTGTAGTCGTTGCGGGGTGGGAATGGTTGCGAAAATGGCTTCTAAAACCCCCGACACTTCTTTGGCACTCTTGGTCTTGAGAGGGAATGCCCAGGCTTTGCGTGTAAAGATGTCCATCACCATGAGAATATACTTGTAGCCACGATTATGCTGTGCATACTTTTGATAATCGACAATATCCGCTTGAAATTGAATTTGCGGACCGCGTACACGATACGGGTGCAAGGGCTTAATACGATGCAATCGAGATTTGTGAAGGGTGTAGGTCGGTTGACGCATTAACCATTGTTTGACTTTTGTTTTTGAATAATGTGAAGCAGCAGCAAGTGCATTGACGCTTCCGTAGCCAGCGGGATGTTTGGGATTGTAATAAATCTTCTGCAAAACTTCCTCCATCGACACAATCTGCTTGGAATTGACGTGGGGGTTGAAGATATGCGGTATTCCCGTTGGAACAACAATTAAAGCTCGCCGTGATGGTGTACTGTGTCTCTGCGCTGTCGTCTGCGTTGCCTTGGCCGCAACAACTCCCAAAGATACGCGATAAGAATGAGGAGGCAATTGGCGCGGCTGCCGTTGCCATTACTTGAATGGTGAGCCATAGGATCCCAATTCAAGAACTCCTTTTTTACTTAAACGAGTATTGATGGATGATTTCAATGGAGAACGCTTAGTCTTAGGAGATTTGACAACAGAAGGTTTGACGACTTTCCCTTTAGATCTCTTGAGGACGGGTGGTTCTGCGACGTGAGTGAGCGGAGGTTTTGCGACGTGAGTGAGCAGAGGTTTTGTTGTTTTTTCCAATCTCTTCCCACTATCATCGTCCAAATTGAAAAATTGGCGACGAAATTTATCGAACAAATACATACGGGCGTTCCATGCAGCGATATTATTGGCGGTAGGACGGTGACGAACAATATCTCGTGCAATACGGTCAAGATGGGCTTGTTGAGGATTCATCATCATGTTTCTCACCCTCTGATCTTCCGCTTGACGTTGCAACATGGTCGACATCAGTTTGGTAGTGTCACCACCACCACCCATTTGCTGTCCGCCACCGGTGTGTTCATTCATTTCAGATTTGGGAACCACCACTAATTCACTAAAGTCCATTTTCGTTTTATTGGGTCTTTTGCTTAACTTAAACACAATCATAGGTGGATTAAATAAGTTGGTGCGAAATCGGTACTCAAACGGACAATTTGTAGTGAAATCAATAAAGAGGTAGGCATAATTCCCATACTTTTGAACCAATGTCGTTAAAATATCATGCACTACGCTCATATTGCCTTTCGGGAGCATTTTCCCCATGAATTGAGCCAATTGTTGTTGATTTCTCGGATTATTGAACGCGACCAAATAATGGACATTGCCATTACGAATACGTTGTTCTTTATCACCATACAAATACTGTGTGATTTGCACTGCGAAAAACCGTTTATGATGAGATCCTCTTAAAAATAATCCCGTAACAGTTTCATTGTTTTGAGATTCCTGTTGTAAATCATCGAGAATAATTAAATCATTTTCTTGCAATTGATCAAAATCATCTTGGGTAGGGACACCCATTTTCAATATCACATCTTGTAAATCTTTATGAAATGGACTTTCTATCCCATAATACCACCAGACTTTACGAATGGGCTTTTTAAATAAAGTATGACGATTCTTGATCATATTCGCCACAAACGTGGACTTTCCCGATTTACTAGGACCCGAGACAATCATGGATGAGTCATTCTCTAAACGGAAATCCATCTTGTCGAATCATAAAAGTCAGACATATATTCCATTCATCATGTATTAAACATAACTTAAAATTGTTTCCAGAACAAAGAATCATTTCCAGAATAAAGAAGAGGTGGTATAAAACGTCCACGTGTACATTTCTTAAAGAGTGAGTTTTCAAGAGCAGTCACCATTTCACTCATCAATGTCCTTTCCATGTCATTGGTAAGAGGATTCATATTGTACCGTGCAAATGCTTCCTTCAACATATTGGGAAAGACGCGACGATGGATTTCGTAGGTACTACGAACAATGAAATAATGTTCAATATAGTTCAACACAGACCACTTCTCATTGACACACTGTCCTGCTTTGTACCATGAGGATGACACATACCACTGACTCTCCTGGTTGTGTTCCACCATATCCTTGAACATTTCGAGGAATCGATTGATCCATTTCTCGGCTTGTGTTTGATCACCGTCAAAGATATGCAGCGCGTGTGACTCTTCCCGGATGCGAATGTACACGCCGAGTGCTTGCGCCTTGGCATAATCCGTCCGCATCATCCTCCAATCCTCCTCCTCCGTGGGTTGAGCACTCCACCTCTGAGAAATCATGCTTGTCATCTCATCCTCCTTTTGTTTCATAAGTACATAGCTGTCCTCTGATTGGGATAGATGATCGAGATCATCTATAAAGTGTTTGAGTTCCTCCCAATCAATGTCATGTTTAGGTTGCACCATGTGTATCAGATTAAATAAACCGCTGGAGTGAATGTGTGCCGCCTTTGTCTTCTTCTTCTTCTTTTCCTCCACCGCTGTGCTCTGACATTCCTCCACATGTTTGATACGGACTTGGACTTGATCCACAGTAAAACACAGTTTCAGAGTCTTTGTCTGTGGATTACAGTACATGCCTGTGACGCGGAAGATGGTATTTGCTTGAAGGAAGGTATTCTCCTTGAGATTGGAAAGAAGATGTCCAATATTGGCCAAACTATACTTCTTGTTCTTTCCATTCTCCTTCATCAGGAAGATGGGCGTGTCCTGCTTCAGCTTCATAAAGACACTGTCGTAGGCCGATTTCTTGTGTACATAACCGAGACAGGAGATGAGGTTGTAGGCAGATTCGGGTTGGACTTGTTTGTAGAGGGATTGTATCGCATCTTCCAACGTCTCCACATCGCGTGAGACTGCTTGAGAAATGGTGAAGAGGGAGGAGATTTGATCGGAACCGTACCCAGCGTCATTGTACGTTTGTGCACGCCATCCATAAAATCCCGTGGCAAACACGAGTTTTGAGATGTCTCGTCGTGATTGCCAATCCATCGCATCCATCGTCGCATTCTCTCCGCGAATGGGATAATATCCAGTGATACCCCATTTCTTGCCCAATACCAGACGTGTGATGGGCAGAGGCTCCAACTGTGTATGTGCCTTGGTAAGGTAGTTCTTCTCGGCTTTCCCATTCGTATGGAAATAGGGCTCCGTCGCTTCAACAAAGACTGGCTTCGATTTCGGTGTATCTGACGAATACGTGACTTTCACCTTCTTCGCGAGAGGAGCTTCCAACGTGTTCGTACGTTTACCCATGACTGAATGAAAATGATTGAAATGGCTCAGTTTATATAGAGTTGAGCGTGGGAAAATTTCTTCTCATTGGTTGACACCCACGCATACAAGTGCTCTGATTGGTGCTCCGTGAAATTCTCGATGAATCATTCATTTTTGGTGGTGTACGGGACTTGTCCCTTTTTGTAGGTCAAATTCGCGAGATAACGCTTGATTTCATGGGAATTTGCTGAGTCATTTTACGATAACATCGGTCGATTTGGTGTGGAAAAGTACCTCAGAATTCTCGATAAATCACCTGATTTTACGAGGATTTGTAACAGAGTGTGTTCTTCAAAGTCACAGTGAATCGATTGATATCATGGGAAAATAACACATCAAATCCGTAGTATTTTTAACGATGTCATGGGAAAATCAACCTTTAAATCTTCGGTACATCGTTTGATTTCATAGGAATTTTACTGTGTGAAAGTGACTTATTCACAATCTTCGGTAAATCGCTCGATTTCATTGGAATTTCATTGTGCGGTTTGGTGGGATTGAGTATAGGTGTTTTGGACATATCATAGTAGACTACTTCCACATCTAGTAAGGGTTTTCTACTATCTTTACGTTTTTTGATATCTTTCATCATTTTTCGACCAGATAAGAGGGAAACCAAAATGAATATGACGAGTGTAAAGAATTGTGATAGGGTTTCTTTGAATGAACCAATGAGTGAACATTTTAAATCTCCTCCGTTGGCTGTTGAAATAGTGTTCACTATGGATTGAACATTGTCCATGATGACGCTGTTGATGACGTGGGTATGGTTTACTTAGTGTTTGGAGCCGATCGATGCATGTAAGGCTTGTTTGAAAGCTGCTGGATTATCGTGATATGCCATGGCATAGGCTTGTGCGAAGGGAGTTTGTTTCTTGTTAAATTTCCGTTTTTGACCCAAGTATTTGCGAGTTTGAGGGGGTGGTTTCACAAATTTGCGGAGAATTCCTTTGTAAGATTGAATAAACTCGTGCTGTAAAGGTGTTAATTTCCCTGGATTCTCTCGCATTTTGCTCATGAGTGCTTGCATATCCTTGACATATTCCTCAGGCAATTGATCGACATGACGGTTAATTTTCTTTTTCGAACATCCTATCCCTGAACTTAGGGATTTCAGTACATTGGTAAAGTCCTGACGTCGACTTGAACATGTTTCACACTGACACGTCATTCTTGTATATCATCCTCTATCCCACATAACTTAGTTTACATGGCGTTCACCAAATTCATGTAGCGTGCGTGGACGTCTGCATTTTGGTTGGTTAAGTGGGCAATAAACTCTTCCTTTTGAGTCAGCAAGTCACGCATGCTTTCCAATGTCTCATCCAAATAGTCTCCATTGCCATCTGTACGATTGGGTTCATGAATGTGTTGATTAAATGCATCTTCCAACACGTGCAAGATGCGTTTGCGAGCATTTAAATGACGTTCATGGAGACGAATAGAATCGTTCAACAGTTGAACAATGGCGCTGTTTTTCAAATTGTTCAGTTGAATAATGTACTCGTGGGAGTTGTCAATGACAGGTGAATTGACTGGGTAAAACATTCTTTCCTCCACGGGGTGTGCGTCCATGGGTTGTTGAGGGGTTCCTACCCCCACCGAGTGTTGTTGGAGAGGGGTTCCCACTCCTCTTGATTCTTGTTGATCATACTCTGGATTTCCCACTGTGTTCGACATGGCTTGGACATAACTGTTGTGATCATTGACAGGACCTGGGTAGTTATCAAATGTCACATGACTTAGTGTAGGTTGAATATTCTCTAAAGATATAGGACTCATATCAATCTCATTAGCAGCCATGGCTAAAACATCTGGCGGCAATCGATTCAATTCTTCTTGTATTTGATGGACCGTATGGGTGGGATCAGGGGGAGCATCCACTCTTGCTCGATCTTCAACCATACTTTTCACTACAGCTTGCAGCATAGTGTGAGAATTATCAGGTGTTGCTTGACGTGTTGTTAAGGAGCGATGATCAGCTGGAGAGGGTCGAATTAATGCTTCTAGACTATCGTCTGCATCCAAATCTGTATTCATAGGTTGAGGGGGTCGCAAGGGGTTTGCACGACGTGAGGTGGGTGATAATTGTCGATCTTGTCCTGTCAACGTAGATGTCACATTCAAAGAGGATCTCGGAACATGCTGTTGAATAATATATTTGAGTTTACTAGCATTTTCTCCCTCCATTCGCTCGTTTAAAATATGGGTATGTTGACGCGCAAATTGTTGAGCTGTCTTCTTATCAACCGTTCCATCGAGTGTTTCCCCGCATAGACATGCATAGATGAACTCTTGACTTGCTTTTATCTCTTCTTTTGTTTTATATTTTAGATGGTGTGAATTATAAATATGCCTTCTCAGACGATCTTTTTGATAAGGCCATTTACAGACAGGACATAGGGTTATTCTCAATTTTCGCAACGTCTGTTTCTCTTCACTTTCACGCGTTCCTCCCTTCATGGTTGATTTTTTGTTGTGTGTTCCTGTGCATGCTTAAATACATTCGTTGGCCATTGAAACAAAACACTGAAATGAGCACAGATACGACTCAATGTCTCTTTGATATAAATAAGACTTGCTGCTGAAATCACACGTTTATTATACAGCTCTTGTAAATATTTCAAATGTTTCTCATTCATAAACCTCCATAGTGTTCCCTCATACAAAACATCATCCTCAAAAATAGCCATGAGTAAATACACACGTCCCAAGATGGAATAGTGCTCATTCAGTATCAATTGATTCAAATAGACTGTGGACGTGTCGGTAAACTCTTCTAATTTGGGGATATCATTGCCTCGGATGCGTTCATCGAACCAAAAATCAATAAGGATCTTCATCCGCGCTTGGTGCGAAGGAGATGTCGATATTTCTGTTGGCGTGATGTCCATCCTCCACGTTGTCGTCTTTTTCGAGGGCGTCTTTTCCGAATAGGGCGATGTCGTCTTTTTCGATAATAGGGCAGGAGTAACATGATCTTATTTGAGAGAGTGTGAGGATTCATAACTTAAATAGTCACTCATAGCGGTGAGTATGCGTACAATCTCTCTCAGAAGAAAAAGGAGTACAAGTAGCATGTTTTTCCAAATCTATCAACCCCAATAGCAGAATACTTATAATATTGAAAAGCAACATGATTCATACAACGACATTCTTTATTCATACTTAGTCTGTGTCGCTTACATATTCTTCTTCTGATGTCCATCCAACAGATATATATTCAAAATTAAACGTTATACAATAGACACCAAGAATCTCTTTGTTAACACTGTCCATAAATTCATAGTCCCATACGTTCTTCAGTGAGGATAAATAGTCATCCACTTCTTGGATGTCACTTTCATAATAACGTTCACTGGCACCCATCAATGGTGGAGAACCATTTCTTTTGTATTCATAAATCGTGAATGTATCCATGGAGAGTTCACATTCAGGCTTCACTTTGATCTTCTCCTTCACATATGGAATCACTTTCTCCAACATCGCGTGCGGTTGACATGTCGATTTCGGGTAAATAATGAGCTGATTTGGGTAGGTGTACACGTGAAAGTCTTCCATCACCCATGTGTCTTCCATCATGTATGTGTCTTGATCGTTTCTCCATTTTTACCTAGTTCTCCAATCGATATGTGCTCCGACATGGAATGGGGCACACCCAATGCTCCGTTCTGTGCTCCGAACATGGAATGGGGCACACCCAATGCTCGGAGCAGGGGATGGGGTATTTGCAAAACTATAAAGCCAAGCCGAAAATGTTCCACCTTCATAACACTCGTGAACATTCAAGAAGATTAGACATGATTTACCAACGTGACGAACACCAATTCCGACAAGTGGACCCCACAGACATTTTTATTTTACAACGTGACAGTGAAGATGAACCTGAAGTGATCCCTTCAACTCCAACTCCAAGCCCACTACCTTCATCACCAGCCAGTCCAGATCCATCGAGTACCGACGAGGAGGAGGAGTATCCCGTTCCACCTATCCTTCCTGAGTTGATAGCAGCCAGTTCAGAAGAAGACGATTTCCCAACGGACCTCCCCTCGAACTGGGGTTCCATTCCCGATCTGGACGGACCGTATTCCCTACCGCCAACGCCACCCACCTTCGAAGGACCGTATTTTATCCCACCAACTCCCGAACTATCCACTTCAAGTATAACCGATCCTGGTCCCCCAAGTATAAGTGAAGGACATGTGGAAGATTTCCTGGTGGATGAGAAGGAGAATACGCCCCCCAATTCCGACAGTTATCCCGAACTAGACTTTCGCCGTCAACCCTTTCGTCGAGCCCTCACAAATCTAAGCAGCCGTTACAACATCAGAACGGAATTCGAAAATACAGATGAGGCGATCGCATATTGGGATGACGTGGACTTTGTGAACGACTGGACATTTTAATGTGTATATATCTTTCTTTTTTCTTCCTTGAATACATGTATTCAATAAACATACATGGTAAGCTATGACTATTTTATTCAAGGGTGAAATGGGGCAATAAGATGATCATGTAAAATGTACACGTTAGAATTATTTTTGATGTCAAAAGAGATAGGATTCATAAATTGTACAAGTTAGAATTAATTTTAATGTTGAAAATGGTTCATAAAATTGACAAGTGCTAGTGAGTATGTAGACTTCCCAAGTAAATGATCATCAAAAATAACATGTGATTGGAATAACATTTATTATAGAGATGCACTTTCTTGAGTCATTTCACAACATGCATTATTCTTGCACAAGGTACGATGTTCGGCATAGTCACTGAAGTTACAATAATGAACAATGTAAGACTTGTGGAGTTGTCCATTGTCCACAGTGGTTGATTCATGCATCACAGTGATGTGGTCAATCTTGGTCCAGGCCCATGCAGCTTCACAGGAATCATAATTTAAATACAGCGTATGCACATAAAGTCGATAGTGTAGTTCAAAGCAATAATGAAGGAGAATCTCGACCACATCTGACAGCGCACAGTGGTACCCATACTGTACCTTGGCAGCTTGAGTTTCTGTGAGTGCTTTCCCTCGGCGTAAATGTAACAGGGCTCGACGGTAAGCTTCTTTCCCTTCATACTGGGAATGATTCTTCCAGTTACATCCGCGACGCACATCTTCCTTGTAGCCAATCCTATACAGTTCACTATCCCGCATACATGAGGTGAATATATTCCAATGAGAGTCAATGCGTTGAGACCATTCGGGGAGAGAAATACTATCCATTGTCACTTTTTCCAAGAGTTTTATGCTTTTCAACCAAGCTCTTTCCATCTCCGATAATCCATTCCCTACAATCAGTTCCGCGTCTCCATACTTGCGTGTCATTTCATGGACCCAGAAATTAAAACGGTGAATAATCACACTCTCTTCTGCACCACATTTCCCAATCACACGTGGGTTGAGACCATGAATAAATTTAGTCGCAAAAACATCACACACCGATGTCTCATGTTTGATAAAGTCATGGAAGCGCGATGTAATGGTCACATATCCGGTCGGTTTATCGTCTCTGGGCGTATAATGACACCAAATGGCAGCGACTTCCTGCATGGGATCTCCTTCCGTATCAAATACGATGAAATTGCGCACCGGCTTCTTCTGCTCCGCCCACCATTGTTGCACTTTAGGATGATCAAATGTAATGGTATAAGAACCTTGCATGAGCTCGCCCAAATGCTGAATCCGACGCATCGTGAAATGAATCTCACCTTGTGTGTCTCGACTTATATACCCGTCCCTAGGGTGGTGTACAACATGATTGGTTTAGCGATGATGATGTCTCCTTCGACGTTTTCCTCCTGACATTTTATTCGCTATAGCACTTACGCCTGCGGCACCGGCTGCACCCGCTGCTCCCAACGCTGCAGCTTTCCCTGCGGCAATAAGTGCAGGGATGAGGGGGGCTAAAAATGGGAGGATACCTCCTCTTTGTCTACGACTCCCGCGGTAGATTCCACCCTTTTGTCTACGACTACCACGGTAAATACCCCCTTTCTGACCTCCGCCTTTTTGACGACGGCTTCCGCGATAAATACCTCCACGTTGCATGATTACCGTGATAGGCTAGATGTCCCTACTTAGTTCTTCATTAATAGTTTCCCTAACGTCTTTAACTTTCCCAACTTGTTCCTATTTAGATCGCGTTTCAACCGTTGCCATTCTTCCTTTATCATTTGATTATTGGATTTATAACGTGGTCGCCACGCTGCTGGCAACAACGTATTGCCCAAATGACGCCGAATCAATTCGCCTTTATGTCTCTGAAGAGCTTCACGCCCTCTACGATGCATTTGAGATTTTATATACCGTTTCACATGTCTTACAGTTCCCCCTCTCTGGCGTCGTTTACGGCGTGTCATGATTAATGCTTACGCTTCCCAATCATAACTTAGTCACAAAAATAGTAGATTGATCACTACATTTATTCATCATCATCCAAATCCACATTATACGTGAACCAATTCAATTGGTTCTTAAAAACCATGGGTTTCAGAGGTCTCCCTCGTTTCTTACTACTAAAGTCAAATGAATATTTGCGTGGGTCCCGATTTCTATTCTCTGGTCGAAGCGAGGCTTGGGGGACACTATTCACTTCCTTGGGCGGATTCGGTTGACTCTCATATATCCGTTTCAACTTTTCGCGCTGATTTCTCCATATCTTCTTGCCCATATGCTCCTTATGCAACGAGACAAATTGACGGACCTTCTCTTCCTCCACGTCACGGTGCATCATCTCACCACAGACACATATATAGACAAAGTTGTCACGTGCCTCATTCGTCTTGCCCTCGCACCACGTCGGATTGCTTCGACGCACCTCCTTATGCTGTTTGCGAACATGCTCCCATAAGAAGAATGCTTGGTACATGTTATGACACCAGGGACAGCGTGCCAACTTCACTTTTGACAAGTCGTACGGATATGAATTCGTACTCTCCGACTCCACTGGGCGATTCGGGTCCAAGGGTTCGGTGGGCATATACATGCTCAAATAGGGACATAAATGTTCATCCCATTCATTCTCCTCCTCCTGAATCTTCTCATCACAGTACCTGCACCGACCCACACATGGATGTTTATGGTAAGCTTCCATATTATAGTCTTGTTTGCAAAGCATGCAGGTGAACTCACTCTCCTTGTCGCCCCAGTAACTCATTTCCAGAAAGCACCAATGATCGGTAGTCCACCATTTCCCACAACGATCGCAATACTCCTTCCCTGTCTCCTTGCGTCCATGACTGATGCATTGTGAAAACAGTCGGAAGCGCTTATTGCAAAACTCGCACTCATAATAGGGTTGAGGGCGGGGACGGACTGTGGTTCGCCTCTTCTTTGTTGGTGGCTCCATCATATCGTTGTTCAGATAATGTATCTTACGTAAACAATGAACCAAACCCAATGTCAATCTGCATACACAAGATTCCCCCAAAATAACGACACTCCAGTTGAGAACGTAACTTCTTCTGCAACGAATCAATCAGTTCTTCCACATCCCAATCGTCACCAATGTTCAAATAGCGATAGGACACGTCCAGTGCACCTTTGGGGAACTTTGCAGATGTTCGAATATCAAACAAGAAGCGTGGTCCATACAGTATTACATTCAGCAACTGGATACGAAGCTCTGCAATAATCTTCTCTAACGACACAATCTTCTCCTTTGTCGGAACAATATACAGTGTATTACAGTCTCGTTCCACAATAAAGTCTTTCGATGAATAAGGTGTATAGGATATCTCCTCCTTGGGATGACGTGTCTCAGCCAGAGGGCGTAATCTACCCGTTAATGTTGTCGACATATGATTAGAATGATTTTCTCTGACAGCGCCTTTACTTATATACCCTGCCGTGACTCATCAAATGCTCCGGTGCCCCGGCGCCACGTGCTCCGATTGGTGCTCCGCTTCCTGTCCTCTTAGCCACCACGTGCGCCGATGCGTGGGCGTGTGCTCCGATGCATGTCAAGTGCTCCGATGAATGTCCTCTTAGTCACCACGTGCGCCGATGCGTGGGCGTGTGCTCCGATGAATGGGGCAAGGTCATGTACTTTAGTGAAAATGGTGGGGAACGGGTAAAACCTTTGCTACTCAGCAGGCAACTATTATATGCTACGTTAGGTAGGCCTAACGGTGTTAAGGCCCAAAAATAGGTTGCGCCATCTCCTCCTCCATGAAAAGTCGCGCCGTTTTTAAAAGCAATAAAAAAATTATACTTTTTTGAAATAAAACTTTGACTTTATTCATACATGAAGGGGTATACACCCAGCTGCCTAAATGTACAATGCAGTTTACTATATTGATCATAAAATTATATCAATCGTCAGTACGTACTTTCATATACATGTATGTGCAAACTTAACCCTTATCAGACCAAGGTTTTCCGAACCATTTGTTGACCAAGTGTTTACATTTTGTCAACAACCTATTTTTTCAGAAATTGACCAATAATTTTATTTCTTAATGAAAGATTGTTTATATCAAAGATAAATCATTGCAAATGTTTATGTATGATGATTGAATATGTATGCACATTGAATATGAATCACTATGCACAATAGGCCTGACGCACAGTTTTACGTGTAGTTGTTATAATTTTGATACAAGTGAAACAAGAGCATAAGCAATTTTGTCTTCAATTTGCTCTGAATATCGAAAGAGAATGACAGCTATTAAGTCAATACAAGACACCAACACCCTTGATTCCCCGACCGCACTCGCCTGACCTAGGAATCGAACCGAAGTCCGCGGTGGAGACGAGCTCGCACCTTCTTCACTAGGCCACGCTGACGGTTCGAAAGGAATGCGAGTGAAGGCAGAAGTCATCTCTAAGTGATATCGACAGCATATTGTCCTATTATTATTGACAGAACGCTGTTAGCAGCGTTCATATTGTAGCCAGACTGCATATCAGCATGTCATACGACTACGTCGCAGTGTAGATTGACAACAAAGGTCTGTCGTAGTTCATTGAATATCGAAAGAGAATGACAGCTATTAAGTCAATACAAGACACCAACACCCTTGATTCCCCGACCGCACTCGCCTGACCTAGGAATCGAACCGAAGTCCGCGGTGGAGACGAGCTCGCACCTTCTTCACTAGGCCACGCTGACGGTTCGAAAGGAATGCGAGTGAAGGAAGAAGTCATCTCTAAGTGATATCGACAGCATATTGTCCTATTATTATTGACAGAACGCTGTTAGCAGCGTTCACGCTGCAGACAGAACTGAGAACGCTAACAGCGTTCTGTCAATAATAATAGGACAATATGCTGTCGATATCACTTAGAGATGACTTCTTCCTTCACTCGCATTCCTTTCGAACCGTCAGCGTGGCCTAGTGAAGAAGGTGCGAGCTCGTCTCCACCGCGGACTTCGGTTCGATTCCTAGGTCAGGCGAGTGCGGTCGGGGAATCAAGGGTGTTGGTGTCTTGTATTGACTTAATAGCTGTCATTCTCTTTCGATATTCAATGAACTACGACAGACCTTTGTTGTCAATTTTCTCTTTGTTCAGTTTATACAAAAACTTGTTTCCTATCAGTGAGGCTTGGATATTCATGTTGATGGCAATGCCAGTCATTAGATTAAGCTAAAGTGATAATTGGCCTATAAGCATTTTGTTCCAAGAGGCATTCATTGACAACTTTGCAAAATTATTTTATCTTGACGTCGGTGATGGGAACAGATTGTTATTTTACATGATTAATAGCACATGCACCCGCACAAGGCGCGGATGAGTAGCATATTGAACATCTTCAGACTTCTGGTCGTTTTGTAAATGAATTTAGATAATCAGCTTGAGTGCGCAACAACATCGGATTCCATGCCTCTTCGCAGTGACAATTCAGTCTTGTAGAAGTTGCTTGAATATGTAAGGACATGCTTTTCTTCTTATTTTAACGCTTATCGATCTATGAGAGCATGAGTGACCTTGTAAGCTTTCACTATCTATCTCTCTTGAAAATTGTACAAGCAATACAAGAGCTGCAACCTCGATCATGTTGTGATTGTGATATCCAATCCATTGATCATATGCACAACAAACTGAATTTTGTTGTAATACAAAATGATCACTACCGTATGTCTTCTTACTAATACGCTAAAAGTGGAATATGAAAAATGAAACATTTCTCTACATAGGTTCTTTTTCATAGAGATGTTCTTTTTCCTGCGCTTTGGTGCCAGCAGCGTGCAGAGGAGCAAAATAATTTTGTTGTCATCATAAAAGGATAAACAGCCGGCTGAATGAGTTTCTCGTCCTCTCGTCGACTTCAGTTCAATAGGGTTCGCATCAATTAGCTATCACGGCTCCAACCAATGTGATTCCCTACCAAAAGTTACAGCATTCGAGGTAAAACACCGATAAATGAAGATGTCCTGTCCAATTGACCTATATCAAGCAGATTCAACAAGATTAGGCCTACTTCCTCATTAGCTAGAATATTGCAATGTACTGATAGTATTATGCCACGTAACGCGCTACCTACAGAGGCTTTGCGGGAAGAAAATCTTGAAGAATTTAGTACCGAATTACGCGACTTTTATCGCATATAAGATCAGCTTGCATACTTGACCCTTGATTTGCAAAAGTTTTCATTTGACAGTATAAGTGGCTCTTCTGGGAGAAAATCCGTCAATGTTTTGAGTTGAACGACTCCAGCAAGCTTCCGACATGTGCATCATTCTACGACGGCCGAAGCGGTGCTACACCAATTAGTGCTAACAGAAAAATAAGAGCCATGAAAATATCTAAAGATGCTTAATTTGTCGCTGTTGACAAAATGTAAGCGCTTGGCCTGAACATGTGAAGTCTTCTAAAATGATGAAATGTGATGTAGCAATGATTTCGAGAATATGACATCTGGAAAGAACAGTAAAAAGTACCCATCGTCCATGTCAGCTTGGTGCACCTATTAGTGGCACTTGTACCGAATTTTGAAATGCGAATGTTGACGATTTGTATACACTTGGCATGATAAGGGTTAGGCACTGTTGTATGACCGTGACCGCAAAATTACTGCGCTCATGACCGTGGTCATTTTTCATGACTGCGGTCATAATCGCGATCATTTTGTAAATTCATGACCGTGAACACGACCGTGACTGCACAATTTCTGCGATCATTTTAACTTCCAGAATAATCAAAGTCTGTCGGACTTTGGTTCGCAGAATGCCTTCCTCAAGGATCCAGGAACTGATTTCAAAATACTAGAAAACTCATACGGGAATTTACGGTGTGATCTTTCGCCATCACATGCTACATTAGGACGACATTTTTTACTGGAAACATTTTTCTTCCATGCGAAATGAATTGAATACCGGTAACAGAACTTTTGAATTGTTGGTAGTAAAAGTTATCACAATCTTGTTAAACCATAACTCAGTCAAATCATTATGGTCCTAGAGTAAATATGCAAAGGCCATAAATTATGCTGCTACTAGGAAAACTGTTGCATGAACGATGTTTTGATTTTCGACTTGTGTTGTAGGTAATGCAGAAATATAAACATGATTTTGAGAAAAATGGTCTAGCTTGCCTTATATTCAGGACAATGTCGCATTTGATTAAAGTTGAATCAATAAAAGTTGAATTAAAGTTGAATTAGCAATCATAGTTGCTAATACAGTATACATTTCTTTGTAAAGGAAAGGAAAGGAAGCGTATATTTTGAATGAATATAAATCGAAATAGTACAAAGAATTTCAAGTAAACAAGATACATAATAATATCAGTCGTGTCAACGTGCATACATCATCTACCATGTAGAAAAATGCACTGTAAAACTCACAGGCGTATCTAACACAATATTAACCGTTACTACAGGTATTAAGTAAGTAACATGTCCACGGGAAGAATGACCGCAAGCGTCTTGAAGTCCTGGCCTCTGGCTGATTAAACTGACCAGATCTAGGCAAGCGTGGGGGAACCAATGCATGTAATGGATGAAGGGGCATGATAGGGCCTAAATGTACATTTCAAAGAAATCCGAAAATAGAGAACACTATAATAATTCAGAGTAATTTAGTTGACACGTGTGTAGGTCTATACATGCTCATGTACATGCCCTTTGGTAGGGCCTAACACTCGAATGGAGGGTTGGAACTAGATAGAGCAGGCAAAAACTAGATGAGTAGTGAAATGTAGGCCTATGTAGTCGAGGACCGCTCATTTATCCCCGAAGGCCTTCATTTGAGACATTCATCTAAGCACGAAAAAATGGTGTGCCTTATTAAGTGATGTGTCAATCTGATATCTTACATATTGCACATTGGTCTTACAATCTAAGTTATTAATATGTTTAAAACAATTTTAGCAAGCTCTTGCGCTAATTAAAAATGGCAGTGACCGTTCGCGATTATTTTTGAAAAATCATGCAATCCTGACCGTGATTATGATCGCGGTCATTTTTTCATGGCCTATAGCCATGTTGAGTGTGCATATACAGGCCTACTTATTACTACGCTACGTAGGAGGTATAAATGTGCTTACCCAAATGTCGATTGAACCCGAGTGAAAATGACAGACTCGAAGACGAAGACAATCGGCAATCTTTTTTCAAATAAGGCCATTCATTTTATAGCTTCTTTTCTATTACATGAAATAGACATCTGAGACGTTTCATAAACTAACAGGATTTTACGAGCAGAAGCATATCAAGATTTAAGAAAAAAGGGGTGTAAATTGAATACTTCAATTACTTCAGAATAGCAATCCTTGGATTTTGTATTTCGTCTAACCGAAAGGACAAAAGAAATTGACGTGTAAATGACCGATATTTTTCTTCAATTTCAATTACAATTACATCACAAAAATTCAATTGCGATTATAATTACACTTATAGTTGAACTTTCGCAATTGCAATTATAATTACATGTACTTTAAAATCAACATCTTCAATTACAATTACAACTACAAGTACTTCGAAAATTGTAATTAATTGCACAATTACAATTACTGGAATTGTTCCAACCCTGCAAGTCAGTGATGAATTCGTTAGAGCATGTCCATTTATTGCGTTGCACTGACCGTATCAAGGGTTCCCAAACACCGGACCGCAATGATCTCTTGATGATACGCTATGAATATTGCGATGAACACGCTACAAATGATATCCTTGTAGTTAATTCGCTATCATTCAGTCCTGTCCTTTAGGATGTCAGTCACAGACCACATTTGAACCACACTTGAGTTCTATTTCTGCGAAGCGCAGCCAGCTTCAGTCAATTCTTTCTTGATGAATTCTTTTTGTAGGAATGGCTTTTCTCATTTCAGTGTTTTCATAATATTGGAAGCTGTACTAGAATGATTATTGATGATTCGAAAAACAAGCTGATGTAAAATCTAAAACGTCCTATTGAAATAGTGCCTGTTTCAAACGCTCAAAATTATCACGATCGTACTACATAGTGAGAAGTTCATCATCATAACAATATCACAGCCGCAAATTGAAAGTGCTTCACAATGGCATCGTTCACTATTTTTGCGATTACAGCATAGTTTAAACTTTCATCTTGCAACTGTCTTCGTTCATGGGAAATTAATTTGCATGAACACGTTCCACGCAAAATATTACAAAATAGTTCAATTCTTTACTAAACCATCCTGGCTCAATTCCTCATTGAAAAATACGCAGTTTTTTATACATTACATATTGATTCATCAAGTCAAATTGATTGAAGTGGATTCAAACTAACAGTAATAATAAAATAATAATAAGGACGCATATTTGAATGACACAACAGTCCCAATAATGATAATCGTGGGACCCCAATAATAACATGCAAGAATGTAGTGCAAAGGAAATCATAACAAATGAATGAAAAGTGAATGAAAAGTGAATGAATTAAATGGAAAAACCAGAGTTATATAGCTTAGACATAGAAATCAGAAATGATCGATCACGAGCTGCGGTAGTCAACTTAGGCAAACGAAAATGTCCAGTGTTCCATTAGAGGCAAAAGAAGGTGACGTAGAGGATGAGCACTGCCGGACACCATACTGAGAAATAAACGAAAGCCGAGAATCTGACGACGATAGGAAAGCGGGACAAATTCTGCACAGCCGCAGTGCCAAGAGTCACAAATTATATGATGGTCACGCCCCTGTATCTGTTCAAGCTCTTTTGAAAGTCCAATATTGAAGTTCACAAATAGAGGGGCACCATACTCATGGATGTTGCGTATGTTACCCATACTCAAGCAGCGATGATAGCTGTTGAGTAGTGATCCCATTGCAAAATCAAGTGCAAAATGAGCAACGATGAGTCATCATACTGACTCAGCCCCCCAGTAGTAATAAAACGGCGAACACCCGACCGGCGCCCCCCTCTGGAACGGAGAGTTGCGAGATCGTGTTGCGCTCTCTGTCGTGGTGTGCCGGCCAGGCTGTCGTGGTGTGCCGGCCAGGTTGGAATGGCGAGCCCACTCCCATCGTGTTTCTCGTCAACAGTTGGGTTAACAAAATTTTTCCTCCCCTCACCTCGATAAAACGACAGAGTGTCGTGGTGGACTTGGGCGACCGCCAGGTTTTGACTTGGTGCTATAGTGTGCTAGGATTTTCGTGAAATCTCATGAATTTTGGGGTGAAAATGGGATGTTTCGAGTGGAAGCAGTGCTCGGAGGACTTTGCAAATGTGATTTTTGGACTCAGCGTCAAATCCTGCATCTGTGGTGCGATTTCCAGCTCAATCGGCGAGAAAAAATTTTCAACATTTTTCGAAAAAACGACAGAGGTAAAATTTTGGACGTTCTGGGCTGTAGCGCCAAAACGAAGCATCGGAGAGCAAAACGGATTTCAGATTGGGAATCAGCGTACAATTCTGCGTCAACATGGTCAGTTTCAAGTCAATCGGAGAGAAAAAATTTTTCTTCAAAATTTTTTCGAAAAAACGACAGAGGTAAAATTTGGGACGTTTTGGACTGTAGAGCCAAAACGAAGCATCGGATGGGAAAACGGAGGCCAGATTCGGATTCAGCGTACAATTCTGCATCTGTATGGTGAATTTGAAAGCAATCGGAGAGAAAAAATTTTCGCTGACGTCCCCCCCGGCACCGATCTTCCAACTTTGGTTCTAGCGATCGTAGAAAGTCGTGCGATAGCTCGTTTGAAAGCTAAGAGTGAGAAAAATTCACTGAAAGAAACGGCTTGCTCATATCTGTCTTCGTTAAGATGTGAGACGCCATTTAAGATTTTGGGAGATTGGCGAAAAACGAGAGAGTTAGAATTTTGGACGTTTTGGGCTGTAGCGTCAAAACGAAGCATCGGAGAGCAAAACGGATTTCAGATTTGAAATCAGCGTACAATTTTGCATCAACATGGTGATTTTCAAGTCAACTGGAGAGAAAAAATTTTTCTTCAAAATTATTTCGAAAAAACGGCAGAGGTAAAATTTTGGACGTTTTGGGCTGTAGAGCCAAAACGAAGCATCGGATGGGAAAACGGAGGCCAGATTCGGATTCAGCGTACAATTCTGCCTGGAAGTGGTGAATTTCCAGCTCCACTAGAACCGGAGATCGACCGATTTAAAGATTTGGATGATGGGTATTACGTCATCAGCTCCGATGATAGCTTCGGACATTCCAAATTCCGAGTTTCTGTAAGAAACCGACTTAGAAAATTTCATTGCTGATATCAGCTAAGGCGTCAGAATTAGAGGTTCGTCAGGAGATGGCTTTCGTCTCCAGGCCATAAAAGACTCCAAAACTTTAAAGGCTTGTAACTTTGCTTCTACAAGTCCGTTTGACTTGGTTCAAAAAAAGTTCGGTCGCTATTGACCTGCCCTAAGTGATAGACTACTTATAAAATTTCATAAGTAGTGCTAAAAAGTTGAAAAATTTAAATTCACTAGTTTTGGAGGTTTTCTGGGGTTTTCGACCCTGTTGAATTCAACTAAGACATTTATAGAGTTGTGGGAGGCGAGCTTCGGCTTGGAATTTGCAACCTTTGTAAACAATCCACTGGTTTTCATGTCAAAATCAGGGTCCGGATACCAACACAGTGATATGACGCACGCTCTGTCCGCGGGAGGTTGGATTTGTGGGCCGAGGCCTTGGAGTTGGGATAAGATCCCCTCTGAGTAATGCCTGTAACGGATTCAAAGGTTCGACACTTTCCACCAATCTCACAATTTAACTGTATGACTGTAAAAATGACTGCCAATGTCGCCTGTCAGTAATTCTATTTCATCCTTCCTTTTACAGATACATAACAGATATACATAATGGGAGGAAACTCGAAGTTTCATTTTAAAAAGTGCCTATGTGGCGAAGTCAAGCGAGGTGGCGAGTTCAAGCGCCATTTAAATAAATTCACCGACACTCCCGAAGAGCATAAGGAGGTCGGTGTGGTGAGCGGATGCACATCGTGCATGAAATTCGTCAGGGGCAACCTGAACGAGTCTTTCTATAAGACGCATTCAAAATGTCTCATTAAGAAGGTGACGAACTATACTACCTCAGAGGTTGGGAAAGCCATCACCCCACTTTTTGAAAAACTGATCAAGATGAGGAGACAGAGACGCATGCCTCAGAGTTTGGGAAGGTCATATCCCACCTGTTGAAAGACCTCAAGTTGATCTGGATGTGGAGACAGAGTTGCAGATGGCAGTTCGAGCAATACAAGACTGCAAGAATGAGCAGCCACTGTTATCTGACCTCACCTCTTCTAGCTCTGATTCGGAAATCTCCGAATCTGAATCGGAAACTGAAGAGGTGGTCGTCACTGGCAAACCCGAGGAGGCGGTCATTGCTCCTAAACCCGATGAGGCGATTGTGAAGAGTCGGGCAGTGCCAGCGCCAAAAATGCACTCCTCACCTGCACTCCTCACCTAGAAAAGGGAGAGGCATCAAAGCCCAAGCCAAGCAGTGGGCTAAGGATGATGGTGTGGCGAGGGTTAGCCAAGAGTACGCCATTAAGAAGCTCAAGGATGAAATGAGGCGTTATAAAAACGAATGCTCAGCATTAAGGGATGAGAATTTTCAACTCAAAAAGCAGGTTGCGGAAATTAGGAGTCTTTAGGCTCAAGTACTGAAGTTGGAAGGTTTCCAAAAGAGAGCTCTAGCGAGTGAGAGTCGTCTAGAGGATCAGGCCACATGCATTAAGAACATGAAGGCGAAGGAGGCGACGCTCAAACTCCAACATGAGCAGGTGAAGATGGCTCTTCTTGAGGCGAAGAATAGCGCTGTCAAGGAGAGAAGAACAACGCTCCACCTTCCCGTAGTCGGTAGCAAAATTATCGACGATGTAATAATGGAGTCGGAGGATTTGGACAAAACGAGCGAATGCTACGAAGGAGCAACGCCAGATATTCGCTGTCTCCACATCAGCATCAAACACAATGGCGAGATAAAGGAAATTCGCCATCGTAAGCGAAAGTTACCAGCTAAATACCTGCCTCATCCACCACCAGCGAAGGTGCAGCGAACCGCTTGATTTGATATTGTGGTAAGTCAATATTCATCTCTATCACTTGAAAAAATTTTCATCTATTTCTCCTTCTATTTTCAGATACGACGAGAACGAACCAACGGTCCTGATAAGGACCACCACGGAGCAAGACATGATAGAACCTCCACGCGGTTTGCCCTGGGCAGTCTTCAGATTGGCGACAGTCTTTAGACTGGTGAATACTATCATTAAGTTGAATCTGCTATCAGTCAACTTGAACGTTGCGTCGCATTAGAGGGGTATATAAACCATTACCTCTCATTTCATTTCATTTGAATCATGGAGACACCAAACGCTGCAGTCAGCTCTCTTCGCGGACCGCAGTTAAGACCGCGAAATTTATTTAATGAATTTGCTAGAATAGAGGAGCAAGACAGAGTCCACAACAATCTTGCTCGGATTGGCAATGCGATGACAGCAAGTGTTGCCAATCCAATGGAATGACGCTACATTCCACCCTCCACTCACATGCCAGCCAGCATGGAAGTCGACACTGCTGAGGTTGAACGGTTTCGACTCTCTCTCAGCAGAATCGGTATGGAGTAAGATGGCTGATGACGACCCCCGAGAACGAACCACCGGCCCTGATAAGGGCCACCATGGGGCAAGATTTGATAGAACCTCCTCGCGGTTTGCCCTGGGCAGTCTTCAGACTGGCGAATACTATCATTAATTTGAATCTGCTATCAGTCAACTTGAACGTTGTGCAGTCGATTGCTCTCCCTGAAGCATTCTGATTCGTTGTTGAGCAAGTCATTTTTGAAAACCCTATATAAGCTAGAAGATTGTAGCGCTTCTCATTCAATTTTAAGTCACGATGGAAGCAACATCTCCTACCAACACCATTCCCGACTTCATCATCCTCGACGAGTGGGATGAAGAGGATGAGAAGGAGTGTGAGAAGAAGGGGAAAATCAAGAAGATCGTTTGGACGGATGAGGTGTGGACTCCTAATACCACCCGCATCCGAAAGGTGCCAGATGCACCACCACGGCTTAGGCGGTACAGGTTATATGACAACCTAACTGTTATACCTATTGACTTTTCAAGTCAATAGTCAACTTGTTACTCCCGAGAACGAACCACCGGCCCTAATAAGGGCCACCATGGGGCAAGACATGATAGAACCTCCACGCGGTTTGCCCTGGGCAGTCTTCAGACTGGCGAATACTATCATTAAGTTGAATCTGCTATCAGTCAACTTGAACGTTGCAAATAAAGTTCGGTCTAATACTTTCTTTCGACGGGCGTTCCTGTATAGGGCGGCGATGAAACCCGTAGCTATGTATACCGCAAAGGACATTCGGCAATGGTCAATCTTGTTAAACCTCTCTGCGTCATGTTTGCAAGTAATTGCCTCTGTCTCAACGTAGTATGCATTCGCGCCAGGGTGACATTTAGCCAACTGTTGAAGGTTGCCTAAAACTTTCCATTGCATACGTTATGAGAACCATGAGTTCTACCTGTCTCTATCAATGAGACGAATTGATGAATGGAATGAAATGGGAGGACACTCACGCGCCACACGCAACATAACACACTTCTCTCTTCCGTAGTCCAACAAGCTCTTTACACACGGATCGCAGTCGATTGCTATCCCAGAATCATGTAAGCTATCTTAATTTTATTTAACACTATTTCATCTACCATCATCACCCATATGAAGTGTTATAAAATTTACAAGTTAGACTAAGCGTTCTACTATTTGCAAATGAAAGTTATAGTTTCAACAGTTTACAGATTAAAAATAAAGTTTCAACAGTGTGTACGTTAGAAATAAAGTTTTATCTGTTTGTATGTTAAAAGAAAGTTTCATCAGTTAACAAGTTAAAAATAAAGTTTGACCAGTGTACAAGTTAGAAACAAAGTTTCAATAGTGTGTACGTTAGAAATAAAGCTTTATCTGTTTGTATGTTTGAAGCAAAATATAGTTTCAACAGTTTACAAGATAAAAAATAAAGTTTCACCAGTTTACAAGTTAAAAATAAAGTTTCAATAGTGTGTACGTTAGAAATAAAGTTTTAGCTGTTTGTATATCAAAATAAAGTTTCAAGAGTTTACAAGTTAGAAATAAAGTTTCATCATGATGAATGATGATATGCTTGCGACCTACATTCAACCATTGGTGTATGCCCACACCTTCCCCACAACGAGCTTGTCTGCTACATTGTATTCATGAGTGTGGCTCAAAGTAGGAAATTGATTGATGAGACTTTGCTGAAATATCCAAGGCGCGTATTCAAGCATGGTCGCCTACTGTTGGAGTATTATTATCAATGGCGCGACGACACACAACATTTGCCCACCCGTGTTTTACCACACCTATCAACGGAAGAATACAATAGAGCTTTAGTCGAGACGGTGAAAGGAGACGATGAGCGCTAGCGGGCGAATGAAGCATCGGTGAGAGTGGGAGTCAACTTGATGCTATTCTCCAATGAGGATTGTTGTCTAATGAGAATCAAGCATTCCTTTATAAATAGAGAGCCTTCCACAGTGAGAATCATTCCATCGTTGAATCGTACAAGTGACGGACGCACATTCTCTCTCTCTACATCCCTGTTATATTATCCAACTAAAATGGTAAGTCGCTACTTTCCTCCCTCTCCTCCCTTGAACGTAAACTTGATAGAATCTTTTTTATTTTCAGGCATCTTCTACATCTACTACACTGACAGGACAAAATGGTGGCCACACGTTACAAGGTTCGCTACAATCAGATCATCTACAACTGAGACCAGTGGAAGAAACAACAAAGGTACATAATACTACACCCCTACAGCGTAAATTTAAACAAGTCTTGCGTCATGAGGATCACAGCGTAGTACTGCAAACGGGAATGCTCCCTTCCACTGATGTGAAGATATTGAGCAATCAGTATGGGGACTACATACTCATCCCCGTGAGTCCGTACATTCGCCATCAACTTGACATTATTGAAGAGTACGTGACATTAAATATGGACATTCCTACTCCTCTTGCTCAAGAGTGGAAAGCGAGAGATGAAAAGGATACTCCCTATAGAAAGATTTGGGATGGTAATCAAATTTGCCTACCATTATCACATTGGTGTAGTTATTATTAAAAGGATGGAGATCAATCAATACCCATCAGATGTGATGAGCTCGGAGAAGGTACTTGCGATATCATTTTCAAAGTGAATGGGCTATATTAGGGTCAGCACAAGGATAACAAAATAGCCTCTCTCTCGATACACACTGAATCCATCCTATATATTCCAAAGCCACCCAGCGTAGATGACATTATTGACGAAATCCTTAACGGGGGTGGTACGAAGCGCAAGTTGGACAAGAATGCTACCTCCAAACGCAAGTCAAGGAAAGAGAATTGCTAATCCTTTCCTAACTCTACCCTATGACATAAAATAAATATTCAATATTACGCAAAAACGCGTTTGTCAAGTTCATTTGATTCTATCAAGTTGGTACTATACACATTTGATTTACAAAACATGCTTTGAATACTCATACGATGAAGTTCTTACTTTCATTTTAAAACAGCATTCCGATAAAATGTTCAACTTACATTCTCAACTTTGTATAATACTAAGATATTTGATAATACAACCTAAGAGATTTTCAACTTAGATTTCTATTTACCTCACTCAGTCTTTGTCGAAACGTATAAGATACAACCATAGTGTCACAAGACTCATGTGTGCGTTCATCGTAAACACATTAAGAACAAACCGCATTGATGATACTTCAAATATGTACAAAACTGAAATTTCAACAACGGAGTAAAAGTTTGAGATGATACACTCCTGGCAAACTAACTCATGAAGTAGCTTTGCTGTGATACATTTCTATCTGTAAACATGTGGTAATGTTAAAGTGAATCTAAAGCTTCTCAGCTTATTAATTGTTCATCATCGCATCACCGCTTTAACTTGTAAACAGTCATAATTTTATTTTTAATTTACAAATAGTAGAACGCTTAGTCTAACTTGCAAACTAGTAAATCTTATGATCTTATTTTACAAACAGTTATACCTTTCTTTCTAGCATATAAACTGTTATACCTTCATTTCTAACATACAAACAGCTAAAACTTTATTTCTAACATACAAACAGATAAAACTTTATTTCTAACCTACACACTGTTGAAACTTCATTTTGTTTCTAACACACAAACAGATAAAACTTTATTTCTAACGCACACACTATTGAAACTTTATTTTTAATCTGTAAACTGTTGAAACTATATCTTTCATTTACAAATAGTAGAACGCTTAGTCTAACTTGCAAACTAGTAAATCTTATGATCTTAATTTACAAACCGATAAAACTCTATTTCTAACATACACACTGTTAAAACTTTATTTTGAACTTGTAAACGGTTGAAACTTTGTTTTATTTCTAACGCGCAAACGACTAAAACTTTATTTCTAACGTACACACTGTTGAAACTTTATTTTTAATCTGTAAACTGTTGAAACTATATCTTTCATTTACAAATAGTAGAACGCTTAGTCTAACTTGCAAACTAGTAAATCCTACAATCTCATTTTACAAACAGATAAAACTTTATTTCTAACGTACACACTGTCGAAACTTTATTTTTAACATACAAACAGCTAAAACTTTATTTCTAACGTACACACTGTTGAAACTTTATTTTTAATCTACAAACTGTTGAAACTTTATTCTATTTCTAACACACAAACAGATATAACTTTATTTCTAACGTACACACTGTTGAAACTTTTTTTTTAATCTGTAAACTGTTGAAACTGCATCTTTCATTTACAAATAGTAGAACGCTTAATCTAACTTGCAAACTAGTAAATCTTATGATCTCTATTTACAAACCGATAAAACTCTATTTCTAACATACACACAGTTGAAACTTTATTTTGAACTTGTAAACGGTTGAAACTTTATTTCTTACGCGCAAACGACTAAAACTTTATTTCTAACGTACACAATGTTGAAACTTTATTTTTAACATACAAACAGCTAAAACTTTATTTCTGACGTACACACTGTTGAAACTTTATTTTTAATCTACAAACTGTTGAAACTTTATTTTTTATCTTGTAAACTGTTGAAACTTTATTTGTTTCTAACATACAAACAGATAGAGCTTTATTTCTAACGTACACACTATTGAAACTTTGTTTCTAACTTGTACACTGGTCAAACTTTATTTTTAACTTGTTGACTGATGAAACTTTCTTTTAACATACAAACAGATAAAACTTTATTTCTAACGTACACACTGTTGAAACTTTATTTTTAATCTGTAAACTGCTGAAACTATATCTTTCATTTACAAATAGTAGAACGCTTAGTCTAACTTACAAACTATTCAATCCCGCAATCTTATTTTTACAAACAGAAATAACTTTATTTCTAACGTACACACTGTTGAAACTTTATTTTGAACTTGTAAACGGTTGAAACTTTATTTTATGTCTTACGCGCAAACGACTAAAACTTTATTTCTAACGTATACACTGTTGAAACTTTATTTTTAATCTGTAAACTGTTGAAACTATATCTTTCATCTACAAATAGTAGACCGCTTAGTCTAACTTGCAAACTAGTAAATCTTGTTCGTCATCGAATCTAACTGTTTAAATCTTCATCATGGAAATCAATGTTCCACAGTCATTTGAAAAAGATATGATCACCTTTCATCTAACCCATCCGTTGCATGAAAACAACAACTCTTCGCTAAATAACATTTATTGAATAACTGTAACAAGCATGCATTACAAATCAATGGTTTGAAACAGATAAAATAAATACAGCTGGTAACTATCATACAGCGAGCAATGATAACCATACAGGACTTTGGCAGTGTTGAGGTAAGGAGGAAAGAAGCATTGGTTATGAACGTAGCTACTACAACGAACAGACAAAATAGGAACACACAAATCCTTAAAACGTTTCGTGACTTCATGATAGTGTTGATTCACTCTACTATCCCAAGGTGGGAGCAAAATATCATTAATGATTAGATTGGGAAATACTTTCCTCTCCTTACCAGGATTATTACAAAAGATGCGTATAACATTGAAAGCAGCTAACCATCGTTTAAAGTCAATAAGAAGAGCAGTCTCACAAGAAAAGCCATAGTCTTGCAAATATTTCAGATTAAGTCCATGAATGTGTTTTCCCGCCCATTGATCAACATTGGGATCACAGTTGGCATGTTGATGATAGACACTAACAATCTGATATGTCCAATTGTTCATAGCAATAGCACTGAACTCCTGTACAGGTTCACCCTCACAATCCATAAAAATGATGGTAGAAGCCTAAAACGGAAATTACACATCTAAGGAAGCGTTCTATAACATATCACAAAATGAAGAATTACATCTATACTTTTCACGACAAAATACACAAATGATATGATGGCAACGAAAAAGTAAAATGTATCTAATAAGACCACATCCACGACACTCAAAGCACATAAGCGAATTGTCATAGGGTAGAGTTAGGAACGGATTAGCAATTCTCTTTCCTTGACTTGCGTTTGGAGGTAGCATTCTTGTCCGACTTGCGCTTCGTACCACCCCCGTTAAGGATTTCGTCAATAATGTCATCTACGCTGGGTGGCTTTGGAATATATAGGATGGATTCAGTGTGTATCGAGAGAGAGGCTATTTTGTTATCCTTGTGCTGACCATAATATAGCCCATTCACTTTGAAAATGATATCCCAAGTACCTTCTCCGAGCTCATCACATCTGATGGGTATTGATTGATCTCCATCCTTTTTATAATAACTACACCAATGTGATAATGGTAGGCAAATTTGATTACCATCCCAAATCTTTCTATAGGGAGTATCCTTTTCATCTCTCGCTTTCCACTCTTGAGCAAGAGGAGTAGGAATGTCCATATTTAATGTCACGTACTCTTCAATAATGTCAAGTTGATGGCGAATGTACGGACTCACGGGGATGAGTATGTAGTCCCCATACTGATTGTTCAATATCTTCACATCAGTGGAAGGGAGCATTCCCGTTTGCAGTACTACGCTGTGATCCTCATGACGCAAGACTTGTTTAAATTTACGCTGTAGGGGTGTAGTATTATGTACCTTTGTTGTTTCTTCCACTGGTCTCAGTTGTAGATGATCTGATTGTAGCGAACCTTGTAACGTCTGGCCGCCATTTTGTCCTGTCAGTGTAGTAGATGTAGAAGATGCCTGAAAAAGATTAAAAAAGATTCTATCAAGTTTACGTTCAAGGGAGGAGAGGGAGGAAAGTAGCGACTTACCATTTTAGTTGGATAATATAACAGGGATGTAGAGAGAGAGAGAATGTGCGTCCGTCACTTGTACGATTCAACGATGGAATGATTCTCACTGTGGAAGGCTCTCTATTTATAAAGGAATGCTTGATTCTCATTAGACAACATTCCTCATTGGAGAATAGCATCAAGTTGACTCCCACTCTCACCGATGCTTCATTCGCCCGCTAGCGCTCATCGTCTCCTTTCACCGTCTCGACTAAAGCTCTATTGTATTCTTCCGTTGATAGGTGTGGTAAAACACGGGTGGGCAAATGTTGTGTGTCGTCGCGCCATTGATAATAATACTCCAACAGTAGGCGACCATGCTTGAATACGCGCCTTGGATATTTCAGCAAAGTCTCATCAATCAATTTCCTACTTTGAGCCACACTCATGAATACAATGTAGCAGACAAGCTCGTTGTGGGGAAGGGTGTGGGCATACACCAATGGTTGAATGTAGGTCGCAAGCATATCATCATTCATCATGATGAAACTTTATTTCTAACTTGTAAACTCTTGAAACTTTATTTTGATATACAAACAGCTAAAACTTTATTTCTAACGTACACACTATTGAAACTTTATTTTTTAACTTGTAAACTCTTGAAACTTTGTTTATTTCTAACGTACACACTATTAAAACTTTATTTTTAACTTGTAAACTGGTGAAACTTTATTTTTTATCTTGTAAACTGTTGAAACTTTATTTTGTTTCTAACATACAAACAGATAAAGCTTTATTTCTAACGTACTTTCTTTTAACATACAAACAGATAAAACTTTATTTCTAACGTACACACTGTTGAAACTTTATTTTTAATCTGTAAACTGTTGAAACTATAACTTTCATTTACAAATAGTAGAACGCTTAGTCTAACTTGTAAATCTTATAACACTTCATATGGGTGATGATGGTAGATGAAATAGTGTTAAATAAAATTAAGATAGCTTACACTTCTGATACAGGGATAGCAATCGACTTCGATCCATGTGTAAAGAGCTTGTTAGACTACGGAAGAGAGAAGTGTGTTATGTTGCGTGTGGCGCGTGAGTGTCCTCCCATTTCATTCCATTCATTAATTCGTCTCATTGATAGAGACAGGTAGAACTCATGGTTCTCATAACGTATGCAATGGAAAGTTTTAGGCAACCTTCGACAGTTGGCTAAATGTCACCCTGGCGCGAATGCATACTACGTTGAGACAGAGGCAATCACTTGCAAACATGACGCAGAGAGGTTTAACAAGATTGACCATTGCCGAATGTCCCTTGCGGTATACATAGCTACGGGTTTCATCGCCGCCCTATACAGGAACGCCCGTCGAAAGAAAGTATTACACCGAACTTCATTTGCAACGTTCAAGTTGACTGATAGCAGATTCAACTTAATGATAGCATTCGCCAGTCTGAAGACTGCCCAGGGCAAACCGCGTGGAGGTTCTATCATGTCTTGCCCCATGGTGGCCCTTATTAGGGCCGGTGGTTCATTCTCGGCGACAAGTTGACTATTGACTTGAAAAGTCAATAGGTATAACAGTTAGGTTGTCATATACCCTGTACCGCCTAAGCCGTTGTGGTGCATCTGGCACCTTTCGGATGCGGGTGGTATTAGGAGTCCACACCTCATCCTTCCAAACGATCTTCTTGATTTTCCCCTTCTTCTCACACTCCTTCTCATCCTCTTCATCCCACTCGTCGAGGATGATGAAGTCGGGAATGGTGTTGGTAGGAGATGTTGCTTCCATCGTGACTTAAAATTGAATGAGAAGCGCTACAATCTTCTGGCTTATATAGGGTTTTCAACAATGACTTGCTCAACAACGAATCAGAATGCTTCAGGGATAGCAATCGACTGCACAACGTTCAAGTTGACTGATAGCAGATTCAACTTAATGATAGTATTCGCCAGTCTGAAGACTGCCCAGGGCAAACCGCGTGGAGGTTCTATCAAATCTTGCCCCATGGTGGCCCTTATCAGGGCCGGTGGTTCGTTCTCGGGGGTCGTCATCAGCCATCTTACTCCATACCGATTCTGCTGACAGAGAGTCGAAACCGTTCAACCTCAGCAGTGTCGACTTCCATGCTAGTTGGCATGTGAGTGGAGGGTGGAATGTAGCGCCATTCCATTGGAATGGCAACACTTGCTGTCATCGCATTGCCAATCCGAGCAAGATTGTTGTGGACTCTGTCTTGCTCCTCTATTCTAGCAAATTCATTAAATAAATTTCGCGGTCTTAACTGCGGTCCGCGAGGAGAGCTGACTGCAGCGTTTGGTGTCTCCATGATTGAAATGAAATGAAATGAGAGGTAATGGTTTATATACCCCTCTAATGCGACGCAACGTTCAAGTTGACTGATAGCAGATTCAACTTAATGATAGTATTCGCCAGTCTGAAGACTGCCCAGGGCAAACCGCGTGGAGGTTCTATCATGTCTTGCCCCATGGTGGTCCTTATCAGGACCGTTGGTTCGTTCTCGTCGTATCTGAAAATAGAAGGAAAAATAGATGAAAATTTTTTCAAGTGATAGAGATGAATATTGACTTACCACAATATCAAATCAAGCGGTTCGCTGCACCTTCGCTGGTAGTGGATGAGGCAGGTATTTAGCTGGTAACTTTCGCTTACGATGGCGAATTTCCTTTATCTCGCCATTGTGTTTGATGCTGATGTGGAGACAGCGAATATCTGGCGTTGCTCCTTCGTAGCACTCGCTCGTTTTGTCCAAATCCTCCGACTCCATTATTACATCGTCGATAATTTTGCTACCGACTACGGGGAGGTGGAGCGTTGTTCTTCTCTCTTTGACAGCGCTATTCTTCGCCTCAAGAAGAGCCATCTTCACCTGCTCATGTTGGAGTTTGAGCGTCGCCTCCTTCGCCTTCATGTTCTTAATGCATGTGGCCTGATCCTCTAGACGACTCTCACTCGCTAGAGCTCTCTTTTGGAAACCTTCCAACTTCAGTACTTGAGCCTAAAGACTCCTAATTTCCGCCACCTGCTTTTTGAGTTGAAAATTCTCATCCCTTAATGCTGAGCATTCGTTTTTATAACGCCTCATTTCATCCTTGAGCTTCTTAATGGCGTACTCTTGGCTAACCCTCGCCACACCATCATCCTTAGCCCACTGCTTGGCTTGGGCTTTGATGCCTCTCCCTTTTTTAGGTGAGGAGTGCATTTTTGGCGCTGGCACTGCCCGACTCTTCACAATCGCCTCATCGGGTTTAGGAGCAATGACCGCCTCCTCGGGTTTTGCCTGTGACGACCACCTCTTCAGTTTCCGATTCAGATTCGGAGATTTCCGAATCAGAGCTAGAAGAGGTGAGGTCAGATAACAGTGGCTGCTCATTCTTCCAATCTTGTATTGCTCGAACTGCCATCTGCAACTCTGTCTCCACATCCAGATCAACTTGAGGTCTTTCAACAGGTGGGATGATGACCTTCCCAACCTCTGAGGCATGCGTCTCTGTCTCCTCATCTTGATCAGGTTTTTCAAAAAGTGGGGTGATGGCTTTCCCAACCTCTGAGGTAGTATAATTCGTCACCTTCTTAATGAGACATTTTGAATGCGTCTTATAGAAAGACTCTTTCAGGTTTCCCCTGACGAATTTCATGCACGATGTGCATCCGCTCACCACACCGACCTCCTTATGCTCTTCGGGAGTGTCGGTGAATTTATTTAAATGGCGCTTGAACTCGCCACCTCGCTTGACTTCGCCACATAGGCACTTTTTAAAATGAAACTTCGAGTTTCCTCCCATTATGTATATCTGTTATGTATCTGTAAAAGGAAGGATGAAATAGAATTACTGACAGGCGACATTGGCAGTCATTTTTACAGTCATACAGTTAAATTGTGAGATTGGTGGAAAGTGTCGAACCTTTGAATCCGTTACAGGCATTACTCAGAGGGGATCTTATCCCAACTCCAAGGCCTCGGCCCACAAATCCAACCTCCCGCGGACAGAGCGTGTGTCATATCACTGTGTTGGTATCCGGACCCTGATTTTGACATGAAAACCAGTGGATTGTTTACAAAGGTTGCAAATTCCAAGCCGAAGCTCGCCTCCCACAACTTTATAAATGTCTTAGTTGAATTCAGCAGGGTCGAAAACCCCAGAAAACCTCCAAAACTAGTGAATTTAAATTTTTCAACTTTTTAGCACTACTTATGAAATTTTATAAGTAGTCTATCACTTAGGGCAGGTCAATAGCGACCGAACCTTTTTTGAATCAAGTCAAACGGACTTGTAGAAGCAAAGTTACAAGCCTTTAAAGTTTTGGAGTCTTTTATGGCCTGGAGACGAAGGCCATCTCCTGACGAACCTCTAAGTCTGACGCCTTAGCTGACTTCAGCAATGAAATTTTCTAAGTCGATTTCTTACAGAAACTCGGAATTTGGAATGTCCGAAGCTATCATCGGAGCTCACAGAGACGACCTACCTTTGACAATCTCTCGTCTGAATGACAAGTCTCTGTCGGTTCCCGCTTATATAGTTCGTGGCGATCAGCTGATGACGTAATACCCATCATCCAAATCTTTGAATGCGTCTATCTCCGGTTCTAGTGCTCCGATGGAGCTGGAAGTTCACCATTTTCAGGCAGAATTGTACGCTGAATCCGAATCTAGCCTCCGTTTTCCCATCCGATGCTTCGTTTTGGCTCTACAGCCCAAAACGTCCAAAATTTTACCTCTGTCGTTTTTTCGAAAAAATTTTGAAAATGTTTTCTCTCCGATTGACTTGAAACTCACCATGTTAACGCATAATTGTACGCTGATTCCCAATCTGAAATCCGTTTTGCTCTCCGATGCTTCGTTTTGGCGCTACAGCCCAAAAAAATCCAAAATTTTTTACCTTTTTTTTTTTTGAAGATGCAGAATTGTACGCTGAGTCCAAAAATCACATTTGCAAAGTCCTCCGAGCACTGCTTCCACTCGAAACATCCCATTTTCACCCCAAAATTCATGAGATTTCACGAAAATCCTAGCACACTATAGCACCAAGTCAAAACCTGGCGGTCGCCCAAGTCCACCACGACACTCTGTCGTTTTATCGAGAGGAGGGGAGGAAAAATTTTGTTAACCCAACTGTTGACGAGAAACACGATAGGAGTGGGCTCGCCATTCCAACCTGGCCGGCACACCACGACAGCCTGGCCGGCACACCACGACAGAGAGCGCAATACGATCTCGCAACTCTCCGTTCCAGAGGGGGGCGCCGGTCGGGTGTTCGCCGTTTTATTACTACTCCCCCCCCCTCTGGAAGGCAGGAAGGAGGTGATGGAGAGGGCCAAGGATGTGCTGGAAGGGATGGATCCGAGCGGAGGAAACCGCTCCCTCCCCCCTCTGGGAGGAAGGAAGGAAGGAGGAACTCTCCTGTGAGGCAAGGGTAGGAAAGTGTTTTAGAAAAGGTGGGTTTTGGACGTTTTTGGATGAGAAAGGCCCTGTGTTGGCATGGAGGAGGGCTCGGATGGATAAACG
The DNA here is from genome assembly GCA_907163375.1 of Prostheceraeus crozeri. Taxonomy (NCBI): domain Eukaryota; kingdom Metazoa; phylum Platyhelminthes; order Polycladida; family Euryleptidae; genus Prostheceraeus; species Prostheceraeus crozeri. The sequence goes on from CAJQUW010008671.1 coordinate 200,487, forward strand.
GAGGCCAGATTCGGACTCTACGTGAAATTTTGGGTCAGGGAGGTGATTTCCAGTGGAATCGGTGACAAAAAGTTCTGGCCTCCCCCCTCTGGACGAGACTTCGATCTTGGCTTGTAGGAATGGTAGAGAGTCGTGCGATAGCTCGTTTGAAAGCTAAGAGTGAGAAAAATGCAATGGAAAGCATCATATAGTAGGTGAGCCGAAGACGGGATGGGGTCCAAGACGGGACACTGCGTCATAAAATGGTTGTGATGATCATCTTACACAACGTTGCTGCTTGAAAGTCGGTGAGCAGCTCCTATTGGTCGATATCTTCCCATGAAGATGATTGGATTATCGCGGCATTCTTCTTAGCTACGCTGGCAACGGGATTTGTGAGACGACCTCACAGTCAATTGTGAAAAAAATAGGCTCTTATAAAGGTAAGCTCGTATACTACCCTCTGATGTCCAACTGAGCACGATTAAGTCACGGTTTTTGATGTAAAACTTCCAATGAGTACGTTAACTTAAACTGTGATCAATAATTTCAGAAAAATGCTCTAAACCTAATTCACGACCAGCAACATTATCAACACAAAAATTGTTCCTGCAAGCTAAGGTAGACATGATGACAGCATTTTAGCTAGGTGCATGTATCACGTTGGTAAGAATTTTATGGCATAACAGCATTATTCTTGGGCTATACAAGACACGTAATTTGATCTAGTATCAATAGAATTAGCCTCTCATATGAACTCATATCGCTATTAAACCACTTGTTTTAGCGACTTCAGTCTGTCCCGTCCTACCTCATTGTAACGAACGGTATTTAAGATAAATGTATTTCTGTACTGTTGATAAGGTAAAATGCAATGATTTGCATCTAAACAAATTGCAATTAAGCTACTTTTTCATTTAATTGCTGTTCATGGCGACATTACATATGATTGCTTCAATAATGCGATGTCCCGTCTTTCACCTAGTGTCTCGTCTTACACCCTAGACAGCATTTTCTAAAATACTCCGAACTACTACGAACTTACAGAAGAACAACAAATCGTGCGGAGTGGACCTCAGGGCAAATGCAGGAAGCGATCGACGCGATCAATCACGGGGCGTCACACAGACAAGCCGCTGCAACACATGGCGTTCCTGAAACGACTTTAGAGCGACACGTGAAGGGCCGAATGAGTAAACAACCTGCGGGGAAAGGGCTCAGTCGATCTACCACACTTGGTGCGGAGAACGAAGCCGAGAAGTACCTCCTCACATTTGAGAAGAGAGAATTACCGCTAACCAAGACTGAAGTGGTGAAACTGGCCTACCAGTTCGCAGAGTCAAACGGCTTGACTCACCCCTTCTCTCATGAAAATAAGAAAACAGGTTAATAGTGGTGGTTGAATTTTTGCCAAAGGAACCCTGGAATCACTATACGAAAGCCACAACTTCTCTCTGTTTACAGAGCTGTCAAGATGAACCACAAAGTTATCGACAAGTTCTTCGAAATGCTGGAAAAAGTGTATAAAGAAAATGAAGTATTTGGGAATCCTTCACGTGTTTTCAACACTGATGAAAGCGAATTAAGTCTCGTTCCTGGGGCTATGAAGATCGTAGGAGAAATAGGAAAGAGAGACTCAAATATGATTTCGACCAGTGAACGTGGAGAACTCATAACCGTCTTGATCACTTGTAATGCCGCTGGGGAATTCGTGCCTCCCTGCGTGATTTACAAAGAAGTGAGACTGAATCCTGCTTTGCGAGATAATTTGCCACCTGGAACTCTTGTACTGAATTCCCCTACTGGATATATGAACACAGAACTATTTCTGCAATGGATGATGCACTTCCCGTCGCATCAGAGAGGCATCGATGGCGGCAAAACAGTTCTTCTGGTTGATGGTCACAAGTCTCATACTATGTCGCTCGAAATTCTTGAATATGCAAAAGCTTCAGACATAGAGCTAGTCATTTTTCCATCACATACCACTCACGCTCTTCAACCGATGGACAGAGTGTTCTACAAACCTCTGAGGGATTACTACAAAGAGGAAGTTCGTGTGTTCAACAGAAACAATCCTGGCAGACTGTTTCGGAAAGATGATTTTCCAAAACTGTTTTACAATTCCTATTTGAAAGTCGCGACAATGAGGAATGCAATCACTTCATTCAAGTCTCTATCCATTGGATAAGGAAGTTCTTTCCGATTCGTGGTTTGCACCATCAGAAAGTATGATTGTCAATGAGGAAGCCCCAGCTGAAGATGCCCGCAGCCACGTCCAGCCTACGTCAAGCCTTCTTGAGGAAGCCCCAGCTGAAGATGCCCGCAACCACGTCCAGCCTACGTCAAGCCTTCTTGAGGAAGCCCCAGCTGAAGATGATGAAGATGAAGTGTCATTTGAAAACCTATTGCCACTACCAAAACAAGTGAAGAGAGAGAAATCAAAGCGCCAGTATTTTGAAAGTGGCTCTAAACATCTAACATCTTCAGTCTATATGAGTGATTTGGCAAAATATAAAGAAGACAAAGCAGATTTGCCCACAACATCACGGAGCGCCCGAAGCAGTGTTGAGAAGAAGCCGGTCAAAAAGAGGAAGTGCCAAAGAAATTACGATAATCCTGCGAATTTTTGCGGACGTTGTGATGGCAATTACTGTGACGACGTAGATTTGGATGCAGAAGAATGGATCCATGTGCCAATTGTGCAACGTTTGGTATCATGAAATATGTGCGGGGTTTACGGACGAGACACAAGATCTTTTGTTTGTCGGGGTTGTTTGTAGTTGTTCTTTGCATGGTGAGCACTTCAGAGCACTTATTTTTTTAGTCTTTTTACCTACATAGACCAACTGGAATGATGAAAATAGTTTTCACTCTAAATTTAATTTTGGGTGCCGGTACCGATAGCCTTCGTAGTTTTCTTACTAAATACCGCCATTAGTAGCCTACAAGTAAGCTTGCCTGCTAATAATCACCGAAAAGGGTTATTAGCACGATTCAATCTAAATTCGATTTGATTATTTCAAAAAAATTAAGACCTCTTCTATTCTAGCAAGTAGATGCTTCAATTTTGGGGAATTTTTGAACACGTAAAGAGCCACCCTATTGTAGGCCCTAAAGTATATACCATGTAAGAAGATAGCAACAAAAATAATTATTATTCGTTCAATAAAATATACTTTCTCAAGTGTCCCGTCTTCCACCTACTTATGTGGTATGATGGGACACTGAGAAGGTGTTAAGTAATTGCCTCCACTGGATCAAGCAAACCAAATTATTCAAAGATACTTTGATGCAGTCGTCCTGACATACCACTTCGCCAACAGCTGCCATATTATCAACTCTATTAGTATACTTTGCTGACAGCAAGTCATTATGTCCTTAAGTGTCCCGTCTTCGGCTCACCTACTATATGTCCACGTTTTCCTGGGTTAAGAGTGGAAAATGACTTGAAAATGGCAGGAATCTCCGAAAAACGACAGAGTTAGAAAAAGGTAGGTTTTGGACGTTTTGGGGTGAGAAAAGTCGTATTTCGGGCAGAAGGAGGGCTCGGATGGACAAACGGAGGTCAGATTCGGACTCTATGTGAAATTTTGGGGTAGGTAGGTTGTTTCCAGCTCAATCGGAGACAAAAAGTGCTGACCCCCCCTCTGGACGAGACTTCGATCGTGGCTTGTAGGAATGGTAGAAAGTCGTGCGATAGCTCGTTTGAAAGCTAAGAGTGAGACACATTCAGTGGACGAAACGGCTTGTCTCTACGTTTGTTCGTTGAGGTGTGAGAGTGACTTTAAAATTTTTGACCATTACCGAAAGAACGGCAGAGTTAGAATTTTTATAAAAATGGCTCTAGCGAGCGAACGAAGCATCGTATGAGAAAACTGAGACCAGATTTGGAATCAGCGTGATGTTCAGCATGTATAAGGTGGGTTTTGAGGGTCGTAGGAGTGAAAAAAATTTTCGAATTTTTTTTATGGTTCGAATTTTTTTATGTTTGGCGATGATTAGCGGAGAACTGGAAGTGAGTGAAGACGTCGGGTTTCTTTTAGTGAAAACACCGCACTTTCTTCTCTAGGATCCTACTTTTGCGGATCTGTGGAAGGTTTCGTTTCCAAATGAGAGCTTGTTTAAAATCGAATTTTTGCGCATTTTCCAAGATTTTGGATACTTTGAAAACCGAGTTTTCTCAACCGAGCTTCTGGTCATCGTAGAGAGTCGAGGGATGGCGTAAATGAAAGGTGAGAGCGAGAAAACGTGACTGTCAAAATTTGAAGTCAATCGGAGCACTAGAACTGTTTAAAGTTTTGGATGATTGAGATTACGTCATCAGCTGATCGCCACAAACTATGTAAGTGGAGTCTCTACTTGTGGGAATCAGTTCTCCTCCCGACTTGGTTGGGGTAGGTGAACTCCGGAGCTCCGATGATAGCATCGGAAATTCCAAGTTCGACTTAGAAAATTTCATTGCTGATATCAGCTAAGGCGTCAGACTTTAAGGTTAGACAGGAGATGGCCTTGGTCTCCAGGCCATAAAATACTCTAAAACTTTAAAGGCTTGTAACTTTGCTTCTACAAGTCCTTTTGACTTGGTTCAAAAAAGGTTCGAGAGGTCATGATTCAGGTCAAGTCGTAGACTACTTATAAAATTTCATAAGTAGTGCAAAAAAAGTTGAAGAATTTTAAGTTCGTCATTTTTGGAGGTTTTCTGGAGTTTTTGACCCTGCTGAATTCAACTAAAGGATTTGTAATGATGTCTGAGCCAGTCTTCTCATTGGACGAGCATTCTCGCCCATTCATAATTCATCAAACATCCACTATAAAGAAGAGATGTTGCTTTACGTTTCACATTTGCCTTTCGCAAGTGTCGGATGCATGGTACGGAGAGTTTCGCTGTAATATTCCAATGACAGGGTGTTCCTTCGGGACGGCGGCGGATGATGCCGTAGTGATAAGTGTGGCAAGGGAGTGTGTCATATTTTAGACCGAAACCTCTGGGGCAACTCATGTTGGGCATTTGACACAGCTCTGAACGTAGCACTTTGAACGCCAATCGGTTGAGTCTTAGCTATTTTGTCATGGGTGGCATCTAAACATCTCCATTGGAAAACGCTTGTGAATCACGGCTTGCTATCAAGCTGATCAAAGCAACGACTTGGGATGTTTCCTCTTGCAAATAACTCCACTGGTTTTCATGTCAAAATTGGATCTCGGATACCAACACAGTGACATGACGCACGCTCTGTCCGCGGGAGGTTGGATTTGTGGGTCGAGGCCTTGGAGCTGCGATAAGTTCCCCACTGCGTAATGACTGTAACGGATTCAAGAGCTTAACACCTAAAGGGTTGCTGGCTTGCTATCAGGCCACTCTCTACATTTAAAAAACGGCTTCCTATAAAAGCACGTTAAGTTTCATGTCTTGCTATCAAGTCATTGACGGTGCAAGTCACGGAGACTTTCGGTGTCATACCTCCTGTTGGTGGGGGTTCTTTCGAGACAGCGGTGAAGTCCGTAGTGTTGAGTACTGCACGGGACGTGGGCAATGGTGTTCCTTGTGAAACCTCTCTGCGTCATGTTTACAAGTGGTTGCCTTTCGTCTCAACGTTGCAGTCTGACCGCCAGGGCGACATTTCGCTATCTGCCACAGGTTGCCTCATAAAATCTCCATTACACTTGTCTCCCGATAGTTGGCCATACATGCGAAAATGAACCATGAGTTCTGCTTGCCTCTATCACCGAGGCTAAATGAAATGGAATGAATTGGAAGGGACAATCATGCGCCACACGCAACCGCAAGCTCATTTCTCTCTTCGCTAGTGAACAAGCTCTTGTTAGTGTAGTCAGAAAGTTTCTCATGTTCTGCAAAACCAAAGTTTAGTGTAGTCAAATAGTTTTACCGTGACACACATTTGTGAAAGTAAAGTTTGATCATCGAAGTTTTATTCGTGAGTGTAGTTAGAAAGTTTATCATGCTTCATGAAATTCAAGTGTAGTCAAATAGTTTTATTATTGAACAAGTTTATTCCGTTTGTGCAGTTAGAAAGTTTATTATGTTGTACAAAAGTTTACTGCGACACAGGTTGATGCATAGTTAGGAAGTTTGATCATGACGTTTTATGAAACACAAGTTTATGAAATGATAATGTAGTCTGAAAGTTTATGAAACATAAATTTGTGAAAACAAAGTTATAGCACAACACACGTTTGTGAAAGTAAAGTTTATCATGTTGTACAAAAGTTTTACTGCAACACAGGTTGATGTATAGTTAGAAAGTTTATCATGCTTCATGAAATGCAAGTGTAGTCAAATAGTTTTACCGTGACACACGCTTGTGAAAGTAAAGTTTGATCATCGAAGTTTTATTCGTAAGTGTAGTCAGAAAGTTAAGCACAACACAAGTGTCATAAAAAATACTTTATTTGGTCTTTGATTTATGAACAGCCATCATTGAAACCTGTTTTACTAATAGGAATGACAATATGGTTTATTTTATTCAGAAGCAAATGATCGCCATAACCATGAAAGTTGTCCATCTGAGAAATTATCTTCCGCAGATGTCGTGTATAAAACTCAGAAGCATCAGTAACATATTCTTGCCCATAGGAACGAAATTGAAAGTCAACACTTTCCGCTTCTTCACCTTGTGGAAAATGAATGTAATTGACATTTGCAATTAAGTGAGCCTTGATGAGACTGTCTTTGAAATAAGATATCAACTCCGTAAATATTTCTCGTGTATAGTCTAAACATGCTTCCAATTATGTCTCCTCCCTTTGAAACTCAAGGATGTAATCTTGTATTAAGCCTCCGAAGCTCTCTTGATGAAAACGAATCGTGCAATCATCATGTTTCAATGTATTGACTTCAGGTGCCATGGTTGAGTCTATTGCTAAACATCATTTTTGCCTAAGACGATTTCAATAACGCGTTACAAATGTGTGTTCGCACATCGGGAACTCTAGCTCGTCTGTGATTGGACGAGAGGTCTAATCCATTCACCGCTTAGGAAAATCTTATAAAAGGCAGTGCACCAGCTCTGCTCTTCACATTTATCTTTCACAAGGTGAGTGTCGGTGAGCTCCTGCTGACAGGTTGTTTTGACTTGCTATCAAGTTGAATAGTCTCGTGCTATCAAGAGAGATTCACTTCTACTCATAAAACATATCATCGCTGTAATATCTCCTTTCCTCGAGCGTTCCTTCGGGACGGCGGGTACTGCCGCAGAGGGATTGTGTTGCACGGGTTGTTCGTCGTTTGTTAGACCGAAACCTCTGAGCCGTTGCTCATGTTGGGCGTTCGGCTTCATACTCACCGTGATGCTTTCCCTCGCCAGGTCAGAGTACTTCAGCCATTCGACAAAGGGTAGTCTTTATGATATGGAGTAGAGGGAAATGTAATTCATTAGATGTCACTTCAATGATTGTTCCCATGATAAACGTTGACTAGGCAAATGAAACGATTCTCATCTTTCCTTTTCAGTGATTGAAGTTCAACAATTAATCAACTACATCCTAATAAGAAAATGGAATCCAAGAAAATTGAGAATTACCGTATTGCTGTCGAGATGGAGAAGGCTACCATCGAGCAATGTAAGTATTTGTATCAAGGTTGACTCACTCTATTACTAACATCATTAGGGTAGACATCCAAATTAAAATCAAAACCCCTCCCCTATTATATTCATGTTTAAACAGAATCCAAATTTTAACTCTGCTTATCTTTGCTCTCATTCATTTTCAATGCATGAATGCATTCGAAATGGGGAACCCGTCCCCCAAGGAGCAATCGGGCAAGCTTACGAGCAGCTTGGCAAGTGTAAGTACCCTCACCTATGAGAACTGAGAGTTGGAATGTCATGTTTTAGCACTTCTGTATCAGTATAGCTTACTCTCTATCATTATTATCTCCGCAACCTCTAATCTCATCTCTTTTTCCTCTCTACAGATATGGCAAAGATGAAGAAGTGGGAAGAAGCCGCGAGGCGGAGATTCGATGCTGAATTTCCGACCCTACCTTCCCGCCCATCTACCTCCGCTCAAAGTCCGACTCCTTTCTCGGGCATCGTCATCGCCCCACCTCCACCGCCTGCTCCGCTCCCTGCACCAGTCCCTGCTCCCCGCCATCACGTCCCTCCGACACCCAAGCCCAGGACCCTTCCACCCTCGGCTCGTGTCCCACTTCTGCCTCCTCCTCGACCATCGGTGTTGCCGGAGATCAAGTCCTTAGATGGTAAGTAACCGTGATTGGGAAAAGGGGGATAAGACTTCAAGCTTGAAATTATGATCATGTTATTAATCTCTTTTCTCTTTTTCTCAACAGATCTGTCGGCCTACCTCCTGGACGGTGACGTCCCGGTCCACCCAACCAACTCCCCAGCATCGCCACCACCTGCAGCAGCAGCGGACGACCTCCCTCTCCTCTCCGTTGAGTCGGTGGAGCGTCTGTTGGAGCAGGAGGAATTGGAGATAGTCGGAGAGGAGAGGGAGATTGAAGTCGAGATGGAAGTGGAGGACTATCGATGCCAGCGGTGTGACAGGGTCTTCGCCTCAGCCTACAGTTTGAGACGTCACACCGCTGGCAATGCCTGCAGAGGAGGAAAGCGCCGACCGATCCCTCAACGACCCAAGTGTGAAGGTTTTGGACGCACGTTCTACAACAGCACCAACTTAGAGCGTCACATCGAAGGCGGATCCTGTGGCAGTGTGAGGCAACCACCGACAACAACAGGTAGGAAGCATCCTTCATCGCACGTCGGCTTTTCCTGTTCTTCGTGTCAGAAGACCTTTCCTACAGAGTTTGTTCTCTCTTCGCACACACTCTGTCACACACATTCCACTGAGCCTTACACTGACAACAACGTCACTCTAAGGCTGAGCAAGTTCTCCCTTGAGAGGCTCGTTCGTGACTATGAGATGGAAAGCTCTGAACCTATACAGGATATTCATCCATTCCTGTCAAATAATATAGGTTTAATTTATCAAATGTTGGCGAGTTTAGATAGGTTTTTGCTCAAAGGCATGTTTTACGTCTCTGCTCGTTTCAATAAAATAGACAGCAGTACGGGAGAAGTAGAGTCCACTGTGACGATTAGGATAGCCTCCTGTGCTGCTGATCTCATAGGTGATGTGAATGAGTGGATAGAGAGCCATGCGACCTATCTCGTCAACAACTTAAATAAATTTAATGAAAGAGACAGCGGTTTCAAAGTTATACTATCATCAAACTGCATATAGGAACAATTTCTACTGCTGTGATCGCTGCACACGGCGCTTTAGGTCAAAACCATTTTTTGAAGAGCACTATGAGTGGTGCTCTCGGGGTAAGCTTCAAATGGAAGTGATGCCCAAAGATAAATTTTATAGGTATGAAGAAAAAGGCTGAGTCCCATTTGTGTCATTTATGCAGACATTGAATGCTATATTGATAGTGAAGATCAGACTCACCAACCTGCAGCCATTGCCTGTTATGAAGTTTGGCATTCTTACTATAGGAACCAAAATAGACTGCATGTGTGGCAAGGTGAAGACTACATCTTAGAATTTTTAAAAATTTTAGATAAAAAAGCCCGTTTTCATCAACGCTATGAAACGGAGCTCACTAGGAAACCCATGTGTTTCACAGAAGTCGATAAATTAAAATTTGATAGGACCACAGAATGTCCCCGCTGCTGCTCATCCTTTGATGAGAAGCAGCATAAGAAAGTGAGGGACCATTGCCATCTCAGTGGCAAATTAAGGTCTGCCTTGTGCAGTAAGTGTAATTTCTTACTTAGGCTCAAACGGCGAACGCTCCCCGTCATCTTTCATAACTTTAAATGTTATGATGCGCATATTCTTCTTCGCCATGGTCTAGGACATATGAAGTCATGGTCGATGAACGTCATAGCGCAAAGTAAGGAAAAATTCATGTCTCTGCCCGATTAGCCAAATTCAATGGCATTCTATGGTATTCTATGACACGCAATGGGAGTGCCATAGCACACCTTAACGTTCAATCGAACTCTATTGGATCCAAAGACAATCCAAGACATTATCTTTGATTGGATCCAATTGCACTGGAAGTGAGAAAATATGAGTGCCATAGAAGCTATCCAAAAGAAGCAAACGCGCAGCGACAGTTTTGACTCCGTAATCTGACTTTGTCCAATGATATTGCAACATTTGCATGTTCAGTATAATTTCAGATGCTTTTGGCATGTGCAACAGTCATTGTTAATCACATCCTTTGGTCGTGTCTCAGTGTCTCGTATTTTTACGAAAATCCGTCGTTTGTTGAATTAATCATCTTATCCGGTTTGTCTCAACCATCACACCAATGGAGTAAGTTCAATTGAAACGAATTTATCATTTGTATAGTCCATCAGTCAAATCAGCAAGTCCTCATTGTTTCAGCAATTCATTCACGTACTGTTTTACTGAATTATGCAATTATTTAGATTTTTTGAGGTAGGAACTAGAACTACTGTGTTATAAGATTTATGTAGACAGTCTTATCTATTCCTCGTTCAATTGTCGTATGTGTAAAGTAGCCAGTTCAACAATACGTTCAAGTGCTATGCGATGTGTGCTATCACAGCACAAAAATTATTTCAAATTTGAATATTTCATTTAGATTTAATTATTCAGGATATTAATTAAAAAATCGTAGAACTTTCTAAGCGAAGACCTACGCATACATTTATGCTATAAGTCTTGAAGATACGCTGTAATCACTTAAATGATGCAGCAGTTACATAGTTACATCGAAATTATAACAGAATTTCTCTTATTTTAGATTCCGGGTATATCTTTTGATTCCGCTTGTTTCATAGCTTTCTCACTGGCCCAAGCGTCGTCAGTTATCTAGGGGTCTAGCAGCTAGGTTAAACAGCTGTGCAAATATCATCCAATGCTATGCGCAGTTTTTAAGTAAATAATTTTGATTATGTTTTTTAATTTCAGTTAGGGTTGATCGGGTTCTTTCAACGAGTCTGCTGCGTCTTCTGAGAAATCCACGTTTGGTGAAATCCTCGAATCGGTGTTTCAAGCCATGAAATAAGTTATCAAGTCCTCGGTGTTCTAACAATTTATACACTACTATCTGAAAGAATTATAGTCCAATTATTCTTGGTCTTTTAGCTATCATTTAGAAAATCGTTATTTAATTTCACTTTCAAAACCTTTGATATGTATTCTATCAGGTTGACTCCATTGTTAATTCTAAAAATTCTAAAGATTCTAAAGATTCTAAAATTTCCAAATAGCAAGTTAGTGAAATTTTGACGGGCATTCATAAAATATTACTTTAAACACACTGATGCTGGCAAATTGCCTAAGTTACTGCACCTGCAATAATTAATATGATAATATAAAATTTAATATAAAAACTGCTTTTTGCAAACACAATGTAAATGGAATAAGAAAACATTGTTTTCAATATTAAAAATCAAATAGACTATTTAATTATTCCATTTACATTGTGTATGCAAAAAGAAGTTATTATTAATTATTGCAGGCGCATCAACTTAGGCGATTTGTCAGCAGTGTTTTTAAAGTGATATTTAATGAATCGAAATTTCACTAACTTGCTAATTGCAAATCCCAAATTAACCCAGGCATGGCTGCAGCCTTAAATATGGAGTTGTGTCGATCTTGAGAGATGTGAACTAGGCCTGCTGATGATTCCTGATTTTGGATGAAAAAGCAGCTATTCAGATCTGTTTCAATTATTTTCAACTGAGGATGCAACTCAATATTTAATTATTCTACCTCCCAACTTTAGATAGAATATTATTGTTGTCATTATTCCAGTTCAGTCATAACATTTTGCGATAGATAATGTGTTATAGTCATATTTCTCTGTTACAACATTAACAGTATATTTTAACATAAGCTGTTCGCAATTCGTACATGTATTCATCTCAGATCGACTAACTTCAACAATCTTTTTTTTAATAGCATGATTAAAGATCAGACATGTCTTTCTCTCATATAAAAGTGACAAATTTTTTTAAGCACCGGTGATAGAGTTGTCAATGCGGGTGCGTATCAGCAAATTCAATGTGCTAAATAAATGTATTTTTCTGAGAATTTACTTTTAATGAGTATTGGAAATATTAAAAGAATTATTCAAAAGTGTGTTTGTATTTCGATTTATTCTCAAGAGCTAATTTCATTTCATAAAGATCAATCAATCATTTCAAGAGCTAGATGCAAAAGATATGGTGATTAGTGTCTAAGGCTTTGCCTTTCGACTCAGGTATTGACTGCAGGCTTTAAATTTCAAATCAAGATATTAATCTTTGTGTTGTATTTAGTTTGGCTCGTTTTTGCCATAGCTAATGTTTTTAGATCAAATTAGTTGCTTGACATGTTTGGTGCTTGTAGATAGCTAATTGAGAAGTGTTTCAATTTCTTTGTTCTGATGTGAACGAGGCCGCTTTATACTGCCAATCCAAGTTTTGAAAAAAATCACATTTTTCTTCATAGAAATGAAGAAGGAAAAAACGAAGAGGAAATGATATTTGCAAGCATGGAATTTATGTGTTCAAAATCAGTTCTGTGTACCTACTTGTTAAAAACATAACAATATATGAACTTACAGTGATTACGATTAAGCAATGATTCACATCTATATCAAATACATATCGATATGAATAACTCCACGTTTAAAAAAATGTTCTCCATCAAAATATTGACCTCTGTAAAAAGGATTATCAAAACTGAAGACAAATGGATCCATTTTAGTTCGAAAATTAAAACCTGTAGTCAATTGTCAGATCAATTGTGAAGGGCTTGAACTAATTTTATACGAGTATGTGTTACGCAATATTTTGACTGGGAGTTGGGGAGAGTTGCGAAGCCAGCAGCACATGGCTTGAAGTCTCCCAGGACTTTGGGACCCAAAATTATTTAATTTCATTTAGTTGCTTTCAGACATAATTTTGAAAGAATTTCATATTTTCATGCACTTTTCTGGATGGTTCAGATTTTGCGGATTTTCATATTTAATATCCTGCTCCAGCAATCTGATGAAAGATATCTTTCCACATGAATATCACTAATAAGATCAGGACTAGGATTCAGTTCTGTGATCCTGCAATTACTAAATTAATACTTTTCATCTATTAATACATTTCAAGACGGCCGCCTTAAATAAAGGAGTGTAAATTCCGACATTTAGTTGTTCTGATAGGAAATAGATCACTATCAAGCAGCGTTTTACGTGTGCAGTGGTGGTCAGAAGGGGGAGGGGATGCCGGGATGCATCCCCCCACCAGCCCAAAGTATTGTGATATAAAATATGAACATTCAATTTATCAATTTAACATCAGTAAATTCTACATTTTAGCTTCCAAGCAATAATTTGGCAATGTATCTGCACTGAAATAGTACAAAAGTCGGACGGCGAAACGAACTCTATCTCGTTACATCATTTCCGCTTATATCAGTGATTTAGAGCTTATCAACGTATAGAGACATGTAAAACCAAGGAATGTAGCGGCCTCCGCAATAGGTTTGTTTATCCTAGGCACCTCAGATGTTGATGACCCGCTGAGATATTGCGTATCCTACATGATGCACTTGAATTAACAGATGTTCTACCCATCAGCTCTGTGATGCAAGAAAGTTGACCAAGTGCTTTCAAATCCGTTCGACCCACGGACCTTCCACCCACATGTGTGGTGGTTTGCCAATTGGAACGACTATAACATGTATCTGTCATTCGATTCGTTCTCAATATTTCTTAAATGTTCGTGCCGATGGATCACCTAACACATATTCTATTGTGCTTAATTAACGGATTTCGTTTTCCTAACTCTCTGATAATTCAAATGATGGCATCTCATTTAAATGAACATATACATGCAAATATAATTTAAAACAGGCAATTCAATATAACTTATGACATTTGCTGATTATTTCACATTTTATTCTGTTTGAGGATTGGAACAATTAAATTTAATTCCCCCCCACTAGAATTTTCTGTGACCGCCCCTTTCCGTGTGTGATAGGAAAATGTCGCTTTGCATCTAAGAACTCTTAAATGATAAAGAATATAAATATTTTATTTGAAATTCTTTTAGAAGGAAGGAAATAATTACGAGAAAGTATTCATTTTTCGAATATAGTAAAAGTCACACTAGTAATGAGAGAAAGCTAATCGAGCTTTCCACCTTCCTTCAGATTTTTATAATCATGAAATGAATCAAATTGAGCAGGCATTTACACGTGTCACTGAAAGATAAAAATGAAGAAGTTAACAGGTAAGATAAGAACAGAGCGCGCTGACATAGGGAGGGATTGGCATTCATGATAAAACATTCAAGCACCGCGAACGAGATTACAAAATTGGTATTTATTTACATTGGTGAGACCGGAATTGAAATTAACAGCATTGTCGGGAATCGGGATGCGATCTTGAAATAGATGTTAAAAATTTCCCACTGTGGTGGTCATGGTGGGAATAGCGCATGATGAATAATGATATAAAACACATCAAAACAGTGAGTACTACGAGCCTATCTTAGATTATAAGTTAGCACATTCGACAGATACTTCTGTCCCACTTTGTGCTTATAATTATATTTCGGTTTTACATCATCAAATCTTATTAATTGATTAATTGAGTAAGTAAAGAAATACATCGTTAAAACGAGAGACTCTACAATTGAGAGTGTGTTGTGTCGATCGCCAGCAAATAAGTGATGCTTTCTGTATTTGTCTTTATGGATGTATGTAATTAAGTATGCGTGATCCATTAATGTATTATTGAGATTAAATATGTGCTAGCCATGATTCCCCTTTCTATGTTATTCCCATGCTACAATTCCCATCAAACTGAGGTAACCGACTTTTCTAAGAAACAAAGAAGAGAAACAAACAATCTATTCATAAGGATGATGAGTTGCTCTCTAAATAAGCATGTATGGACCAAATGTAATGACAGAAATCTAATATCACCGCCACCACAGTATTCTATTATGATTCAATCTATGAAGCTTGAATCCATTGTCCATAATATTTGTTATTATTTTAATTATGTATTAAAATTAAAATTCACACTTGAATTTTAATACAAACATGATAATCACCCTAATAAGTTTAACCTCTTTCCTTTTTATCTGATGCGGTTTTAGTAGGTGAAAGCATAAGAGCTTAAATCTTATCTCTAATAATAGCAGTGCTTTTAAATGTAAAATTCTACCAGTATCGCAAGATGCTTACAAAAAGTTAGAAAAGACAATAACTTTACATACTCACACCTTGAATATACGCATGCATGCATGCATGGAAACCAATATAGTCTAATGTTGCATAAAGTTTCATTTTAATTACTTATTGTCAAAAGCGCGTTTTGTCTGCTCTCACTAGGTGTGACACGCAGACTGAATCAAACTAATTGAAACATGATTCCTGCTAGAATATCGATCAAGCAATGGACAGTCACTGGACAAGCAATCACGAAATGAATAAGTAGTAGCTAAAAAGTACATATGCAGAACAATTACTAATAGGAAAAGAAGTGCATCGACAACTTGAATCAAAAGAAAGGACCATTGTCTGATCGATATTCTAGCAGGAATCATGTTTCAATCAGTTTGATTCATTCTGCGTGTCACAACTACTGAGAGCAGACGAAACGCGGTTGTGACAATTAACAAGTAAAATGAAACTTCTGGCGATATTTTTCATCTGCAAGATCACAGCGGGGCGCATTTGCATTATTATGTTAAAATCCTATATTAATAATATAAATCTCCAATACAAGAAACATAGCAATTATGAAATACTCTTCAATTGTAGTATTTTGCACTATTTTTCATGTAAATGAAGTTTATCTGCCTATATGCAGAACGTCTATGTTCCATCATCAACTTATCATTTATCGTATATTCATAATGTATTTCCTGTTTGTTGCAGATCAACTCCTACTACATTTCCCAATGGAATAGAAAGAATAAGAAATGTGGAGAATGATTTCTGAGAAACTTTTCATCGAAGCAAGTGTTCAAAAGACTAAAATGAGAAGATATTAAAAATCATTGGCTGTTTTTTGAATTAATGGCGTTTTGTGAATGATCATGAAATTAGTTAAAAAGCAATGCTCCATAGTGTGATTGATTCTCAAACCAATTTTTTTGAAATCTGGGCCGGACTTTCACCGACATGTCACGGGGATCGAAAGTGAAAAGTGCAAATACCTCATGCATGTTGTCTTTAAATTGACATTATCACAATTGCTAAACTAAACTGATTATTCTTTACAATCATGATCACATAAAGCGTCAGTATGTCGCGGAAAGGGCTAGACACGCTGTAGCATTAGGAGATGCCATGAAAACTGAATTTCCCAAAATTCTATGGGACAGAAGTTCGATAGAACAGGATTTCCCGAAATTCGATAAGACAGGATTTCCCACAAGTCTATGGGACAAATTAGTCCAAGAGGCAATAGGATCAAAGTTCCCCAAAATTCAATGGGACAAAACATTCCAACAGTGCCATAGAATAGAGATCCACAACAATAGCACTACCCGCTATAGGAAAATTACAATAATTCCATAGGACGTTTCCTATAGGAGTGCCATAGATTTTGCTTAATCGGGTGTCGGCGAAAGTCCATGTTGACAAGACGAAGGAGGGGAAGCCTGTCTTTTATGACGTTAAGTTTATGGACAGTTTCCAGTTTATGTCTTCTTCCTTAGCCACTTTGGCTAATAATTTAGACTCACTTCCCCTCACTCAAAATTTGAAGAAAGACTATCCTACTACTATTGACAGTCTCATGCGACGGAAAGGGGTGTTTCCTTATAGTTATTTTAGTTCAATGGACACATTGAAAGAAACATCCCTTCCGTCCATTGATAAATTTAAGAACGATTTGAGAGGTGAGGACTTTTCGCCTGATGACTATAGGCATGCACAGCAGGCATGGCAAGAATTAGGTTGTCACTCGTTTAGTGACTATATACTTGCCTACTTAAAATTAGATGTTTTGCTTTTAGCCGATGTCTTTGAGGCTTTTAGGAAAGTTACACTGGAGCAGGACGTGTTGGACCCCGTCCATTACATTAGTTTACCGGGGTTGTCCTACCAGTCAGCTTTTAAAATGACTAGGGAAAAAATACATTTATTAGACGATCCCGAAATGTACACCATGTTTGAACGCGGGATCCGAGGTGTGCTGACGTTTGTCAACAAACATGCTGTCAATGAAAAAGTCGATGGTGAATTTGACACCCACCTGATGTACATCGACCAAAATAATTTATATGGAAGTGCACTGTCGAAACCTTTGCCACAATCCCACTTTGCTTGGCTTGAGCACCAACTATCCCACAGAGCATCCGCTTTACTCGGACTTAAATAAAGCAAAGCTCGGTTGTTTTAAAGATGAATGCGCCGGCAATAGGATAGAAGAGATGATCTTGCTTCGCCCGAAGATGTACTCTATGAAGTTAAAATCATCAGAGCCTTCCATAAAACGGGGCGAAAGGCATCTCGAAGTCCATCGTTAGGAAAATGACACATAGATACTATAAATTCAACTAAAATAAGTTCAGTCAATATGACGATTTTAAAATCAAAGGTACACGAAGTCACGACAACAACGTTTAGGAAACGGGCACTCTCTGCTTGGGAAGACAAGCGATGCTGGATGAGTGCTAACCACTCATTACCGTATGGCCATCCAGACACACATCTACCTCCACCCAAGAGACAGAAACTTTCTCTTCCTCCATCCGACGATGTATGATGATGTATGCTTCCTCTCTGTTGTGGTCACAGATCTAGAAAGGGATGGATGGACTACTTCCCGATTTGCGTGAAGCCTGCTTTGCCTGCCACACGCGCGCACAATCCCCGTATGTAGGCAAGAAACAAATGTTGGCATGCACGTGTCTGTGAGAATGTAATGATTATAAGCACATTAAATTTCAACGACGATAATAATTGATAACGAATCATAGAAATGTTGACAATTCCTGATGACCTGCAATGTCATACTTTCTCACTCATCATGATTGCTTGCATAAATGTAGCTTAAATAGAAAATTAGGCGCATGCGAAGTAACGTTTTATTAAAAAAAAAACTCGGTAAATCAAAATTTATTTGCCTCTAAAGAGAATCAGTTTCATTGCCTGCTGACGTGATAGGACTTTTGAATTAAAGATATTACGTTCAAAATATATCTTACCGTTCCGAAAGAGGCGAATTTTAACATAATTCGACGTGATCAGCCGGATAAGTTTTGTTAGATGATCAGAGTCTTGATTAAAGTCATGGTCATAAAAGTGGTCTGCAAAAAGGGTAGGAATTAAAGTTTTTACATCAAATTTCTGCAGGACAAAATGCTTAATTTTCAAATCAATGTTCGATACTGTGGGGAGGAGGGTCACATCGTGAACACCCGGACAAGCAGAGCGGAAAGCTACTTCAGCAATTTTTACGATACTATATACAGCGAAACTAGGAGTGGATAGGCCTCCTCCCTGCTTTGCTGAAAACAAACGGGTGAAAGATACATCCTTTATACTGTCTTCATCGCTCTCAAACAACGCACCATTGCATTTAGAGCAATCTAGGAAGCGCTGGCATCGTTTCGCCACATAACCTGAAACGTAAAATAAGATATTTGGTCTCCAGTCAGAATTACAGTTCTGGAAACTCGACATCCAACAAGAATAGCGGAACTCAGTGTCATCATCCACCTCATCATCTAAGCTCAACTTCAACTCAGGGATTCCACTCTGCCGCTTCGAGGACCTGAA
The DNA here is from genome assembly GCA_907163375.1 of Prostheceraeus crozeri. NCBI lineage: Eukaryota > Metazoa > Platyhelminthes > Polycladida > Euryleptidae > Prostheceraeus > Prostheceraeus crozeri. The sequence goes on from CAJQUW010008671.1 coordinate 219,216, forward strand.
GTCGAGGTGAAAGTCCGTGATGCTGTTGGTGGCATCAGCCATAACATCAGCATTTCTCGAAGGTTTTATTAAGTTATTTATCAAGAGGGACTTGAACGCGGTTTTGAATTGTTGTACGGATGGATTATTGTTGAAGCCGCGACTTGTGAGGTAATGAAAGCACTCTTCTTACGAATCGATATGCTGCTGAGCCAGAAAAGTGCAAGGCAATTGCAAATTTCGCTACATCATTGTTGTACCTTCTACCTTGTTTTCTGTGATGATTTTTGACTTCATTATTGAACAACGAATATGTCAATCCACCAAACCATTTCAAATCAGAGGCATCTTCGTCACGCAACAACTTCCGTTGATTTAATTGGGTAATCAAGGAACCGATGGTTTTGGAATTCCTCCTTAACTTTTGCGATTTGCAACGTAGCCGCTTTCGCAATTGCACACACACATGCATCTGAAATTTTAAAATACACAACATACTAATGGTGTACAAAGCATACACGAAAATTTCATAAGTGTATTTTGATTTATAGAAATTTGGCCAGGGGGACGGGTAACCCGATTAACCAAAATCAATGGCACTCCTGTAATCGTCGGTCTTGGTTTATGTGTTGATTGTAATGTTTTTGTGATTTAGGGCAATGTTATTGAGTTTGTAGTTAAGGATGTGTATTCAATATTAGGTTGGTCTCAATTAGGTGGTGATGTTGTCTTTTGTGGAATTATAGTGTTCTTGTAGCTAGTGTTAGATAACCGAGTAGTAAGGTCTCCGTCTAATTATGTAGCCGGCTAAATGATGGTATCGTTAACTTTGGTATCTATGCGAAAAGGACGGCAAAGGGAGAAGAAGATGAGGAGAGAGAAGGACAGACGATCAACGCTTTAAAACTTCAGCTGATGCGAATTTTATTTAGAAACAGTTGAGTACTCGTTGAAGGCTAAACGAAATTATTTAACTTGAATTGAAGATAATCAACTGAGACTACAGTGACAGAATTAAATTGCCTTAACTATGACAGCAACCCTCGGTTAACTACGTAGTTGAATGTAATAAAGTCCCTTTCGATTTTTAACGGCTAAAGCAACTCAGGCTCAAACCCAAGATCCCGTTCGTCCCCGTCACCTGCTGGTTGGTGCTGCGCGCAAGGTCAAAACAAGTTCAATGACACAGAGACAATATCAATTATTCAAATAGTCTGGTAAGCACTAGCACGAAATGATACTTATCACGACAATACAAATATCAAAGAGTATATAGAGTCAATTAACAACTGTTAAGATTAGATACTATGCTGAATGAAACAGAGATGCAAAAGCTGCTAAAGATAATGTAGATACTTTCGAACGACAAATTACAGTTACTGAGAAAGATATCGGACCCTCTCTAAATAGTCACAGAGAGAAGTGTACGTTACCACTCTTGTCTTTCAAACGTCCACGAAGCTTCCAGCAAGTCTTCTTTCCGCGAGCTCGATCAGGCAAGACCAACTTGACTCTTCTTAAAGACAAGAAGAGATCAAACAAACGTCAGTTCGTTCAAGTCAGATAGGTGCGAATCGAAGTCCCTCTCTTGACTCGAGAATCATGTTATAAAGTCCATTTTCTTCATTCCATTGGGCGTCCACTCACATCTCGATGGCCCACTATCCCAAAATTTCACTGGCCACGTAGGCTTTAGAAGTTCCTGTGGTTCGACATTGGCTATGACCAATATCAGTTTTCGAAGTTCTAAGACCAATCTACATGTGAGTTTGGCCTGACCAATCCTAGACTCATTCGATGGCATGGAGGCGGCTTTTGTCCTTTGTTACCGTTAAGCGTGTCACTATCCCATAAATTTCCGGTGAAGTTTAATTCCAACTTGCGGTGCACTATAGCGCTAGCTTTGATGAAAGCCGCCAATGTGCGGTAACTCTTAACATGTGCGTTTCGAAACAATGCGCTCATGAATTCATTAATGTTCACGCTTCCAAAATTAGACCACAAATTGCCGCTCAGCGCCGTTAGAGTTTTTGCAGAATCCATTCCTTTGTTTTCTGGGATTAATGCTGACACTTATTTTTCCGCCTACACCAATTCTCAGAAGATGAAAAATGTTCCATGCACGTGCCGAGATGAGTCAATTGTTGGTGACCCTTCGACCTCAGCTCTCAGAATTTTAATAATCGCGTTTCTTATTTCTTCAAAATAATGCTATTATTGCATTTTGAAACCAATGATTCCATCCGTGTAGAACAAAATGCTTCCAAATATGTATGCTCCATCCGTCCTTCGAAAGTTTGGAGATACTGCCATAATGTAAACCATAGGAGTAAATGTAAGATCGAAATTAGATATTGAGTTATGTCACAATTTCTATCCTCGTCGAAAAGCGACGTCCTCGTCGACCAAACTCGGAAGAAGACAGGAACGCGAACAAAACGGATATTCACAAACAGAGAGACATATATGGAGAGTTTAGATAAATGCGATGTGCAAAGACATAGAGAACGGGCTACAGGCAAACATTGTTACGTAGCAGGTGACATCAAAGCGATACCGTATACATGGAGGTCAATAACAAAAGACAAATTTGGAAGGTTTTTTTTGTTTTTGTTTTTGTTTTTATAAAGCAAAAAATTAAAAGTAAAGTACACTCAAAAGTGGTATTTTTCGTACAAATACCGAGCGATGGCCTGGGCACGGTTTGATCCGCGGAAAGGGCGACGGGGAAAATGAAAGTTGGTGGGAAAGAGGGATTGTACACGTGGGGGAGTCGGACAAGGACAGATAATTTCCCAGTGAAGTCGTGGGAGAAGGTCGTCGAGAATCACCGCAATGGGGCTTAACCAGGAAATGTCTGGCCGGGAAGCGACCGGCAAAATAAGGGCGGCAGCCATACAGTGAAAGCAGTTCGCTCCCACTGGAAGACGGTCGGGAATAATGTCATTCAGGAGGGACGTTGAGCGGGAACCCAACTGTGGAAGCTGTAGAATGATACAGTTAGGCGGGGGAGAGGGCGATTTCTCCGTGACTATTAACATTGAGCGGGGCCGCACGTCGGCTCGCGGCCAATATCGGCAGGGACCAAGGAGACGGATGTTACATCGAACAACCGACATCAAGCGGTCGGTAACGGCTGGCCAGCACCGACGTTGACCACGGGACCGGTACGACATGACGGCAGCGGCCGTCAGAATTTCCTCCGCCTGGGTCGGTTCCCAGGTTTGGAGGTCCGGGACATCTCCCGTTCCCTTTAGGAGGAACGTTCGTAGTTCGACGACGGCAGCATGAATGGAGGGTGGCTCAGGTACGCCCTGAGGGGAGGGCTGCTTGTCATCCTCGAGATCTCCCGACATCTCCGCCGCGGAGACGGTAATGACGTCGTTGAGAGGTGATGTCGGAGGAGTGGTGGCGTCGGAGATGGCGATTGGCGCATCCGGGAACAGTCGCAGCGGGATGTTTTGAATTGCGTCGGGCATCGGGGTTAAAGGATATCCCAGGTTGGAGGTGGCCATTATGACCGCAGCGTCCTTTATGGCGCAAAACACGCCATAGCAGCGTTTGTTTACCGCCTGCCGACTAGGGCGGAAGTGCCGATGCGCGGCGGCGCAAGGGAGCAGGTGAGCCCTGGACTCCCAAGTGGCTATGGTGGCCAAAATGGACGCTTCTTTGAGCCTACGATCCCACGGAATAATGGGGATCGTGGAGGCGGAAATGTTGCGGAGGCACGGAATAGTCCGTGCCCACGCTAGGGCAGCCTCAGTTTTCACGATGAGGTGCGCTACCGAGGTGTTTTGCAGCAAGCGTTCTACCCCGTTTGTGAATTGGTGCCATTGGGGTGCGGATTCGACGCTGGAAAGCACTATTCCGTGCGTAGAGGCTGTCTCCGGCCAAGAAATAGGGCCCAATGGACACACAAGGGAGGCCATCAACCTCTGGGGCATCAGTTGCCCCGACCTATTCCTACTGGCCAAAAGAATAGCCACCTCCACCGGCCCAGATTGCCTTTCGACGAGGACTTCGCCAGACCTCAGAGTCGAGCCCTGAATGGAAAATATTAGGATCGCCTGCAAATAAACACAGAAAACCGTGTTGATGACAGCCGCTTTAGCTTTCTTTCTTTATCTTTAGCTTTCTGATCAAGATTAGCATAAGCTGTCCGGACCAAACGTTGAATGTCAGTGGCGAAGGCAGTTACAGATTCTCCTTCTTTTTGCTTACGTGTATGCAATTCCACGCTTGCAAACTTCTCAGATTCTGGAGTTTGTAATAATGCTTTCATTGTTCTAATCAGCAAGGGATAGTTATTCTGCGCCTCAGGGGGTACCTGGCGATACATTTCCATGGCGTACGACTTAAGATAGGTGGGAAGCAGATGTGCTTTTTGCAAGTCGGTCCATCCCAAGGCACGCCCAACTAGTTCAAAGTGATCAATAAATTCGGCAAAGTTAGCTTCAGTGTGTGCACAGTCGCCAGTAAAGGAGTTATAGCTAAGGCTGTATTAGCATTTGGTGGGAGGCATCGAGGTCCACTAGTGATATCCGCAGGTGCCGCGACACGACGCACTGTGGCTGACCTGCGGGCAGTGCTGGGGGTAAGAGCGCTGGTGGTGTGGCTGGTGTGGCCCGAGGCCATAGAGGTGGCGGGAATTATAGTCTGGTCAAGATCTAAGTCCATCGGTTCTTTGGCAGAGCGAGTGCGCTTAGCCATTATCGTTATTTCGCGAGTTCGGAACTGCTAAAGGAGAAGGAGGAATGGGGGCTGATCCAAAAGAAATCAGTAGCACTACCGAATTGTAGGTGCGCGGTTGATGATGGGCAAGGTAGCCGAGAGGGAATTCTAGTGCCGAGAGTCAGTAAAACTACGGAAGTGTAGACAGATAAAAGGTTATGCTGGTGATGGGGGGGGGAGAGCTGTAGAACTATGAAAATAGTTATACTGGCTCAACTTCGACAGCGACGAAAAAATGAAGCGAATATCGGGAAGAGAACCGTAGGAAATATACAGGCGTAAATAGGATAGGCAATTAAACAGATGCACTATAAGCTATTTGTAATTAGCAAAAAGTGGACAACCGGAATTCCGTGGATTATGTTAAAGTTCTGGTGACGCCCAGAGAAATGGCACAACTGCACAGATGCGTGAAAAAATTAAAGTAAGTGGATGAGAAAACAAGTTAAATACTGCCGCAGGCAAGACGGAGCGGAATGATACAAATTACAGACTAATTGTCTATTAAAATAATATAATGAAGTTAGTTATATATATATATCTTTAGGCGATTACAAAATTACTATTAAAGTATTGAAGCTAGAGCTTAGATCGAAAGACCGCTTTAAGAATTAAGAAGTTCGAGTTCCTTATGCAAAACAAAGGAAGGGCAAATGTCAGAAAAGTGGAGAACGAATTGTGAAGTACTAGATGAAGCAGAAATGGACCTACGAAATGAGTCTAATCGAAAGTAATGATATTTAGATAAGGAACTAGAAGCGAATAGCAAGATACAATGTAAAATGTAGGATAGAGGATGGATGTCAAACTGATAGTATTCGTTAACTTGAAATGCAGGAGCCGCTTTAATACGCGTCAGCGAATTATTGAGACACTTATGAATTTCCGGATAGCACAAAAAAACAGGGACACGGAAATATACACAATCTTATAATGGAAATGTACGAAATGCAGGTCAATAGACAAATAGGCAATGTTTTAAAGAAATGCAAACTGATAAATTATATCAGCAATAACAGTCACAATAAATTGATACGTGTATACACAAAACGATAGGGGCAATGATTTAACCCGAATCCCAATAAGTATCGAACAGAGTAAATGTCACCGACTAAAATAGGAAATATAAAAGTACAACAAAATTACTGATAAATACGTCTTTGCACAGTTCGCAGATATATAGGATAATAATATAGCATAAGAAGGTTTTTCAGTTCTTAGTAAATATGGGATACGACCGACGAGACACTTATTTTCAAAGGAAATAAGCGGCGTTAGTAAAAAATATAGGTAGTAGTCGTCGGGTACGACCGACGGGTCGAATATTCGGTAGAACACGAATAAACGGAGTTAGTAAAATAAAATGTCGGAACGACCGACTATATTTCGTGCAATACAAGAGTGATAAACGTACGTATGTAAATACAAGGGTCCGATACGTAATTAATTACTTGCAAAAATTAGAAAGCTAGAACCTAAATGTCTGAGGAAGGCAAAACAGCATGCGTCTGGTGTAGGGCTCAGACCCTACTCACTAGATTATATGAGGAAACAAGGAAATTTCGACTAGGCCCAAAAACCAGAACTCAACACGTCCTGAAATCAACCTGGACAGACAACTAAATCAACACTACCGGTAGCTTTTCCTCTGCCCAATCCGCGCGCGCAAAATAACCAGGGACTTGAACCCTCAACTCAAAAACACCGGGACTTTAACCCGAAAACCTTGAGATTTGAACCCAAAAACACCGGGACTTGAACCCGAAAACCTTGGGATTTGAACCCAAAAAACACCGGGACTTGAACCCGAAAACCTTGGGATTTGAACCCAAAAACACCGGGACTTGAACCCGAAAACCTTGGGAATTTGAACCCAAACGCAAAACCGGTGCCTAGTTATATCCTGAAAGGCTCATAAAGTATAGTGCAAGTCTCTGCAGACGATGTTACGCTATTCCTCAGACAACCTTAAACCTAAGTGGACTTCGATCCTCTTGCCTAAAAGAAACTCGCGGAAAATGACTTAACGGAAAGCAGCAGCCAGCCAAGCAGGGAGGGTTTCCAATAAATTTGAGAAAAAATTGGATCTCGGTGGGACCTCCAATTTGTAATCGTCGGTCTTGGTTTATGTGTTGATTGTAATGTTTTTGTGATTTAGGGCAATGTTATTGAGTTTGTAGTTAAGGATGTGTATTCAATATTAGGTTGGTCTCAATTAGGTGGTGATGTTGTCTTTTGTGGAATTATAGTGTTCTTGTAGCTAGTGTTAGTTAACCGAGTAGTAAGGTCTCCGTCTAATTATGTAGCCGGCTAAATGATGGAATCGTTAACTTTGGTATCTATGCGAAAAGGACGGCAAAGGGAGAAGAAGATGAGGAGAGAGAAGGACAGACGATCAACGCTTTAAAACTTCAGCTGATGCGAATTTTATTTAGAAACAGTTGAGTACTCGTTGAAGGCTAAACGAAATTATTTAACTTGAATTGAAGATAATCAACTGAGACTACAGTGACAGAATTAAATTGCCTTAACTATGACAGCAACCCTCGGTTAACTACGTAGTTGAATGTAATAAAGTCCCTTTCGATTTTTAACGGCTAAAGCAACTCAGGCTCAAACCCAAGATCCCGTTCGTCCCCGTCACCTGCTGGTTGGTGCTGCGCGCAAGGTCAAAACAAGTTCAATGACACAGAGACAATATCAATTATTCAAATAGTCTGGTAAGCACTAGCACGAAATGATACTTATCACGACAATACAAATATCAAAGAGTATATAGAGTCAATTAACAACTGTTAAGATTAGATACTATGCTGAATGAAACAGAGATGCAAAAGCTGCTAAAGATAATGTAGATACTTTCGAACGACAAATTACAGTTACTGAGAAAGATATCGGACCCTCTCTAAATAGTCACAGAGAGAAGTGTACGTTACCACTCTTGTCTTTCAAACGTCCACGAAGCTTCCAGCAAGTCTTCTTTCCGCGAGCTCGATCAGGCAAGACCAACTTGACTCTTCTTAAAGACAAGAAGAGATCAAACAAACGTCAGTTCGTTCAAGTCAGATAGGTGCGAATCGAAGTCCCTCTCTTGACTCGAGAATCATGTTATAAAGTCCATTTTCTTCATTCCATTGGGCGTCCACTCACATCTCGATGGCCCACTATCCCAAAATTTCACTGGCCACGTAGGCTTTAGAAGTTCCTGTGGTTCGACATTGGCTATGACCAATATCAGTTTTCGAAGTTCTAAGACCAATCTACATGTGAGTTTGGCCTGACCAATCCTAGACTCATTCGATGGCATGGAGGCGGCTTTTGTCCTTTGTTACCGTTAAGCGTGTCACTATCCCATAAATTTCCGGTGAAGTTTAATTCCAACTTGCGGTGCACTATAGCGCTAGCTTTGCTGAAAGCCGCCAATGTGCGGTAACTCTTAACATGTGCGTTTCGAAACAATGCGCTCATGAATTCATTAATGTTCACGCTTCCAAAATTAGACCCACAAATTGCCGCTCAGCGCCGTTAGAGTTTTTGCAGAATCCATTCCTTTGTTTTCTGGGATTAATGCTGACACTTATTTTTCCGCCTACACCAATTCTCAGAAGATGAAAAATGTTCCATGCACGTGCCGAGATGAGTCAATTGTTGGTGACCCTTCGACCTCAGCTCTCAGAATTTTAATAATCGCGTTTCTTATTTCTTCAAAATAATGCTATTATTGCATTTTGAAACCAATGATTCCATCCGTGTAGAACAAAATGCTTCCAAATATGTATGCTCCATCCGTCCTTCGAAAGTTTGGAGATACTGCCATAATGTAAACCATAGGAGTAAATGTAAGATCGAAATTAGATATTGAGTTATGTCACAATTTCTATCCTCGTCGAAAAGCGACGTCCTCGTCGACCAAACTCTGGAAGAAGACAGGAACGCGAACAAAACGGATATTCACAAACAGAGAGACATATATGGAGAGTTTAGATAAATGCGATGTGCAAAGACATAGAGAACGGGCTACAGGCAAACATTGTTACGTAGCAGGTGACATCAAAGCGATACCGTATACATGGAGGTCAATAACAAAAGACAAATTTGGAAGGTTTTTTTTGTTTTTGTTTTTGTTTTTATAAAGCAAAAAATTAAAAGTAAAGTACACTCAAAAGTGGTATTTTTCGTACAAATACCGAGCGATGGCCTGGGCACGGTTTGATCCGCGGAAAGGGCGACGGGGAAAATGAAAGTTGGTGGGAAAGAGGGATTGTACACGTGGGGGAGTCGGACAAGGACAGATAATTTCCCAGTGAAGTCGTGGGAGAAGGTCGTCGAGAATCACCGCAATGGGGCTTAACCAGGAAATGTCTGGCCGGGAAGCGACCGGCAAAATAAGGGCGGCAGCCATACAGTGAAAGCAGTTCGCTCCCACTGGAAGACGGTGGGGAATAATGTCATTCAGGCGGGACGTTGAGCGGGAACCCAACTGTGGAAGCTGTAGAATGATACAGTTAGGCGGGGGAGAGGGCGATTTCTCCGTGACTATTAACATTGAGCGGGGCCGCACGTCGGCTCGCGGCCAATATCGACAGGGACCAAGGAGACGGATGTTACATCGAACAACCGACATCAAGCGGTCGGTAACGGCTGGCCAGCACCGACGTTGACCACGGGACCGGTACGACATGACGGCAGCGGCCGTCAGAATTTCCTCCGCCTGGGTCGGTTCCCAGGTTTGGAGGTCCGGGACATCTCCCGTTCCCTTTAGGAGGAACGTTCGTAGTTCGACGAAGGCAGCATGAATGGAGGGTGGCTCAGGTACGCCCTGAGGGGAGGGCTGCTTGTCATCCTCGAGATCTCCCGACATCTCCGCCGCGGAGACGGTAATGACGTCGTTGAGAGGTGATGTCGGAGGAGTGGTGGCGTCGGAGATGGCGATTGGCGCATCCGGGAACAGTCGCAGCGGGATGTTTTGAATTGCGTCGGGCATCGGGGTTAAAGGATATCCCAGGTTGGAGGTGGCCATTATGACCGCAGCGTCCTTTATGGCGCAAAACACGCCATAGCAGCGTTTGTTTACCGCCTGCCGACTAGGGCGGAAGTGCCGATGCGCGGCGGCGCAAGGGAGCAGATGAGCCCTGGACTCCCAAGTGGCTATGGTGGCCAAAATGGACGCTTCTTTGAGCCTACGATCCCACGGAATAATGGGGATCGTGGAGGCGGAAATGTTGCGGAGGCACGGAATAGTCCGTGCCCACGCTAGGGCAGCCTCAGTTTTCACGATGAGGTGCGCTACCGAGGTGTTTTGCAGCAAGCGTTCTACCCCGTTTGTGAATTGGTGCCATTGGGGTGCGGATTCGACGCTGGAAAGCACTATTCCGTGCGTAGAGGCTGTCTCCGGCCAAGAAATAGGGCCCAATGGACACACAAGGGAGGCCATCAACCTCTGGGGCATCAGTTGCCCCGACCTATTCCTACTGGCCAAAAGAATAGCCACCTCCACCGGCCCAGATTGCCTTTCGACGAGGACTTCGCCAGACCTCAGAGTCGAGCCCTGAATGGAAAATATTAGGATCGCCTGCAAATAAACACAGAAAACCGTGTTGATGACAGCCGCTTTAGCTTTCTTTCTTTATCTTTAGCTTTCTGATCAAGATTAGCATAAGCTGTCCGGACCAAACGTTGAATGTCAGTGGCGAAGGCAGTTACAGATTCTCCTTCTTTTTGCTTACGTGTATGCAATTCCACGCTTGCAAACTTCTCAGATTCTGGAGTTTGTAATAATGCTTTCATTGTTCTAATCAGCAAGGGATAGTTATTCTGCGCCTCAGGGGGTACCTGGCGATACATTTCCATGGCGTACGACTTAAGATAGGTGGGAAGCAGATGTGCTTTTTGCAAGTCGGTCCATCCCAAGGCACGCCCAACTAGTTCAAAGTGATCAATAAATTCGGCAAAGTTAGCTTCAGTGTGTGCACAGTCGCCAGTAAAGGAGTTATAGCTAAGGCTGTATTAGCATTTGGTGGGAGGCATCGAGGTCCACTAGTGATATCCGCAGGTGCCGCGACACGACGCACTGTGGCTGACCTGCGGGCAGTGCTGGGGGTAAGAGCGCTGGTGGTGTGGCTGGTGTGGCCCGAGGCCATAGAGGTGGCGGGAATTATAGTCTGGTCAAGATCTAAGTCCATCGGTTCTTTGGCAGAGCGAGTGCGCTTAGCCATTATCGTTATTTCGCGAGTTCGGAACTGCTAAAGGAGAAGGAGGAATGGGGGCTGATCCAAAAGAAATCAGTAGCACTACCGAATTGTAGGTGCGCGGTTGATGATGGGCAAGGTAGCCGAGAGGGAATTCTAGTGCCGAGAGTCAGTAAAACTACGGAAGTGTAGACAGATAAAAGGTTATGCTGGTGATGGGGGGGGCGAGCTGTAGAACTATGAAAAGAGTTATACTGGCTCAACTTCGACAGCGACGAAAAAATGAAGCGAATATCGGGAAGAGAACCGTAGGAAATATACAGGCGTAAATAGGATAGGCAATTAAACAGATGCACTATAAGCTATTTGTAATTAGCAAAAAGTGGACAACCGGAATTCCGTGGATTATGTTGAAGTTCTGGTGACGCCCAGAGAAATGGCACAACTGCACAGATGCGTGAAAAAATTAAAGTAAGTGGATGAGAAAACAAGTTAAATACTGCCGCAGGCAAGACGGAGCGGAATGATACAAATTACAGACTAATTGTCTATTAAAATAATATAATGAAGTTAGTTATATATATATATCTTTAGGCGATTACAAAATTACTATTAAAGTATTGAAGCTAGAGCTTAGATCGAAAGACCGCTTTAAGAATTAAGAAGTTCGAGTTCCTTATGCAAAACAAAGGAAGGGCAAATGTCAGAAAAGTGGAGAACGAATTGTGAAGTACTAGATGAAGCAGAAATGGACCTACGAAATGAGTCTAATCGAAAGTAATGATATTTAGATAAGGAACTAGAAGCGAATAGCAAGATACAATGTAAAATGTAGGATAGAGGATGGATGTCAAACTGATAGTATTCGTTAACTTGAAATGCAGGAGCCGCTTTAATACGCGTCAGCGAATTATTGAGACACTTATGAATTTCCGGATAGCACAAAAAAACAGGGACACGGAAATATACACAATCTTATAATGGAAATGTACGAAATGCATCCCCGACGATCCCCGTGACATGTCGGTGAAAGTCCGGCCCAGATTTCAAAAAAATTGGTTTGAGAATCAATCACACTATGGAGCATTGCTTTTTAACTAATTTCATGATCATTCACAAAACGCCATTATTTCAAAAAACAGCCAATGATTTTTAATATCTTCTCATTTTAGTCTTTTGAACACTTGCTTCGATGAAAAGTTTCTCAGAAATCATTCTCCATATTTCTTATTCTTTCTATTCCAATGGGAAATGTAGTAGGAGTTGATCTGCAACAAACCGGAAATACATTATGAATATACGATAATTGATAAGCTGATGATAGAACATAGACGTTCTGCATATAGGAAGATATTCGTTTAAATGAAAAATGATGCAAAATACTACAATTGAAGAATATTTGATAATTGCTATGTTTCTTGTATTGGAGATTTATATTATTTATATAGGATTAGAACATAATAATGCAATTGCTCCCCGCTGTCATCTTGCAGATGAAAAATACGCCAGAAGCTTCATTTTACTTGCTTATTGTCACAACCGCGTTTCGTCTGCGCTCAGTAGTTGTGACACGCAGAATGAATCAAAGTGATTGAAACATGATTCCTGCTAGAATATCGATCAAACAATGATCCTTTCTTTTTATTCAAATTGTTGATGCACTTCTTCTCCTATTAGCAACTTTTCTGTATATGTACTTTTTAGCTACTACTTATTCATTTCGTGATTGCTTGTCCAGTGACTGTCCATTGCTTGATCGATATTCTAGCAGGAATCATGTTTCAATTAGTTTGATTCAGTCTGCGTGTCACACTTACTGAGAGCAGACAAAACGCGCTTTTGACAATAAGCAAGTAAAATGAAACTTTATGAAACATTATATTGGTTTCCATGCATGCATGTATGCGCGTATTCAAGGTGTAAGCATGTAAAGTTATTGTCTTTTCTAACTTTTTGTAAGCATCTTGCGATACTGGTAGAATTTTACATTTAAAAGCACTGCTATTATTAGAGATAATATTTAAGCTCTTATGCTTTTACCTACTAAAACCGCATCAGATAAAAAGGAAAGAGGTTAAACATATTAGGGTGATTATCATGTTTGCATTAAAATTCAAATATGAATTTTAATTTTAATACATAATAAAAATAATTTCAAATATTACGGACAATGGATTCAAGCTTCATAGATTGAATCATAATAGAATACTGTGGTGGCGGTGATATTAGATTTCTGTCATTACATTTGGTCCATACATGCTTATTTAGAGAGCAACTCATCATCCTTATGAATAGATTCTCTTCTTTCTTTCTTTGAGAAGTGGGTCGAAAAATTCGGCATTGAAAACTGAAAACCTCAGTTTCATGGGAGTTGTAGCATGGGAATAACATAGAATGGGGAATCATGGCTAGTACATCAATAATACATTAGTGGATCACGCATACTTAATTACATACATGCATAAAGACAAATGCAGGAAGCATCACTTATTTACTATATTCGAAAGATGAATACTTTCTCGTAATTGCTTCCTTCCTTCTGAGAGAATTTCAAATAAAATATTTATCTTTTTTATCATTTAAAAATTCTTAGATGCAAAGCGTCATTTTCTTATCACAAACGCTGCTTGATCTATTTTCTATCAGAACAACTAAATGTCGAAATTTACATTCCTTTATTTAAGGCGGCCGTCTAAAATTTCAACAACCAATAGTTAATTTATTAAACTGATTTCCTTGTCAAGTAGCGATAAATGGTATCAACTTCGGTGATATAACAGGCCTGCAGAAGAAAGAAGAAAAGTTCCGCAATCATTTGCCACAATCAGCAGTTTTTATATTTCTCTTTGCGCTTTGCAAGGATTATTAACAAAAGCAAGAATGCAAATTATGCAGTGGATGAAAATTAATAGATAATCGCTGAAGATAATCGCTTGAAATATGATGAACATTTGTCGAGTGACGTCCACATCTGTGCGCCCAGCGGGATTTTGAACAGGAAATGCATAATGGAACAATGACTAAAACCCGAAATCCATTTGGTCAAACTGCATGTTCAGATGATTAGCTTATATTTGATGAATCTGGCAGGCAAGTCTGCAAAGTTTCGAGGAAATAATCCATAATGTAAACATGAGTTTCACTGTTCTATTTCAAGACGATCACTTGAGAAACCTGTGAGTTTGTACTAAGATTGCTTGCACATAGGGGTCAGACAACGTATTGGTTACATGCTGTCCATGTACCTAGCGTAATGAATGAATCACACAAGGTAGGCGTTACAGACAAGCGGGAAAGTTGTGCAGCGGCTACAAAGCTGAGTGACTAAAAGAAACGTATTGGTATGGAATCCTTGCCACTAGACTATCTAAAGTTATTACCACATGTATTTGGGAAATATCGTCAATCTATACAATAAAGGAAATTTTACAGTGCATCTTAGTCCATTCAATTTTTGGTTTAGACTTTAATATTCTAACTTATAATTTGAAGCATGAGTTTAAGGCAACCGAATTGAATATTAATGATGACTTAAAGAGAATTATTTTCTTTTACGATTATGCTTGCGTGTGTGTGTATTCATTTTTCGTGTTAGAGTACCGTGGTACACTTATTTAGGTTACTTAATTTTCAAGAAGAACAGCATTATAACACATTATTACGCAGAATATTGCGCACGGTGCATCACGAATGTAATAAACAAGTGTAGCACTACTGTAGTACAACCCTGATAAAGCGCAATAACACTTAGTTATAATTGCTAGCATTGAATAATCAGCTCGAGAAAATGAAAAATCAAACACAAATTTTCTTCAAACAATTAAGAAAAAATATTAAATTTTTTTCTGTGTAACGTTTCGCTTTCTGCTTTTGCTGATACAATCATAAAAATAAAGGGAACTTTAAAATCACATTGAAGGAATTGTACTAGAGTCTGATGCATGGGAGCTGCTTTCTCTTGTTCCCACAGGCCGATGAATTTCTATGTCCTTTGATGAGGTGCATAGTTGACCATTGAATCACTTTCATAGAAGGATTGGTACTGTATGCAATTAGCAGTTGATAGACATGTGATATAGGGACAGTCACGTGAACTCACACTCTAGATCTTATTGTGCGAGCCGATTCTCCAACATATGTCGATGTGCAACCTGTACATTCAATGAAACATATACAAAACTTTAGCAATCACACTTCAGATTTGTAAGACTGTGTGCAGTATTTACAGATAGCTATCATATATACACTAATGCCATTTTTTATATATCCTCGTCAATCCATTGAAAATTGAACTCAGGTGAACTTCAAGAAATGTGAAAAAATGATGCTTTGAAGGAAAATGACATGAATGTAACACAAATTCCAAACGGCAATGCAAGGGCGATTGTCCAAAGAAAGTTATTAGACATGCCATGAAGCAAATGAGTATATCGAGTGAGAAAGAGGTGAAAGAGAAAAGTTTTGGTCATCATTACCAAATAGCAATGAATTGACAAATCAAGAGAAATAAAAAGAATATGGTACAAATGTAGCTTGCCACCTCATTGAATGTCTGTGTCCCTAATAAATCTCTATCTCATATTTTACTACCCATGTCACAACAGGAGTGTATACATGATAGCTAACTGTGTATACTGTACACAGTCTTACAAATCTGAAGTGTGATTCCTAAAGTTTTGTATATGGCTCATTGAATGTACAGGTTGCACATCGACATATGTTGGAGAATCGGCTCGCACAATAAGATCTAGAGTGTGAGTTCACGTGACTGTCTCTATATCACATGTCTATCAACTGCTAATTGCATACAGTGCCAATCCTTCTATGAAAGTGATTCAATGGTCAACTATGCACCTCAGCAAAGGACATAGAAATTCGTCGGCCTGTGGGAACAAGAGAAAGCAGCTCCCATGCATCAGACTTTAGTACAATTCCTTCAATGTGATTTTAAAGTTCCCTTTATTTTTATGATTGTATCAGCAGAAGCAGAAAGCGAAACGTTACATAGAATAATAATTTAATATTTTCTCTTAATTGGTTGAAGAAAATCTGTGTTCGATTTCTCATTTTCTCGAGTTGATCTTTCCAACCACTTGTGAAACAGTGGAGTCAACCTGATGGCACACCTATTAAAGGTTTTGAAAGTGAAATTAAAGAACGGTTTTCTAAGTGATAACTAAAAGACCAAAAGTAATTGGGCTATAATTCAGTCAGATAGTAGTGTATAAATTGTTGGAACACCGAGGACTTGATAACTCACTTCATGGCTTAAAACACCGATTCGAGGATTTCACCAATCGTGAAGTTCTCAGATGACGCAGCAGACTCTTTGAAAGAACCCGACTAGCCCGAACTGAAAATTAAAACATATATGCTTGGGCCAGTTAGAGAGCTATGAAACAAGCGGAATCAAAAGATACACCCGGTATCTAATATAAGAAAAATTCTCTTCCAATTTCGATGTAGCTAACTGCTGCATCATTTAAGTGACTACAGCTTATCTTCAAAACTTATAGCATAAATTTATGCGTAGGTCTTCGCTGAGAAAGGTTTACGATTTTCAAATTAATATCCTGAATGATTTAATCTAGTTAAAATATTCAAATTTACAATAATTTTTGTGCTATGACAACGCACATCGCATAGCACTTGAACGTATTGTTGAACTGGCTACTTTACACATACGACAATTGAACGAGGAATAGATAAGACTGTCTACATAAATCTTATATTACAGTAGTTCTAATTCCTACCTCGAAAAATCTAAATAATTGCATAATTCAATAAAACAGTGCGTGAATGAATTGCTGGAACAATGAGGACTTGATGATTTGACTGATGGACTATACAAATGATACTGAACAACTGAAGTTTCATTTGAACTTACTCCATTGGTGTGTGATTGAGACAAACCGGATAAGATGATTGATTCAGCAAACGACGGATTTTCGTAAAAATACGAGACACTGAGACACGACCAAAGGATGTGATTAACAATGACTGTTGCACATGCCAAAGGCATCTGAAATTATACTGAACATGCAAATGTTGCAATATCATTGGACAAAGTCAGATTACGGAGTCAAAACTGTCGCTGCGCGTTTGCTTCCTTTCGATAGCTTATATGGCACTCATATTTTCCCACTTCCAGTGCAATTGGATCCAATTGACTTCGATTGAATGGTGAGGTGTGCTATGGCACTCCCATTGCGTGTCATAGAATCCCATAGAGTGCCATTGAATTTGGGTAATCGGGAAGGGCTGAGCCCGGAGTGTTAGTTAGCGGCAATTATAGAATAATTGTAAGAGCATACACGAAAATTTCATAAGTGCATTTTGATTTATATATTATATTTATTATTATATATCATTTGTTTAGCTTTATATACATTGTGGTCCGCCAATCGACTGATTATCTTGCTTACCGACCAACTTGAGTAGCCTGATCCATGCGTTTTAAAATTGCGCGAATATCTGAGTCTTGATCCACATCCATGGGTTCCGATGATGGCCCTAGTGACTGAGACTTGCATCAAAAGACAGAAGTTGCATCAAAAGACTGCTCAAAAAGATTGCGCTGCTTTGGGGATCGACGCTTTTTGGAAGGTGTTTGCAGATAAAGCAGGAACGCTTCAAAAACAGTAGGCACTGCGTCATCCTTCAGCTTCCTTCGAGTTCTGGGGCGAATTCCATACTGTCCCTTTGCATGAGAAACACTTACGTCATTTTTATGGTCATCATCGGTGAAATGAACACTGCATACGCGTGATGAATTCTTAGAGGGAGTAAAGTTCTTACGTCGAATGTTATGAAGCCACTTGTTCAACAATTCGGGGTTTGAGAACGGAAAGGCGTGAAAAGAAATGTTAGAGTTTTTCGAAGCACGGTTCTGGCATCGCGAAACAGAACACGAGGTAACCATTTCTCAAGAAATGAAATTTCTGTAAACAGTTTTGCAAACCTGTTCGAAAATTTTATCTTTCTTATGCCTTTTGAACACATGTTTCGGATTAAGAGTAGGAGAATTGATAGCAATTGCCTAGGGCGTGAGGATTTTATTTAATGATAAAATCACCATTTAGCGTCAGTAGAATGCATGTCAAATTCAATTTTATCTAGTTGAAGTATTGCGACATCACCACACTGTGTTATGACACTCATCCCAGCTTCGTTAAGTACACAAATTTTGTCACCCTTATCAAATAAATCATCATAAATTGAAAAGAACACCACAAGTGTCAATTGCGATCAGCTCAGCGGCTGTCATTTCTTGCCTACATATGGGGAGCAGGCGTGGCGGCGATGGGAAGTTTTCAGGCGTCACGGCTGATATAGGGAAACGCGGAAAGCAGTCCATCTATCCCTTTCTAGATCTGTGGTTGTGGTTGATGTTTTGCTTTTCTCTCCATAGCGTTTTCTATGGGATGTTGTAAGTGAGCGGCTTGTAACATGCGTCCAACTCCTGATCACAACATATCATCGATGGGGTATCCACTGCTTTTGCTGACTTTGTTTTGCTCCTGTACAGTTTCCGGCACATCAGTGACTTTGTTTTCTCCCTGCACATGAGTGACTTTGTTTTCTCCGTGTATAGTATTAACTATGTGTGACTGTGATGAAATGTCTTTCATTCAATAACATATCATGTACAGACTGTCTCGTTTTTCTTTTGACATAAAGATGGGATTCTCACTCAATAGACAGAAGTAAAAGTTTTGATCATTTTGTAAGATGGGTAGGGTTAGAAATAAAGTTGATGATTGTGAATTTTGAATTAATGTTAGAATCATTTCAGAGTTTGCAATATAGGTAAAGTATAAAATAAAGTGACAAGCATTTCAATGTTTGTAAGATAGGTGAAGAATAAAATATAGTTAGAATCATCTCACTGTTTGTAAAGTTAGAAATAAAGTAGTTGTTTGTAATGTTAGGAATAATGTCATTCAGAAATGGTTAAGTTAATAAATGTACTATACACTAACGGTTAACATTCACTTGTGTTATATAAAACTCTAAATCCCTAAATCCAAACGTAGGTAACCCTATCCCCTTAGATTATGGACTTTAGCAATTTATAGGTAAAGTATAAAATAAAGTGACAAGCATTTCACTGTTTGCGAGATAGGTAAAGCATAAAATAAAGTCATAACCATTTCAGAGTTTGCAAGTTAAAAAGTTAACATCCTCAAGTTTCCAACGAATGTAACATCATGAAAGTTTCTTCGGCTTAGGAAGCATAAACCACTTTGCTGACTCATGTCTGTAAATAGCTCTGACTCATGAAGTGGTAAAGCACCAGTCAGTTAGATAAGAATCTAATCAGTGTTGTTCAACCTTTTCACCGACAATGGTGTGGGCGTGTTATTCAACATCGATGGCGCCTCACGTCAGACAGCGTGACCTTTTCATCGACAAGTGTGTGGGCGATAGTTCATTGCGATGACTCATTCAAAACACATCATGTGATTAACACGATTCTATTAACTGTGACTCATGCAGATAACGCATTAAAGATTTAACAGTGTCAGCTACTTTACTGATATCACGTAAATCGATCACGATACAATGTCCGTTGTGAAACACTGCAATATGTACAGGATGCCATTTCCGAATCAGAGCAGTAGGAAAGAGTTCAGTTTCATAAAATATACAATGATTACTGATTTTGATGTTTGCTAGATTCACTAACATCTTCAATTGAACAGACACTATTCTTCAATGTCAGGGGACTGAGGCGTAGATGAGGCATGAGTGTTCGCATTTTCTTGATGACTTCGTAACACATTGACTGCATCACGAAATGAGAAAGGTTTCCTAGGACTTGGATTTTGCCACAGCGAAAGATTTGAAGATTTCGACCGTTGCTCATGCGAATGACCAACATTTGTGGACGACCGCGATGATACACTGAATCGAGAAGATGGGCGTGCAACTGTTCTAAATCGATGTCTCTTCCGAGATTCATTTCGCGCATGGCGTTGATGATGCGGATGGGGGACATGAATCACAAAAGACATGAGGGTAGAGTGAACTTCCCTTTTATACTTTTCCCATGAGGGTTTTGGAATCACGATGTAGCAGTGATCATTATGTAGAATCATCTCTTGAATGCGAATAAATACTATGCCGTCTCCTACGTTAATGATGCGGCAAGAGTTGGATAGGATTGCGCGATGTAACCTTCGTAGTTGGAAGCGTTCTAGAGTTATCTGAAGTTGACGTTTCGTATCATGAAATGTAACACACTGACTTTTCCATGATACATAGAGGCATGCTGATAATTTCCACATGATTCAAACCTGAGTGAAGTAGGGCATGCCTAAGAAAAAAGGAGAGAGTCATGTTCATGTGTGGCATGGTGAGTGTACATTTTCTTTCTTGATACGGTGGCCGTTAGGCCGTGGTCTCATAAAGACCGATTGTGCGTTCTCAGTGTTTTGAGAGTGTTACTGTAGTTGATCATCATCAACATGGACATCATTTTTAAAGGTTATGGAGACAAGATAGGAATTCAACGTAAACAACCTTCCGTCCCTGCGCGGACCCATGTAGATGGTTTGAATTTTAATTTCAAAGGAGTGGAATCCTTTTCCCACAATGGGGAGAGGCTTGCAATTGAGTAAATCGAATTCGTTGCCCTCCTTTTCATGGATGATGAGACAGTGTCTATCCATATGAACATACATGTATCTTCTTTCCATGATGGGAACTTGTGGCCGCTACCCATTGTGTCGAACAATTTCTTTGGGAATGGTGAGATTTTCTTTCAGGAATGTTTCAAGAGCATTGAATTGTAACCGTGTCCAATAGTCTAACGGTACACACACAGCGATACCATACTGTGTTGACATAACCTTTAGATAATCCATCCGACGACTTGGTGTTTTTATGGTCACGACTTCTCCATGATGAGTTATCTTTTGATTGAAAGCATTTTTACCCGATGCTAAAGTAAGAGAGTTCAGTGCACCCAGTGCGAGAGCAGAAGAGTTGATGGCTTCGAGCAAATGCATGGTTAGCGCAAGGACAGAAACGATTGCCATGATCTCAGTCGTCCGTTTTATAACCAGATCTAGCTCCAATCACATGCGTCTTCCTTTTCATGTTTTCCCTGTCTTTATTACGTGACAAAGAGTTATCACACGTGAACTTTTCACTGTGTTGGTGGAAACCTTCCCTATGACTGACTGCCCTCTTACAAAGTCGTTCTAGTCCTCACAAAGACTTTAGTGACACACCCCTTCTAGCGAACAAAGACGCATTCATTTATCTAACAAAGAGCCCGATAGTAATGCATAAAGCGCAATGACTTATTTTGTGATATGACCCTTTTCTCGAACAAAGACGCATTCATTTATCTAACAAAGAGCCCGATGGTAATGCGTAAAGCGCAATGACTCATTTTGTGATACGCCCCTTTTCTCAAACAAAGACGCATTCATTTATGTAACAAAGCGCAATGACTCATGTTGCTCTATACACCATTACAAAATACTCAGTTAAAAGAAATATTTATTGCATCTACACAACATGTCGACCATCAAACAAAGTCACGGATGTAAACACACTCAGTTGAATCATGATATGTTTAACAACGTATGCATTTCCTTCCATTGTCTCTTCTATTCTCTTCATAGTTTACTCCATATGACGTACATAAAATTGATCACTAAGAGTAATCCATTCTGTGCAATAGGATGCAGAACGAAGTGGTTTTTGCAAATCTTTCAACTCTATATAAGCAACGAGTCTACCCTTCACATCTTGAGGTTGTAAACTCTCTATCAATCTTTTGAAGAGAGGAAGGCTTTCAGCTAACACTACTTTCACATCATTCATCTTCATTTTAAATGTAAGTTTCTAATCTTGTAAAAATCCATCGAATCCTTGTTGATCAAGTGTCAAAACACATGTCTCGTTATTTCGTGTACGATGCGCCATCATAAACGTTGTGAGTATAGATTTCATATTGCTTCAATGACTTCCACTATGAACAATACAGAAATAACAATCATGTTCCACTGTAAGTTTATTCAACATCATTCAAAATTCACAAGTACAGAATACACTTCATGAAAAGATCATCGCTCATTCACAAGGAGTAAAACATGTTTTACATATACCCATGCTGTTGACAATAGTATAGATACAGTTCATAAACGTCATAGATACTACAATGCCAGTGTGAAGAGAGTTTTGCAATGTAGGTGGCTTTATTTCTAGTATTACAATGAGATGGTGGTCTGTAAAGGTAATGTTTCTCACCGAAACATGTAGCCATATCAAAAATCATTTCATCTCTAAACTTCTTTTGATCACAATGCATGTGATAGTCTTGTCTTACACAATCTACCCAACATGGTAAATATAAGTTGTCAATGTGCAACTGAAGTGTTGCTGCTTCTCGTTCAGACTCATTTCCTAATATTTTAACAATATGAAAACCTGACAACCACCGCTTGAAATCACTTATCAAATACGTTTCATTTACAAATCCAATATGAATCAAATCAGAAGGATCAAGTCCATGCACATGACATCGTGACCATTCGTCTTTGTGTGGAGGACAGTAGACAAATCTATGATATACACTAGCAACAGTTTGATCGCTTTCCCTCATTGCAATAGCACTCAACTCCTGCATTGGTGTCCCCTCACTGTCTATGAAGATGACAACCTACAATATCAAAAAGACTTCATTACAAAATAATACATTGAGCAGGAACTTTACAAGGATGTCTGTCCTTTACATAACAAAAGATACATACAACATGATGACAATCTTTTAATTGAACATAACGCACAAGACCGCGTTTTCCACATTCACTACATACTAACTGATTACAATACTTAAGATTTCTCTTTGGTGGTAACACCATCTTTCTTTGATGCGCGACGACGTATAGGTTTGGTGACAGGTTCTTGACACTCTTTGACACAAGAATCAATCACTTTCTCAATGTGATCAAGACCTGTTAACTCAGGTTGATGATGAATTTGAGCAACACGCAAATTGAGAGAAATCAAATTACCGTCAGATTGATGAGGTCCCACATAAACAGCAGGCACCTTAACATGAAAGGAATAAAAGCCTGCACCTAGCGATGACAATTCTGTTTCAACTGACTGTTCAACTGTCACTCCTGAAGTGACTATACAATACTTGTTTTGTAAAATATAGCAGCGAGTGCCGGGATACAAAGGTTCATAATAAGAAGTTTTCTTTTCTGGCCACAACTGTAATAGTTCAGTGGGAATAAGAGCCTTTTGCCTCACAACGTCTTCTAAAATGTCAAGCTACTGACGCAACCAATTATCAATAGGGATACTCAGGTTTTGACCGCAACGATTTACTTGCGTATCTACTTTTGGTAAGTATACCGCTGGCGTTTGAAGATACAGTCGAACACCGTTGTAGCGCACTTGTTGTTTGTAGGTAGGATAGCCGTGAATTACCTTTTCAATTTTCGGATTCCACAGCTTGAGATGTTGAGGATTGAGTGATGCAGCAGTAGGAGTAGGATTCATGGCCATGGCAGTCTGTAACGAAAGAATACCACTAAGTACATTCATGATCATCAGAGAAAAGAAAATCATAAGCTTAGCAGTGACATATGAGGTGGCCCTTAAGAGGACATTTTGCTGCGTTCAAATGATTTAAAGCTTACTACCAAAGTCTAAGTCTTCGTCATCGTCCAGTAAATTAAATGTCTTGGGCTTAGGACCCGAATTAAGTTTCAATTCCTCACAGGACTTGAAGGTAAAGCGTCTAGGTGGTGGAGGCGGTGGTGGTAGTGATCGTTCAACAAAATAGGCTTGTACAATCATCGGCCACACACTCTCCTGCGTCTCTCTTCTAAAATGTTGGTAAGGTTTAGGTTACACAGTCATGTAAATTTAATTAAATTAAATTTAATTAAATTACTTGTAAATTTGGAAACAGGATTGAATACGATAAAATTGAGACGGAGAATGGCTTGAGCAAGTCACACACGCTTTTCAAGTCAAGAGAATGAAATGAAGAGAAAATGGGGAGATGACTGCTTTTATAGTCTCCTGCAAATCCACATTTGACACTATGAGAGCCAATCAGAGACCTCCGTTTCTCCCCTGACTTCGTTGTGGCAGGGAAAAGGAGGCACGCTGACGACTGACTCATGATTGCTTTTCCCAAATCTTGTAGTCAAATCTAGTTTAGCACATTGAGTTGAATATGAATGTGTTTTATGCGACATAAGAGCAAGTTGGATCCATGCTCATGAAATGAATCTAGTCGAGATGCAATTTTCGCCATGTGTCACTGATAGAAATCTTTAGGATAATGTATCGTCTCTGCAGAATATGATGCAAAATGAAACACTACACGCTCACCTGCATGTTCATCAGTCACTTTCTCAAATTCAATCTCTGCAACTAATCATCCTTTCACATCTTTATTCATCAAACTGTCCATGAGCTGTTGGAAAACGAAGTAACCTTTAGCGATAGCAAATTCTAAGTCTGCCATTTCATGATGAAATGAGATGAAGTAGTCGCTAATCACACCAAGAAGACTTTGTCGAGGAAAACGTAGTGAACAAAATTCATTCGTAAACTCTACTGCATCTGTCATCTTTTTTCCCATCACTTCGGAGACATAGCATGAATGACACAGTTCTAACAAGATTTTGCAGTCGTTTAGAATGAAACACTCTAATGTTGAACGTTTGTCTCGTATTTTCAAGAGAAGAGATTGTTTGCTATCGAAGATGTATATGGTTGCGTATTTATGTCACTCCCACGACCCTCAAAACCCATCTATTCAGGTGTAAAATGTCACGCTGATTCCAAATCTGGTCTAAGTTATCTCATACGATGCTTTGTTCACCCGCTAGAGCCATTTTTGTAAAAATTCTAACTCTGTCGTTTTTTCGGTGATGGTCAAAAATCTTAAAGTCAATCTCACACCTCAACGAACAAACTTAGAGACAAGCCGTTTCGTCCACTGAATTTGTCTTACACTTAGCTTTCCAACGAGCTATTGCACGACTTTCTACCATTCCTACAAGCCAAGATCGAAGTCTCGTCCAGAGGGGGGGTAAGAACTTTTTGTCTCCGATTCACTTAAAACTCACCCTCTAGATGCAGAATTGCACGTAGAATCCGAATCTGCCCTCCGTTTGTCCATCCGATCCCCTTTCTGCCCGAAATACGACCTTTCTCACCCAAAACGTCTAAAACCTACACTTTCCTAGCTCTGTCGTTTTTCGGAGATTCCTGCCATTTTCAAGCCATTTTCCACTCTAAACCCAGGAAAACTTGGGCATATGATGCCTTCCACTGCGTTTTTCTCATTCTCAGCTCTCAAACGAGCCATCACACGACTCTCTACGATCACTCCCACCCAAGTTGGAAGTCTGGCAGGAGGGGGGGGGGAGTCAGCACTTTTTCTTCCGATGGAGCTGGAAACAACCTACCTAGCCCAAAATTTCACGTAGAATCCGAATCTGCCCTCCGTTTATCCATCCGAACTCTCCTTCATGCCGAAACAGGGCCTTTCCTCACCCAAAACGTCCAGCGCCTGCTCTTTTCTAAAGGCAAAACACTTTCCTACCCTTGCCTCACAGGAGAACTCATCCTTCCTTCGTTCCTTCCTTCCGGAGTGGGGGAGGGAACGGTTTCCTCCCCTCGGACCCATCCCTTCCAGCACATCCTTGGGCCTCTCCCTCACCTCCTTCCTTCCTTCCACAGGGGGGAATGAGTCAGCATGATGACTCATCGTAGCTCATTTTGCACTTGATTTTGCAATGGGATCACTACTCTGTTGACTTAGAAGCGATGATAGTAGAAATATGTCGTCGGCGTATTTCACCAGAAGTAAATCATCAGACGCACAACAACGCAAGTCTGAGACGAAGTACCCAAAGAGAGCAGGTCCGATAGATGGTCTCTGCAGAATCCCGCTTGGTAAAGTTGTATAGGAGCTGCAGTAGTTTTTCCATCTGACTCGAACTTGACGTGCTTGCAAGTAGTTGGAGATAGATGAGATAGTATATCCACTGAAGTCATCTCTGATCATTTTCTTTACTTAAGTATCACGGAAAACCCGATCATAACCTTTCGCCAGATCTACCGAAACCAATTGACAGGCTGCAACATCGTGTACTTGAAGTCTGGATGAGATGTAATTTTCCATATATATCAGAGTACAGACAATTGAAAAAATGCTTTTAAGCATAGTTTTAAAGCACTGTTGCAGTCAAAATTACCGCACTCTTATTAACGGTCTTTTTTTCAGGAATTCGCCAATGACGAAATGTTTAATTGGTGTCATGTAGTGCATATGTAAAATGAAATGGATTGGACACTTGTGAAGTTAGGTGAAAAGTTTTGTCTACTGAGATGCATTAATAAGGTCAAAAGAGTTGAATTCGGGAAGATAGGATGTTGACGTCCATTTCGACTTAAGTTGTGTCATAGCAATGAAAATCATCACAAACCTATTACAACAGTAGTAAGAAAACGGCGAACACCCGAACTGCGCCCTCCCCCCTCTGGAACGGAGAGTTGCGAGATCGTGTTGCGCTCTCGTTCGTGGTGTCCCGGCCAGGTTGGAATGGCGAGCCCACTCCCATCGTGTTTCTCGTCAACAGTTGGGTTAACAAAATTTTTCCTCCCCCCCCCGGCAGCGTTCTTCCAACTTTAGTTCTAGAGATCGTAGAAAGTCGTGCAATAGCTCGTTTGAAAGCTAAGAGTGAGACAAATTCACTGAAAGAAACGGCCTGTTCATATCTGTCTTCGTTTAGATGTAAGACGCCATTGAAGATTTGGGAGATTGGCGAAAAACGACAGAGTTAACGGCGAATGTGGGATGTCTTGGGCGTCTAAACGGCTGCTCCAATGGTAGATCTGAGACCAGATTTGGAATCAGCGTCAAATTCTGCGTCTGTGGTGTGATTTCCAGCTCAATCGGCGAGAAAAAATTTTCAACATTAGCGGCGAATTTGGGTTTGTTTTGGGCTGTAGAGCCAAAACGAAGCATCGGAGAGCAAAACGGATTTCAGATTTGGAATCAGCGTACAATTCTGCGTCAACATGGTCAGTTTCAAGTCAATCGGAGAGAAAAAATTTTTCTTCAAAATTTTTTCGAAAAAACGACAGAGGTAAAATTTTGGACGTTTTGGGCTGTTGCGCCAAAACGAAGCATCGGTTGGGAAAACGGAGGCCAGATTCGGATTCAGCGTACAATTCTGCATCGGTATGGTGAATTTGAAAGCAATCGGAGAGAAAAAATTTTCGCTGACGTCCCCCCCCCGGCACCGATCTTCCAACTTTAGTTCTAGTGATCGTAGAAAGTCGTGCAATAGCTCGTTTGAAAGCTAAGAGTGAGACAAATTCACTGAAAGAAACGGATTGTTCATATCTGTCTTCGTTTAGATGTGAGACGCCATTTACGATTTTGGGAGATTGGCGAAAAACGACAGAGTTAGAATTTTGGACGTTTTAGGCTGTAGCGTCAAAACGAAGCATCGGTTAGAATTTCACAAGAAACAGCTCCAGCGGGAGAATGAAGGCTCGGACTGGTAAACGGAGGCCAGATTTGGAATCAGCTTGATGTTATTGTCCAATGACAATCAAGCATTTCTATATTAATAGCGAGCCTTCCACAGTGAGAATCATTCCATCGTTGAATCGCACGAGTGACGGACGCACATTTTCTCTCTCTCTACTTCCCTATTCTATTATCCAACTAAAATGTTAAGTCGCTACTTCCCTCCCTCTCCTCCCTTGAACGTAATCTTAATACAATCTTTTTCATTTTCAGGCATCTACTCTATCTGCTGCACTAGTAGGACAAAATGGCGGTCAGACGTTACAAGGTTCGCTACGATCAGATCATCTACAACTGAGACCAGTGGAAGAAACAACCAAGGTACATAATCCTACACCGCTACAGCGTAAATTTAAACAAGTCTTGCGTTATGACGATCATACCGTAGTACTGCAAACGGGAATGCTCCCTTCCACGGATGTCAAGATAATGCGCAATCAGTATGGGGACTACATACTGATCCCCGTGAGTCCGTACATTCGCCACCAACTTGATATTATTGAAGAGTACGTGACATTAAATATGGACATTCCTACTCCTCTTGCTCAAGAGTGGAAGGCGAGAGATGACAAGGATACTCCCTATAGAAAGATTTGGGATGGTAATCAAATTTGCCTACCGGTATCACATTGGTGTACTTACTATAAGAAGGAGGGAGATCATTCAACATCCATCATATGCGACGAGCTCGGAGAAGGTACTTGGGATATCCTTTTCAAAGTGAATGGGCTATATTATGGTCGGCACAAGGATAATAAAATAGCCTCTCTCTCCATGCATATGGAATCCATCCTATATATTCCAAAACCATCCAACGTGGATGACATAAATTTATCAAATCCTTAATAGCAGTGGTACGAAGCGCAAGTCGGAGAAGAATGCTGCATCAAAACGCAAATCAAAGAAGGAGAATTACTAGTCCTTTCCTAACTCTACCCTATGACAATTCGCTTATGTGCTTTGAGTGTCGTAGACGTGGTCTTATTAGATACATTTTACTTCTTCGTTGCCATCATATCATTTGTGTATTTTGTCGTGAAAAGCATCGATGTAATTCTTCATTTTGTGATATGTTATAGAACGTTTCCTTAGATGTGTAAATTTCCGTTTTAGGCTTTTATCATCATTTTTATGGATTGTGAGGGTGAACCTGTACAGGAGCTCAGTGCTATTGCTATGAACAATTGGACATATCAGATTGTTAGTGTCTATCATCAACATGCCAACTGTGACCCCAATGTTGATCAATGGGCGAGAAAACACATTCATGGACTTAATCTGAAATATTTGCAAGATTATGGCTTTTCTTGTGAGAGTGCTCTGCTTATTGACTTTAAACGATGGTTAGCTGCTTTCAATGTTATACGCATCTTTTGTAATAATCCTGGTAAGGAGAGGAAAGTATTTCCCAATCTAATCATTGATGATATTTTGCTCCCGCCTTGGGATAGTTGAGTGAATCAACATTATCATGAAGTCACGAAACGTTTTAAGGATTTGTGTGTTCCTATTTTGTCTGTTCGTTGTAGTAGCTACGTTCATAACCAATGCTTCTTTCCTCCTTACCTCAACACTGCCAAAGTCCTGTATGGTTATCATTGCTCACTGTATGATAGTTACCAGCTGTATCTATTTTATCTCTTTCAAACCATTGATTTATAATGCATGCTTGTTACAGTTATTCAATAAATGTTACTATGAGAAGAGTTGTTTTCATGCAATAGATGGGTTAGATAAAGGGCGATCATGTCTTTCTCAAACAACTGCGGAACATTACATTTTCATAGGAAAAGTTTAAAAGGAGCTGTTCAAGATTATGTGATAAATTTTCATAAAGATGAGACCGACATCGAAGCAGTGGTCGATGATGCTAGCACTCTATTTCTAGAGTTAATGAATACATTCTATGATAGCATTGTCATGGCGCGATTAGTTGCGAAAATTAAGTTTAGTCATTTTGGAAAGGAAGAGGTGGAAAGTCGCTCTTTCCATTTTGCTTCTTATTCAATGGAAGTTGCAGATCACCCCGAAGAATTTTTTAAAAGACATATGATAAAAATTGCTGAACGTCTTAACGCATTTAACCATCATGGTAGCAGTCTAGTGATTGAAGCGATTTCAGATATTCACATTCAACTTTCCATAAAGAAAAATTGAAAATGCAGTGGTACTTGATTGTAGCACAACTGGTTTTCGAGCTATGCCTGCTCACTCTCGAAGTATATTCCTTCTGTACATGCGCCTATTATTTAGAAAAGGCTAGCAAATTCATATCTTCAAAAAGACTTGCTATAGACATCAGTAACGGTGAAACTATGTGTTGCGATGCATGTAAGCGAAAAGATGGAAATGAAAAGCGCATCTTCAAGAGATGTAAGCATGCTTTTTGTCAACGCTGTTTCATACGTAATTGCATTCAACTTTGCAAATGTAACCACTGTGATATTGCTCATTTCGAAAGTCACTTATGCCGCAATAGTTAGTACCTATGCAAATGTGCTAAAGACAGGTTTTAGCAAAGACTAACACGGAAAATGGCGAAACGTAAAATAACAAAACGTAAAAGTCAAAAATCTTCAAAGTTTTCTTCAGCCATTCAAGCTCTCCGACGAATGAAAGCAAATCAGCGATACAATGCTATACGACTTGCTAACGATAAATTCATTCGTGAAATTATTTCTCATGTGAGAAAGTTGAGGACGAAGAAATTACCACCAAAACAACGAAAGTTACTTAAGCGATATGCTACGAAATTGCGTTTCATCTCCAATCCTAAAGTCACCCTTCAAAGAAAGAGGAAAACTCTAACACAAAAGGGCGGTTTCCTTTCAGTAATACTTCCAATGTTAGCTCCTGTCGTGGGCAACCTATTGGGTAATATCTTTGGCTCTAAGCGTTAATTATGCAAATGTTGAGTCTCAAAGTAATAAAATGGATTTCAGACTTCAATGCGATAAAGTTCTGACTGTATCAGGTCCATCTCATGCAGGTAAAACTGTTTTCACGCTGAATTTATTGGATAAAAGAAGGGAGTTGTTTAAGGAACCTATCAATCGAGTGATTTGGTGTTATGGTATTTATCAACCGTCACTGCTTCAGGAATTGCAAAGTCGCAACTTTATTCGACATGAAGGAATTATTCCAGTGGATAAACTTCAGTCTAATGATGTTGTTGTATTGGATGATCTATTAAAAGAAAATAAGAATTCAAAAGATGTTACAGATATGTTCACTCGCGCAGCACATCATAAAAGGTGCTTTATCATCTATATCACACAAAATTTGTTTCCTGATGGAAAAGAAGTTCGTACACGAAACCTGAATACACACTATTATGTTATTTTCAAGAATCCGCGAGATAAAAGTCAATTTGAAATTTTAGCGCGACAAGTTGCACCAAAAGGATCAAAAGCCTTAATTGAAATTTTTCAAGCAGCTACTGAAAAACCATACGGTTACTTACTCATTGACTTTACGCAAGAGTGTCCGGAAGAATTTAGATTTGGAAGTGATATTTTGAAAACTCCCATGATTATCTACAAACTATGAGTTCTTATTCTCGCATGATTGTTATTCCTCAGGATGAATATGTACAATTGACTGCTATACAACAAGTAAAGCAACCTCTTGCAAATCAAATGTATAGGATAGAAATAGATTATCAGCAAAATGTTCACATCAAAGATCCACATCGTGCTGTATTATTACAATCGGAAACTGTTGAACAATTGAAAAATTTGAAGAATAAGATGCGTGACTCTGTGTCGACTGCTACACCTTTAGCATCTCGTGCACATGCCATATCTCTTTTCAACAGTATTGAATCACACCTCAATGTAAATGATAGAGGAGAAATCATTACAGATGAAAATAAAGTGATTGATGCTTCACGTTATGAAGACTTGATTCAGTATGCGACACGTAGAAAGCGCCGTCAGGGCTATGTTCCACCTGGTTGGACATACTTTCTTAAACTATTGAAAAAGCCTGATGTGCCAAAATTTGCTTTGAATAATGAGACATTGAAAAAACATGATTCAACAGTGGCTACTGCTCCAATGCTTCAGACGATGAAAATGCCAACAAATTGGTTTAAGACGTCACCTGCTACATCCCCTCCCACACTCACTAAGCAAACAAGAGGAAGAACTCGACGTAGATCTACGGCACCACTAAAACTAGTAAAAGGAAAACGTAAAACAGCTCCTCCGAAGAAATACATGTTCTCAAACTATTAATATGAAGCAGATGTGTTGCTTGCCATGTAATGAACCGCCAGAGGTGAATGTCGTTGTCACCTGCACTTGCTGCACCAGCTCTCACAATGAAACCCCTAAGCAATGTGAACACGATCGCAAAACCGCTAAAGCTAAATGCTGCAGTTGTTGTAAATGTAGAAAGGCAAGAAAGCAAAAAGATGAGAAGGAGGAAAAAGAGTCAGTCGTCATCGACTGAACGTTTGAAGTCAATCTATTATGATGTAAAACATCCAGCAGGATTTGCATCTATCAAGAAATTATCAAAAGCGAGTGGTCTTCCACAATCACGAGTGAAACGATGGTTAAAGGGTCAGGCTACCTATACACTCCACAAACAAGCGAAAAAGAAGTACCGCACCCGCCATTATATCGTTCATGACATCGATGAACAGTGGCAAGCAGATTTGTGTAATGTTGCCTCCATTTCAAAACATAACTCGGGCAATAATTTTATTTCAATCGTCATTGATATTTTCTCGCGTTATGCGTGGGCTCAACCTTTAAAAACTAAAGAAGGGAAAGGAGTAGCAAAAGCATTCCAAACAATTGTTCGAGAAGGTCGCATTCCAAAAAGAATTTAGAGTGATCAAGGAAAACAGTTTGAAAATCAGCATGTGAGAAGATTATTTGAGAGGCATGACATTGAGTTGTTTAGTGTAAAGAGTGCTTATAAAGCTGCACTCGTTGAACGTTTTAATCGCACATTAAAAATCGCTTGTGGCGACATTTTATTGCCAACTTGACACAAAATTGGACAAAGGTTCTACAAGATACACTCCATGCCTACAAGCACTCTATCCATCGTTCTATTGGACTCAGACCAGTAGATGTAAATGCTGACAATGTAGATAAGGTGCGCGAATCATTCCAACGTAAACGCACTCATGTGAAACGTGATGTGAAAATTGATGACAAAGTTCGTATCTCAAAAGTGAAAAGTGTTTTTGCTAAAGGGTACCTTCCGAATTGGACAGAGGAGGTATTTACAGTATCAAGGATTGATCAAAAAGACTCTCCCACCACCTACAAGTTGAAAGATTACGATAATGAAGAAATTGAGGGTAGCTTTTACCGCGATGAGATTGAGGTAGTCACTGAAAGTGAAACATATTTGGTAGAGAAAATCATTCGATGTAAAAAACGGCAAGGTGAAGAATGGTGTCTTGTTAAATGGGCTGGTTATCCTTCAAGTATGAACTCTTGGATGCGTCGTGCCGACATCTTTCATCTAAGTGATCGACAGTGATTCATGCAAAGTTGTAACTAACAATGTTTAGGGTTTGAGCTATGAATCCAACTGTCTCATTTTATTCACGACCCTCCTATGTAAGTGGTGGAGGACAAATTTACATCGGTGCTCGCCGCCAACGTGGAGGTAGCATACTTGGTGCACTGAAATCTGTTGTAGCACCTCTCATATCCAATGTCGGTAGATTTTTAAAACGAAATGTTTTAAGTAATGCCGTTGGCTTTGCTGGTGATGTTGCTAGTGATCTTTCCAGAGGTAGAAGTTTTAAGAGCTGTTTGTTGAATCGTGGGAAGGAACGCCGTTTAAAAACATTGAAGCAGACCTTTGCTGGTGTTACTCAAGGAAAGAAATCGCCTAAACGAATGAATAAAGGAAGAAGGAAACATCGCGGAGCTGGTAAGGTGCGATCTTCAGTCAAAAGGCATTCACGCAAGCGTCGCAGAGGCTCTAATCATTCATCAGGCGCTAAACGACGACGCTGCCATAACTTCTAATCATGGAGTGTAAAACTTCCGGTTTTTGTTTGTTTGATCAACAAGCCATACAGACAGATATTCTTAGTTCAAGTATTGTAGATTATCATCCTCGAACAGCTGAGAATGCTGGCCCCATTGAATTTGTTATTCCTGGTGGTAGTGATGACTACATAGATTTGAGTTATGTGATGGTTGATTGATTTCCATACATCGGAGAGCACATCGTTTACCAATTTCTTAGCAACATTTCGCTAAAGAAATCGACAGGTCCTGATCAGATTCCCCTCAAGATATACAAGGAAATGGCACTAGTGTTGGCAGAACCTTTGTGCATAATATACAACCACTCAATAAGCAGCAAAACCATTCCCCAAAAATGGAAGGATTGCACAGTCAAGATGATTCCAAAGAGTAAGCCCCCAGATGTAAAGCAACTGCGCTTTATCTCATTGATGTCAACCCCCGGCAAGATCCTGGAGAAAATAATAATGAAGAATCTACGACAGGTATTTGAATCGTCGTACGGTGATGCGCAGCATGGCTTTCGTCGCTCCCACTCTACTACGACAGCCCTGATCGAGGTAATGGACAGATTAACGAAAATTATGGACCAAAAATTGAATCAAGGAGCTATACTGACAAGCTATGACCTATCTAAGGCGTTCGACCTAATTGATCACAATCGCCTTCTTCATCACCTTACCGGGGAGTGTTTCCCAATCGGATTTGTGCGTTGGCTTCAAAGCTATCTGAAAGATAGAACAGCAAGAATATATCTTGAAAATAGATTTTCACAGCGGATCTCCATGATGAGAGGTGTGCCCCAAGGCTCAGTCCTCGCCCCAGCTTTGTTCTGCGCCTTCACCAAGAATCTGTGCTCGAGTATCGAAAAAGGAAGCACAGTAAAATATGCTGATGATCTCAATATCATCTTGCCCATGGAAAGCAAAAACGAATCTGTAATCGTAGAAATGGTGGAAAGCGAAACATCCAATGTGGCAAAATGGTGCATCAACAATAAACTGAAGTTAAATATGGACAAATCAAAGGTGATGGTTTTTACACGAAAAGGAACACGGTTTGTGTCCAAGTTCCGTATTCCTCGGGTCGAAGAAACAAAGATTCTTGGCATTACTATTAACGATCAGCTAAACTGGAAATCGCACGTCCACCAACTGTATGTCAAATCAATGCAAAGGTTCCACATATTGCGAAGACTGAAAAACATTTTAACAAGCTCAGAGCTGCACACAGTGTACACGTCAATCATCCGATCCATGCTAGAATATTCAAGCCCCCTGTTTGTTGGCATCAATCACGAGAGCGAGTACAAGCTACACAAAAATTGAAAACAGGGCTCATAGACTGATCTATGATATATACTTTGGTAGCTGAAACAAAAGGTTGTGTAAATGCAGGAAAAACGAATTGAAAGTTAGAACAGACGGTAGAAGTAAGGTACTGTTTAAACAAATTGAAGGAAACAAAAATCATGTGCTGCATCCAAGAATACCAAAGAAGCTGCGAAGTCAATACAGGGTCCCACTCAGCAGAACTCTTCAAAGAAAAAACTCTTTCTTCCCGCACACCACCTCTCTATTGTATTCTGACTTGCGCATTATGCGCCATGTATGTACTTAATTTGTTATGTTTGTGATTGATTTGATTTTTATTTTTGAGAATATAAACATATTATTATTATTATTATTTGAGGTTTAGAATTCAACAAGCAGATGGAACTGCTATTGACGATACACATAAAGTTGGACTGAACAATTTACCATTGACTACATTACTTCGCGATGTTTCTCTAACGATTGGAGAGCAGCAGGTGGAAGGTGGTCAAAGCGATTATCCCTATAAATCATATTTCAATCATGTATCACAGTTTCATCCAGCAGCACAAATAAGTCATATGGAAGCCATGGGATGGTACAGAGATGAAGCAGGAAAATTTGATGTTGAAACAAGCAGTGGCTTTGTAAAGCTATCTGTCATGATTAAAGATAGTAAAGTATGTCAGCTAAATGGTCCGCTGAATTTAGACTTCTTTAGACAGTCAAAGTTTTTACTCTGTAATACCAGCATGCGACTCAAGCTGACATTGAATAAGCCTGAATTTGCGCTGAATGCATTTGCTAAAGTTGACAATTTTAGAATTCATGTGGAAGATATTGCACTTTACATTCGTCGAGTAGTACCGAATCCAAGTGTCATTAGAGGACATGCTGAAGGTCTTAACCGCCAAAATGCCATTTACCCCGTTCAGCATACAAAGCTTCTCACCTTTACAATTCCGAAAGATCAAAAGAGTTTCATGAAAGATGGCCTCTTTCCATCGGAAGCACCGAAGCTCCTCATGGTGGCAATGGTTGAAAATGATGCATTTAATGGTAATATAAAGAAGAATCCTTTCAATTTTAAACACAATCAGTTAAGTGAAATTGCTTTACGTGTAAATGGTGTGAGTCATCCTGGTCCACCCTACAAACCAGATTTTGCTGCGGATCAATTTATGCGCAGTTATGTTGATTTTATGGAGGTCTTTGGTTTTTACAATACGGATGACACCAACGGACTTACTATGAAAGAGTTTAAGAGTGGACATACTATTTATGCATTTGATTTGACTGCTGACAGCGATATTAGTGCACCCTATCGTCAAGCGAACGTGCCTCATAATATTCGTTTGGATTTGACGTTCAAAAGAACACTACCTGAGACGATCAATGTATTAATTTATGCAGTCTTCGATTCAAACATTGAAATTACAAAGTATCGTGGCGTGATTCTTCAGTATAATCGTTAATGAGTTGGTTGACTGCTGACGATATTAAGACTAAAGTGCAGCGTAATGCAGATGAAGCGACGTTGAAAGCTTTCGATAATGTCTATTCGCTCGATACCTTACCACCTGCATTAAATCACTATCCCATCTTTATTGTGCTAAACACTCATTCGCAGAATTTAGGCGGTGAGCATTAGAAAGCGATCTTTATTGGAGAAGACCGACGTGGTGAACTATTTGACTCTCTTGCTCAACCTCAAAATATACCAACACAGCAGTGGTTGAGAAAAGATACGCGTCAATATCAGCGAAATTAACGCATACTACAACATCCACTTTCATCAACTTCATCAACATGTACTTCATCTTAAAACGTTTACATGTATCTCGATTTGTATCTGTTATTTAAAACTTTTCATGTAATCCATCCTCTAATGAAAAAATGATTTGTAAGTTCTATCATGATTTGAAATAAAAACATCATGTTGGAAAAATTGTTTTCTATTTTACAATCCGCTGGGTACGTACATACTCGATGAGATAGTCTAGGATCACATTTGCTTGTACATGAGATTTTAATCCAGTAATGATCACTTTACTATTATGAAAGATTGCAACATGCACAGGTAACCAACAACTAATGAGAGCTGCAGGAAAAAGTTCGGGTTCATAACACAAATTGTAACTGCTGGTACGAATCTTCAAAAATGATACACTTTCACTCAATTGAGTAGAGATCACCATATTGTCCACAGTCAGATTCGACATCACACACGTCTCCCTCATCCATATCCGACGTAGTAGTCTCTGTAGCTCTAAGCGCATTGACTGCGCCGATGAATGAGAAAAGGCGCCGAGAATCTCTACTGTTAAATTTGGCAAGAGTTGAAGATTCCGTGAATTGCTCATCTTCAACACTAACATTTGAGGTCGGCCCGGGTAATACTTGCTGTTTGGAAGGTGTTGGTGTAATGTTGTGAGATCGATTTTGGTGTAGAGTCTGAAGCGACGGAGAATGTTGACGATGGTGTAGCGATGGCGCTTCATGATGAAAAAATGAGTAAATTGAGCGATGTACCTTCCTCTTATACTTTTCCCAACTACCTTGATGAAATGTGAAGTTAGTATGAAGTTGGGAATGATAGAGTTGAATTCGCCGTTTGTTGACGCGCAACCAGATGCGATTTCCAATACGTGAATGTCTTTTCATATAGAAGTATTTCAAATCCTTCATGATATGATGTAGAGATTGAAAATGACGATACGATAAAGCAAACTCTCTTCTCACATTTCCAGTTGAATCTTTGAAATAGACGTTTCGATCATGATCCGTTTCAATACGTTGTAGGGAATCTAATTTCCAACTCATGGTGCGTGGTAGTCATGTCTGATTTCGATTCGCATAGTAGGGCGATGAACTCACGACGAATAAATGTCATGATGGAGCGATGTATGTATCTTCTATACTTCTCCCAATTGTATTTGCAAAATGAGAAACAGTTTGCGGAATGAGAATGGCAGATTTGAATTTCATTGTTGCGACGTTGAAGCCAAACTTGATCACCCAAGGAGATGAATCTTAATGTTTCAAAATATTCCAAATCCCTTATGATATCATTGAGGTTGACAAATTGTGGCCATGTTAATGTAATACCTCTTGCATTATGACCATGAGAATTTTTGAAATGCACGTTTCCATTACGATCAACTCTGATATATTGTAGAGAGTCCAAAATCCAAGTCTTCATGATGTTATGCAAAGCCGCAGATCAGCAATATAAAAATGTCGTTTTATCATATTTTGCTTAGCAATGCGGCTACAAAGAGATTTGCTAGTAATCGAGCCGCACTCTTTTCTACACCCATTGATCATACACAACAGCTAAATGGAAAGTGGGAAGTGGGTGTCACTCAACTTGCTCATAACTACTGTTCAACTTTTAATCATGAAGTGATGACGTGATGACGATCAATGTGAGGCGTACAGAGGCTTATCAGTGTGAAGAAGGTTGTCGAGTTTACATTCCACAGTGGCCAAAGAAAGATCTCTTATCATGTAAAAAATTTGTATATGATTTCCTGAATAAAGAGGGCAGACACATCATCCATTTTTCTCCGCACAATGATGATCATAATTATGTACATCATGTAGTTGAGAAAGATTGGATTGTTGGTTTAAGTCCAAGTTTAAGAAATGATTTAGGTTACCTCGCTAGCGCCTTAACAAGCTATGATAATTATAACGTTAATTACCACCCAAGTGGTTGTAACGATTTGATTTACAAAGAGAAAGCTTTTTATGTGATCTTATTCCGAAAAATGAAAAGACATTGGTGAAGAAGATTGTGATTAAGCCAAGAAAGACAAACATGGCTCCTGAAACATTAGTGAAGAAATTTAATTATCTCCTTCGAGTTGATGGTAAACAAGTGGCAACATTGACTTACACGAAATCAACGGATCAAATCGTCATTAGTAAATTAGATGATGATGATTTAGTATTAGTTTGTTCAGAAGATTTTCATCAGTTCCTGCGACATCGCTCTGCAGCCGTTCATGGAAAATTTGATATGCGCTATTTGAAATGTGATGGGTCAAATCAAGTTGATACAGAATGGTCGGTATCTTTATACAGAAAGTGTGTAGAGCCTTTGAGTGGAATCTCACATAGAACAAGAGTGTTGGCACCTCGCATGATAACTTCAGTTAAGATGGCAATAGATTATTTGAATGAAGTGATTCAAGATGAACATATTTCGTTTTCTGAAAAAGAAGGTGTGCCATCTCTTCGTGTTAGCGGGAAAAATATTGAGCTGATCATGGACAATACCTTAAAGGACATTTTGGGCTTTGATCAAAATACGTTTAAAAGTGGTACTGTAACAAAAGCTAGCGCGCATCTATCATTATCGCGTCGTATTAACTATTTTCAGTTATATTCCAATATTGGTGAAGACGTGCGTGTGGGAGATGCTGAAGCTCCACTTTTAGCAATGTACCATACCAACCAAAAAGCTGTAGCATTATATCGAAGCATACTTTTAAGAAAGTGCATTATACAAACCTGAAATCAAACTATATACCACAGATTGATATTGCCATATATGACGATGCTGGCGCGTTGATTCCTTTTCATAAAGACGCTCTGACAAGTATCACACTCCATTTCCGAATGAATAATTAATGCAAACGCATTCATTTTTTTTCTCCAATGTGAATAATATGGAAAGTGAAAATAAGGACTCGTTTCTAATCTACTTACCCAGTAATGCATCTATGAATAAATTTCTCAAAAATAAACCATCAGACTATCGAGTAGAATTAAATCGTCCACTACATTTAGAAGGTGAATGGGAGGTTGGCGTTTCTAGTATTTACTATGATAGCAATATACAGAATGTGAATGATGTGGAAGAAATGATATTGACTCCTCGCACCCATGATGGAATAACGATGAATAACGCATTCCAGTTCCCATACAATTTAACGTCAGATGGAAAGTGGAACTATGAATGGATTCAGATAAAATCAGATTATTATGGTCCATTTGGGAATGAGAAAATTATTAAGGCATTCAATAGTGGTAATACTTTCATCATGAAGAATAAGGATCAGAAAGTTTATGAGTTTACTATCTATCATTGGAGTGGGAGACAGTTCCTTCGCTTCCATTCTTTACTAAAGGTCTTACACTGAGGTTGGATAATGAATTCTATCCACATCTCGGTTTTTGCCATGGACTACATCTAACGTCAATTGCTACTGCAAATGTTAAAAAAGTTTATTCAAATCGAATCAACAAATTTCATTATAAATTTAAAATATTTTATGATGTTGTAGAATGTGAAGAACGCATCATTTTGAAAAAGCGTGGTGTTCAACCTTTATCACTTATTGAGTTAGTAAAACGATGGAATGATACTGTGGGTAAGAAGTATGGAGAGAAAATCATGGCGGACAAAAATAAGTTGGTTATTCAGAAATATAATGACAAACTTACAGTTTATTTCTCTCCAGCCTTGCGTCATTTTGTAAGACATTGTACACCTATTATTGGAAGTGGTGTGGTGTATGCTTCTCATGAATATTACACTAAAGCTGATTCAGTTAATGATGAATGGTGGGTGGACATCTATGGTGATCGCATCAAGAAAATTCAC
Organism: Prostheceraeus crozeri; assembly: GCA_907163375.1. Classification (NCBI taxonomy): domain Eukaryota; kingdom Metazoa; phylum Platyhelminthes; order Polycladida; family Euryleptidae; genus Prostheceraeus; species Prostheceraeus crozeri. The sequence goes on from CAJQUW010008671.1 coordinate 259,637, forward strand.
CAGTCTTATCAAGAATCTAAAGTTGCTATCAATATAATGCGGCGTCTATATCATACAGTTGAAAGCTTCATTCATGTAGTAAATCCTTATATACAACAGAAGTTGAAGCATGTGATGAAAAGTAAATATGATGTAAAGACACACCACATTTCGTTTTCAATTGAAAATCAACGCGTTGTTCTGAAACTGGGTAATGACATTCAACGTCAATTGAGTAAAAATTTGAAAAACTCTTTGGTTTTTCAATGCTACAATATATGTTTACTGCTGCGCATACGATTGGTATAGAAACACCAATGACACTAGATAAACATGAACAACACCTTTACATTCAAAGTGATTTGATTCTACCCATTTCTTTTCGTGAGAAAAAAGAATACATTTTACGTGATTTCATTCATGATAAGGATGATTTATATGGAGTAGTCGAGAAGATGTTTCAACCTATTTTCTACCATCGTGTTATCAAACAAACTATACCCTCTATTTCTATCAAAATTACAAATGGTCTACATGAGTGCATCCATGTGAAAGATACTAAATCCCTCGTAACGTTAGTGTTTCGGAAAACAAAGTGAAGTCATTGTAAAATTTTATTGAAATAAAAGTATGTGTATGAAAAAATCTTTTCACAGATATAGGGGGAATGGGCTGACTGTAGGCATATATTCACAAGGAAGAAACGATCTCATGCGATACATAAAACAGCAATGTTTATCTACAGAAATCAACATGAAAATACTAAGTTAAGGATGATTATGCTTAGACGTCTCCTGAATGTGGTAGTGTGAGTTTAATTCTTTTGGGTGGTGGTATGTTTGTGTCAGGATGTCCATGTGGAAGAGATATGTTATGTTCTAGCCAGCACCTCTTATCTTCCCATGCTGAAAGCGCCCGTTTCCTAAAAGTATGAGTTTTGATCTCATGCGACTTAGATTTTAAGATTGTCATATTGACAAACGTTATATTTTTATTTCTATAGGCTTCCCTGAAATTTTTATGTTTCATGTTAGAGACCAATGATCTTGATATGCCTTTAGCGCGCTTAATACTATCGTCGCTATCCTTTAATTTCATACTGTACATTTTTGGACGGAGGAGAATCATTTCATCTATTTCCTTCCCTGCTGTCTCATCCTTAAAGCAGTCAAGTTTTGCCTTATTTTTGATGGAGTAGAGTGGGTGATCAGTAGGATAATTTGATGTATCAAAATATCTTTCTAAAGATTTTCCTACTTCATTGAAATTTAAATCTTTTTGAGTGGTAATACCTAAGAAGAAACTATCTGTATCACCACCTAACAAACGAACCTCTTTTACGAGAGGACATGGTTTTAGTATTTTATAAAAGAGTTGGTACATTTCAAGCTTAGAGTAATCTAGTACAGCTTGGCCAATATAGATGGGCTTGCACAACTCAACTTCAGATTTTATCATTTTAACACCTACAAGGTCCTCATCGATAATGTCTCTATCGATGAATAGAGGTGATGAGACCAATTTCTTAAATTTTGTAACATCATTGACTAGTTTATAGTTTACACGTTTTCTAACATCCTCCATCGTCTTACCAAATAGACTATTATTCTTATACTTATAAAAATCTTTTTCAAAATTATTTTGGGCTAGTGCACGTTTCTGGCTGTTGCCATCAATATATGGTTTGAGGAAGGCTTTCTGTCTAAATTTAATAATGCGGTGAACTCTCTTTAAAATCATGCCCATTTCTAAATAAATTTTAAGATGCTAAAGTGAACTAGATAGTTTTCCTTATCATATTGGGTGAGTAAAAGTTTGCGGCAAGGCTTATAGTCGGGTTGACCGCATGATTCTAAATCTTTATGAAATTGTTTCATAAAGTCGGAAAACATATCTTTGCTCACTTCACCTGATTCGGGTGCGAGTGGAAAATCTACGGTTTTATGTTTAATATTATTTGGATAGATTAGATCTATCTCAAAATAATATCCCCAATCACCTTCATCTGGAATTGCTAGTATGTTAGAAGGGTTAGAGAGAAGATGAATTTCACTATCATCTAACCAGCTAAACTCAGACTGAGGGAGTGGTTTGGATAGTGAACTACCATATAAATTATTTTGGTCATAATACTTAAGATGAGTCTGATCATCGCCTACTAATTTTGATTTTAACCTATGTTTATTTACAAATGTGAGACCACCGCGAATTCCTCGCTCAAGTAAATTATACATCTCTGGATCTTGTAAGAGATGAAGGGTCTCACCAGTCATTTTAAAAGCAGACTTAAATGACATGGCTGGCAGACTGACAAAGTGGACGGGATCTAACTTATCTTCTTCTAATGCCACTCGTCGAAACTCCTGAAATACATCAGCCAGCAAAAATACATCTAACTTAAGATAGGCAATCATATATTCGCCAAATGTATGGCAGTCAAATTTTATCCATGCATCTTGTGCATGATCATAATCCTCGGTCTTACATTCTGCGCCGGTCAAATCATTCTTAAATTTATCTATGGGTGGAAGAAAAGTCTCGCCGAGTTTACTAATCGCATCAAAATATGCATATGGAAAGACTCCTTTCCGTGTGATGACTTCATCGGTTAGATTTGGATATTGTTTTTTAAGATTTTGTGTTAGTGGAAGAGACTTTAGATTTTGTACGAGAGAGGCCAGTGATGCAGTCATAAATTGGTAGGAATCTAAAAATTTTATATCAAAATAGACCGTCTTAGTTTCTTTAGTTTTATCAACAGCCTTTGCTGTCATGGCCATAAACTTCTCTCTCGTTTGTGCTATTACATCAAGCTTCCACTCTTTCATTTGACCTAAACCTCCTTTTATTATCATATGGCTGTCGTAGTCCTTGAAATTATGGAAAATGACGGGTAATGTACGCCGTTTCATCCTAAGTGAAAAATTGCATTTGAACATAGTGCGTTTCTAAATTTACAAGTGATGTGATCATGGTCGCGCAATTTCTTAATCTTATCATCATCAAATGTTTTACTACATTTGAGGCAAACGTTGCAACTATCAAATTTTGCTTGATCATCTGCTGTCATATGCAATGATCTGCGATAGAGTTCATCATCATACTTTTGTTGAAATTTTACAGCCTGTTCGAGGAATTGTAGGAATTGGTAAATACAATCCTCACCTTGCCAGACGTGCATTTTATTTTTTCTATTTTGGAAATGGTCATGCCATACTTCATAGCAGGAAATGGCTGCTGATCGATGGGTGTTATCATCGATATAGCATTCGATGTCAGCATAGATGACACGAAGAGGACTTAGTTCATCGCCATTCTCTCTATATAAAAACTCCTTATCTTTGGGCATGCGCTCTATTTGTAGTTTACCTCGCTTACACCATTCGTAATGAGTTTCAAATCTATTTTTACTCCTAAAGTTGCGAATGCATCTGTCACAGTAATAAATCTCTGATGAGCTAGAATTTCTTAAGTGGTGGTATAAGCGAGAAATTTTGGGAATACCGCAGTAGTGCCATTCCTCACTATCATCCTGTCTTACTAATAAAAGGTTGACAACGTGGTCATAACAACTCGAACGCGAGTTGTAGCGGACACCCTTCAATCCCTTTTCCCAAACATGGAGAACTATTTTGATGTTGTTCAATTTTTCAAATTTTTCTATATCTTTAATTTTCATATCTTCACTATTGCAGTCATCAAACTTTAATTCATTCTCCCACTGTTGATACCTACTCTTACAATATCGGCTATTCTGTACATCATTATAGTGGAGAATGGAGAGGACGGCATACTTAAAACATTGCGATTCGCAATCTACAGAAATGACTGTTGTTTTATTTTTTAAATTTTTCGGAAGTTTAAAGGAGCCTCGTCCAGAGTAGTTCTCTAATAAAGTGATTTTAATCATGGCGGTCTCAATACCATCAAAAACGAGACCACTATCACACTCGTTAAATTTATCTATGTTTAATTTTAACCCTTGGATATGAAAATTTATCCAAGACTCGCAGTCTACAACTTCGGTTGCAGGAGAGGAGGGTATGTGAAACTCCAACCTCTCTACTATTTGACCAGTATGGTGGTCGATTTTTACATATTTCATTTTGAGATAGATGAGCGCCTTCATTCTAAAATTGACTAAATTGTTGAAGAGCGCACCAATCAAAGATGAATTTTGATGAAACCATTCTTCAAAGTCAGTAATGGTTTCTGAGGATTCCATCTGGTAGTTCCTCACTAAATTATTTATCGACACTTCAGAGAGTCGGATAGAGGAGGTGCTGTTAGTATAACTATCGTCACTGTGTGTATGTCGAAGTCTATGTGAAGATAGTTCAAAATGTGACTCAAAAGACTGAATGCATAAATCGCAAGAAAAGGAGACATCGTTAACAGAATCATCCCCACCTTCGGAGATTGATGCTGACTTAGGTCTAAAAACACCTCGCTTGATGTGTCGGGCGAGATCACGCTTCCTCGTGAAGATGTGTCCACAGTCAGCACATTCCCGATCGTTGCATTCCCGCGACAATGTTGACATGGAGTCGCTGTTGTTATCCGACTCGTTCGAGATGGGACTGGTATCACCTGAAAGAGAAATCATTCTTTCATCTCTGATAAAGTCTCAGTGTATTGTTACAACCTACCTTCACTCAACAGCTCTAAACTTACCTCGAGAAGGGAGCGCTTTGATGATGAAGTAGATGCCTGAAATTGAGAAAGATGCTATTAACCTGACGTTTAAGGGTTGACGTTTTTTTTGACCGATGAATTCCTTAACTTACCATTTCAACAAAATTAAGTCAAAATCTGATACTTTGATAGTCAGAATGTAGTAATTGACTCGAGCCAAAACAGGATACGTCAGCAACGTTAGATTATATTTGAGTGGGGAGAAAAGCTCACTTAGTGTTAATATATCTCAAATATAGAATGAAATCTAGTCTATTTTTCCCTTTTATATACTCTCATACTCAACATTCATTGGATGTTCATTCTGATTGGTTGCTTGTTTATACTTAAGAATTAGGAAATATTTCAAAGTCATTTTTCACAGTCAACATGACAAGCCCTCCAAAAACACCGAACACTACATTGGAGTTCTCTTCTCCATGCTCATCATCAAAGACGCTCGTTGCACCAAACACTCCAACGAAGGGGTAGGTAGAGAAGGTGTACCGACTCGACAACATCAGAAAGTTGACATTACCAGCGGACGACGAAGAGGAGAGTGTATGTGAGAAGGAGTGTCCCGACTTAACAGGCGTGAGGTGGAAGTATCTGCAGTACGATACTGATGATGTGATGGAGATCACCAGCACCAAATTCCTCCATTAATTATGGGAATGGTACACCCCTAACTCCCAGCCACGAACTATGGCGGAGTGGGAGTACATCGACAAAGTGAGGCTCGCGGTAGAAGAACGATTGAAGCAAGTGAACTGTTTTTGTGATCTGTGTGAAGTCAGACTCTGGGACGATATTGACGATGAAGACCTTTTGAAATACATGCCATAATAAATGTTTATTTCGTATTATCTTTGCTTTCATACTGACTTACTTGAATGGGGCTTCAGTGGATGATTTAACCATGTATACTTTTTCATTTGGAAATAGTAGCACACTTAGTTTAACTTGCAAATCTTATAACATTTCATATGGGCGATGATGGTAGATGAAATAGTGTTAGTCACATTTAAAATTAAGATAGCTTACATGATTCTGGGATAGTAATCGACTGCGATCCATGTGTAAAGAGCTTGTTAGACTACGGAAGAGAGAAGTGTGTTATGTTGCGTGTGGCGCGTGAGTGTCCTCCCATTTCATTCCATTCATCAATTCGTCTCATTGGTAGAGACAGGTAGAACTCATGGTTCTCATAACGTATGCAATGGAAAGTTTTAGGCAACCTTCGACAGTTGGCTAAATGTCGCCCTGGCGCGAATGCATACTACGTTGAGACAGAGGCAATCACTTGCAAACATGACGCAGAGAGGTTTAACAAGATTGACCATTGCCGAATGTCCCTTGCGGTATACATAGCTACGGGTTTCACCGCCGCCCTTTACAGGAACGCCCGTCGAAAGGAAGTATTACACCGAAGTTCATTTGCAACGTTAAAGTTGTCTGATAGCAGATACAACTTTATGATTATATTTTTTATATTTGTGTGATAGATGCAGTCAGACCGAAGTCTGTCCAGAGCAAACCACGAGGAGGTACTATCACTTTTTGCTCCATGGTGGTCTCATAAAGACCGTTGGTTCGTTCACGTCGCATCTGAAAAATAGAAAGAAAATAGATGAAATTATATTCAAGTGATAGAGATGATAATAACTTACCATAAATTAACTTAATCGGTTCGTTGAACCTTCGATGGTGGTGGCTGAGGCAAGTATTTGGATGGCAGTTTCCGCTTGCGGTGGCGCAATTCCTTGATGTCACCATCATGTTTTATTGAGAGATGAAGGCAGCGCATCTCCGCCATCGCCCCATCGTAGCACTCGAATGTGGTGTCCAAGTCCTCACTCTCAAGGATGACGCTGTCGACGACTCTGCTCTTGATGACGGGAATGTGGAGCGTTGTTCGTCTCTCCTCTATCTTCTGTTTCTCAGTCAGGCTAGTCTTTAGTTTCTCGATTTTTAACTTTGACACCTCTTCCTGAGCTTTTAGTGATTTTATGTACGTCGCCTGCTCTTCAACTCGTTTTTTGCTGGCAAGCGCCCTTTCGCGGAAAGGTTCCAAGTTAATTACTTGGGTCTTGAGGGCCCGAATCTCGGCTACCTGACCCTTCAGGTGGAGATTGTCGTCCCTAAGGGCCGAACATTCGTTTTTGTAACGAGTGAGCTCATCTTTTAATTTCGTGAGTGCATATTCCTGGCTCACTTTTGCGATCTGCTCATCCTTATTCCAGCTCTTCGTCTGCTGCTTAATCCCCTTCTTTACTGGGGAAGGTGCGATCACTTTCTTTTTCGGGGAAGACTGATTTGCCGGTTTTCCTATCTCTTCCGCGCTTTTAGTGATGACGACCTCCTCAGAATCGGAGTCATCTGAGCTGTCCAAATCGCTTAGTGGACCCTTCTCTTCTGCTGTCGATGAGGTAGTGACCGAAGCAGCAGGTTCCAAAATGGTTGCAATAGCCTCTTGTAGTGCTGCGTCTAGATCGACTGTTGCTTCGTTGAAGAAGGGTGCGATCACTTTGCCGATGTCTGATGTCGTATAATTGCTAGCCTTCTTGATCGGACATTCGGCGTGGGCGATATAAAATGCCTCATGGTCCTTGCCTTTTAAAAATTTCAGGCAATGTGTGCAGCCGGAAATAACGGCTCTTTCCTCGTGAAAGTGAGGAGTATTCTTGTACTTGTTAATGTGGCGTTTGAATTCGCCGCCTCTCTTAATCTCTCCACAAGAGCACTTTTTGAATAAAAATTTTGAGTTGCCTTCCATTATCTGTAGAAAGAAAGATAAAATAGAATTACTGACAAGCGACATTGGCAGTCATTTTTATAATCATGCAGCTAAATTGTGAGATTGGTGGAAAGTGTCGAACCTTTGAATCCGTTACAGACATTACTCAGAGGGGATCTTATCCCAACTCCAAGGCCTCGGCCCACAAATCCAACCTCCCGCGGACAGAGCGTGCGTCATATCACTGTGTTGGTATCCGGACCCTGATTTTGACATGAAAACCAGTGGATTGTTTACAAAGGTTGCAAATTCCAAGCCGAACCTCGCCTCCCACAACTCTATAAATGTCTTAGTTGAATTCAGCAGGGTCGAAAACCCCAGAAAACCTCCAAAACTAGTGAATTTAAATTTTTCAACTTTTTAGCACTACTTATGAAATTTTATAAGTAGTCTATCACTTAGGGCAGGTCAATAGCGACCGAACCTTTTTTGAATCAAGTCAAACGGACTTGCAGAAGCAAAGTTACAAGCCTTCAAACTTTTGAAGTCTTTTAAGGCCTGGAGACGAAGGCCATCTCCTGACGAACCTCTAAGTTCGACGCCTTAGCCGACTTCAGCAATGATATTTTCTAAGTCGGTTTCTTACAGAAAGTCGGAATTTGGAATGTCCGAAGCTATCATCGGAGCTCAGAGAGACGACTTACCGTTGACAATCTCTCGTCTTAATGAAAAAAGTCTCTGTCGGTTCCCAGCTTATATAGTTTGTGGCGATCAGCTGATGGCGTAATATACATCATCCAAATCTTTAAATCCATCTATCTCCGGTTCTAGTGCTCCGATGGAGCTGGAAATTCACCATTTTCAGGCAGAATTGTACGCTGAATCCGAATCTGGCCTCCGTTTTCCCATCCGATGCTTCGTTTTGGCTCTACAGCTCACAGCCATCGCAAAAATTCTAACGTTTTTCGGAAAAATGAAGAAAATTTTTTTCCCTCCGATTGCTTTCAAATTCACCATATAGATGCAAAATTTGACGCTGATTCCAAATCTGAAATTCGTTTTGACGCTACAGCCCAAAACGTCCAAAATTCTAACTGTCGTTTTTCGCCAATCTCCCAAAATCGTAAATGGCGTCTCACATCTAAACGAAAACAGACATGAACAAGCCGTTTCTTTCAGTGAATTTGTCTCACTCTTAGCTTTCAAACGAGCTATTGCACGACTTTCTACAATCACTAGAAGCAAAATTGGAAGATCGGTGCCGGGGGGGGGGGGGACGTCAGCGAAAATTTTTTCTCTCCGATTGCTTTCAAATTCACCATACCGATGCAGAATTGTACGCTGATTCCGAATCTGGCCTCCGTTTTCCCATTCGATGCTTTGTTTTGGCTCTACATCCCAAAACCAAACCAAATTCGCCGTTAACTATGTCGTTTCTTCGAAAAATGTTGAAAATTTTTCTCACCGATTGAGCTGGAAATCACACCACAGATGTAGAATTTGACGCTGATTCCAAATCTGGTCTCAGATCTACCATTGGAGCAGCCGTTTAGACGCTAGAGCCCAAAACATCCCTCATTCGCCGTTAACTCTGTCGTTTTTCGCCAATCTCCCAAATCTTCAATGGCGTCTTACATCTAAACGAAGACAGATATGAACAAGCCGTTTCTTTCAGTGAATTTGTCTCACTCTTAGCTTTCAAACGAGCTTTGCACGACTTTCTACGATCACTAGAACCAAAGTTGGAAGAACGCTGCCGGGGGGGACATCCAATTTTGTTCACCCAACTTTTGACGAGAAAGACGATGGGAGCGGCCTCGCAGCCTGGCCGGCACACCCCGACACCTTGGAGAGCGCACCACGAACAACTCGCAACTCTCCGTGCCAGAGGGGGGGGGCGCCGGTCGGGTGTTCGCCGTTTTATTACTACTTACAACCATTCGCTGAAGTTTGGATTTAAAGATAAATTTACTTAAATAATTCTCAGTAAAGAGACCCAAAATCCATAGATAGTTCGGATCAGTGTAAAATACGAAATACATTGCGTAGGCCTACGACACAAGAAGTAATAAGGTAACAAGTTGATCAATGCAAATTACAGGAAGATAAAACGCTAAATCACTAGAAAAAACAAATAAGATCATCCACTACCCTTTTATTTTATTCTCAGCTTCAATGAATTTGAAATGTTTACCATGGCGTTCATCAATCATCATCAAACAATGAAAAGTGCTCAGTATTGCAGTATAAAAGGTAAATAACCTATATTGAAAAATTAGATTTTGTTTCATTGCATTTTATAACTACCTCAAGCATAAAAATATGTTACAATATATTGTAAAAGCTGTCTGATTTTGCAATAATGTGCAGTGTTAATTCAGAGCGTCAAATGCGACACATTCCATTCACTCTATCATGACTGTGGAATGCTACAGATTGTAGTAATATCGCAGTGAATCAACAACCGCGCGATATGTCATATACGGCAGCGACATAGAAAGTTTTGGTAAGTATTAAAACATACAACATATTGTATTAAAACACGGTATTAGTCACTTAGCAAGGCAATTCTAAATTGCAACAAATAATGAGCGTTTGCATACAAGCATGACAATTTTCGGCGGATCCGCGGAAGTCCGCGGAGCCGCAATAAGTCTGCCTAACGTATTCTTCATTTTTTCTTTTTGAGGCCCTCTTCAAACATGAATTTCCGCTGGGACCCCCATTACCACATTCTCATCCATTTATATAGAATACTTCATTTCATGTAGGAGCACGTCTTAGTGTTATAACTGGCTGTCTTCAAAGTTAGGGTTAAACCATAAAGAAAAATGAAGAAAACCCTCACCACCATAAGTACGATTAAATTTTTAATCGCTCCTTTCGTTAGCATCAATATACATGTTTATTTGCTTTAATATTTTAAGGTCGCATGCATGAAAAGTTTAATCTTTTATCAGCTTTACAAATTTTTAGTTGAAGAATAAGCTGATAGAAAAGCAAGTTCTGTAAACGGCTGTAGCTACTCTCAGGTGCAATTTTGTAGGTGTCAACATCAAAATTCTAATCAACTGGCAAAATTATCATATTCCATTATAATCTTCTGCTTGGAGTCGCATGGAGTGACATTTACTCCCCGACCATCTTGATAGTTTTGTAAGCAAGCAAGTTGTAGCGATGATCAAAAGCTTTAAAGCAAAAGACAGATGACTTTTACAAGCGTAATTTTAATAACATGATTGGTTAAAGCTAAAACAATGATGCATGATATTGCTCATGTTATCGCTATGCATCCTTCGAGATAATGTTTTTTCTTTCTCATCGTGCCATACGTTCCGTTCTTGTCAATCAACGTGCTACAGAACTAGCATAGTAAAGGGTGGTTAGCAGTCACATAACCAAAGATAAGACGTAGGTGAGCTTTAAAAAATAGGTTTTGTTACACCCTCATTTGTTTCACCTTGTTCACTGCCAAACAGACGCCTACGTAGACATTGAATTTTTTATCTTATTCATGTGTATCTACTCATAGCATTCTTCTCCTTTTTTTATATCGCTTTTAGTCTGGATGTGCTTAAACTATGTTCCAACTTTGATGTTCGAACTTTCTCTCCAATGTCAAGGCACACCTATTCAATAGAATGAATGCCATCAAAATATCATTCAAATAGAGAGACAATTACTGCATGATATCTCAGAACTACTGCTTCGGCACATCATTACCAATGCATTTAATCCTGAATCAGCCCATTGAACATGGCCAACAGGGTGGCAGGTGCATTTCTGAATATTTTAAGATTTTCTCAAAATCAGTGATTAGAATTTTACAGTTAGTGTGGCTGGTACATTTTCTACTACTTACAGATCATTAGTTCAATACAAAGACGACAACTTCCATTAAAATTGAAGTCATCTGACCAGGGATGCGGAGTCGGAGTCGGAGTCCCGGAGTCCTATCATTTTTGCTGGAGTCGGAGTCTTATCAAATGATAGGACTCCGGCCTATAACTAATCCCGAAATATAATACAAGCAAATTATTTATCCTCGTGCATAGCTGTCACTGTCTTGATGTCAATTTTCTCCGTCAAGCGAAAGCACAGAGACACTGCTGGATGCAAAGCTTGTAAAAGCTGAGGGAATGAACCGTGATAGTAAAAAAGGATTGTCTTTTTACTCGGTGATTTAGTAGAGAAGACAAGCCTTCCTAGCCTCGATCACACCTGCGCACCAAAGGTTGCAGAGACAAAAGGAAATGCGAGTTTGTCTGAGAACATTGCCTCTTACCCTCACGTTAATCGTGTGTAATGTCTCCTCCAAAGATCATATTAAAATCGAAAGTGTATTCATATTTTGGAGAAGGATGGGGATTTTCCTGCCTGACATAGACTGGAGAAAAACCGCGTGACACTTTTTGAAGTTTGATGTGAACATAGCACCAGTATTCCGAAGCTCAAATGTTGTAAAAATGTTGTAATGGAGCAACTGACTATACAGGAGCGAAACGAGATCGGGTCTTCGAAACAATCAACACCGACTTGACTATTCAACGATGCTTGAAAAGGAATCTTTTACGGAGTTCATTTTATCAGGATCACCATGCTTGCATGTATGCAGATTTATTTTATTTGCGAAATTATCTATTTTGTAGTCTGCGCTTGTAGTAATTTCAAATAACATACACAAATATAAACAAAAACGGTGGCCCAACTCGGAGCATTGAGCATATCATTGGATGTATTTTCATCTACCATTATTGTATGCACTATAGGCCAGCATTTATCATCAAATCCTGAAATAATGAATGAACATAAACAAATAACATTCATTGTAGGGGCCTACACGCACGTACTAAAGCCTTACATGTTTCACACAATTCAACGATTTTTGTACAAGGGTACCGCCGAAAATAAGACTTAAGAAATTAAGAATACAGAGTGATGCGAAAAGAGTTTGCTCGCAAATCACTGTTTTGGCAGTCTGAACTTTCTGTTATCTGTTGTAAACCTCCTTAATTAAGAAGCTGAGTTTTTTTCCACTTTTGCATGTCATTCAAACGGAGTGGTCCTTGTAACATAAATAGTAGCTCGATGCGCGAAAGCTTCTGAGCTACTCTCAGGACACTCGTGATTGAATATTCGTTTCCCTAACTTTGATGTTAAGATTGATTCATCCTAAATGTCAGGCTACTTTCTGAAATTGTTATTCTTCAACAAGAAGTTTAAGTATTTGAAATTATGGGAATGTATCTTATAGGAACTTATAGGTTAACGCTTTCACATTTGCACAACACCTGTAAAAATTACCGAAATACCAGAAAACGTTCTAAACACTTAGTAGAGGGCACTTTCTCTCCACATGAAAAAAATACATTATACATTATTAAGTATACATTACATAATACATTATACAAAATACATTATATTCAAATACATTATAACCTTGACGCAGGCTGAGCTGCAGGCTCATGTATAATACTTTAAGTCATCAATAAGTTTTCAAATTTGCATTTTTGGGATAATGTTTTGGGAAAAATAATTTAGTATTTTGTAACAAGGCTATTAGTATTTCAATATTTCAATTCAGCATGCCATTAAAATGGAGCTTTGATATTATATGTAGCCTTTTAGAATCGGTGTGTAACACATGCATGTACCAAAGCATAATAATCAGCCATACACATGCATACAGATTATCTGCCATGCTCCTGGTCTTAGTGAAATAGGTCCATGCCCCTCCATTGGCGAATCTTGCGCCAATCTCGAATCTGCGCGCTTGGCTTCATGAGACGTAAAAGAAACAGGCCCTTAAATCAATGAAGATATATTACCTTTCAAATGATAGCCTAAATCGTCGGCGCGTAGCGTCAGACGATTTAGGCTGATCATTTGAAAGGTAATATATGCATTGTTAATGAACCTAAAATCTATGACATCAAAAATCCAAGATTTTTGATCTGCAAAAGACTCAAATCTATGATAATTTTATACATAGCCCATGCAGCTCAGAACACTGAAGCATGGACTTCTAACTGAAGTATGTAAAGCTTGAGATATCTACAAGTCCAAATTGTGAGCCATAGGAATCACTTCAATGTCATTTTCACTGGGAATGCGAAGATGGATGGTGAAATGCTCCTACCTCAATGGTATTACATAGCAGTTTAGACGGCCTTAATTATGCAATCAAGGCCGTCTAATTTGGATTTGGAGATATATGAACGACTTTCATAGAAAAATGACAGGTGAAATATCGGCGGACAACCCTACTTACTCAGTAACAATGTCTAGCTCAAGGTTATTGACTATGATATTAGATATCTAAGGAACGTTCAACTCTGGGAGCATGCAGCCGACTGTGGGCGAGATTTTTGTTACTGAAGCATGTAGATGATTTGATTTGATTACATCACTTACATGCTAGCATGTTATGTAGCAGGCAGTGACCTGTCGAATAAGCAAGCTGAATTCAGGAAGATGTTAGAAAGGAAGAACATGCATCAGAAAACAACAAAGAGAATAATTTGCACAGATTGTGGAAAAATTGTGAAAGTATCAGTGGACTGAAAAGACACCATAATTACAGTAAGAAAAGAAAACCAAATACTGAAATAGATGCAGATATCCCTGATATAATGGCCCGTAGTTATAAAAGGTCTCTACTCGAGTTTAAACTCATTTTCGAGTTAAGACTCATGTTTGATAGTTATAAACGTTTATACTGAAGTCTACTCAAGTTTTCACTCGGCATGGGGAGTTTATGCTTTTATTGGTAGTTATAAAAGTTAAAACTATCGAGTTATAACTCACATTCAACGAGACTGGTAGGAAGCACTCCACTATTCGCCGAGAGCAAACGCGAGGAATACTCCGTCTGTAAGTGAATAAGATTTCGTTCTTCCTAGATCTTTTCTTTTTGCATTTGAATTAAGTCCATTGACTCCTTAATTCGCTGGCGCTCAAGAAGCAGGCACTCCTTCTGTAGCGCTGCATAATCTTCCTTTTTAGCTGTAAGGTAATAAAGATAGTTAGGCCTACTTGTTCGTCATTAAAAATTAAGAAAGTGAAACATACATTTTCTTTGAGTTTTCAGTAATGGGCTCAGCTCTTCCCAGTAATTTTCTTTGTCATGTTCTATGTTCATGTCTATGTCATCTTCACTGTCATCTCCTTCGTTGCCCATTAGAATAGTAGCGTTGCTTGTGTTAAAAAAAAAGAACTCGAGCACACTCCGGGCACTCTAGCGATTTTAGGATTATTTTCTCCTAACAGGTTGATTATACGGTCGTCTACTGATGTTAGTGGGATCGGTGGTCCTCCACCAGTTGCCTGACGCTTACGCATCTTCTCGAGGACCCTAGTTTTCATATTCATCCACTTCTTTTTCAGTTTTTCAATTGACATTATGATATCCTTTTCCTTTAATCCATGTTCAATATCGCACCATGCTCGCTTTTTGGCTTTCTTCATTTCCGACGTATTTTCCTCAAACTCAAAAAATGTTCGTCATTCGTTTCGTTTCTCGCACTTTCAAAACGACACTACGACCATACAACTCGATGTCTGTGACCACAGAACTGTGCGTTCGTTAAGTTCCCTAACAAATTGTCATCAAAATCTAAGACAGCCAATAGGATTGCGAGAATCCTACCTCGACTAAAATTAGAATGAAGCGTTCGATGAGTTAAGACTCATATGAGTATTAACTTTCTTTATAACTACCGATTTTCATTGTGAGTTATGAGTTTCAAGTCTTTATTCATGAGTTTCCACTCTCTTTATAACTACGGGCCAATATGTCTACGTTCAACTCTGGGAGCATGCAGCCGACTGTGGGCGAGGGAAATCATCACATACATACTAAACATTGATTCATGAATACACATTGACTTGATGAATTTCAATTATGCACTTTATCTCTAGTCAAAGACTGTTGGTCATGGAAGATGAGTAGAAAATGCAGTGTAAAAGGTTGCAAAACAAACTATTCTACTGAATGCAAAGGTGCAGTTTCTGGATTACAGATCAAAGATGAAAAAACAATAGAGTCATGGTTATCGAAAATGCCGAATACGATAAAGAAAGAAGATATAGCTTGCAAATAATCGCAGTCAGTTCCGGATGGTCCTGAAGAGCCTGAAAACTTTCGCGTAACTTTCTCCATATGTGAAGCAGTTATGTCAACTGATGGTAGAGAGGAAGCTTCCAAGAATGAATCAGTTGAAGGGATTGTGCCCGATGGAAGTTTTTCTCGTTGAATATCCATAAGTCTTTGTCTTGTTCTTAAATCTGATTTCATGTTGAGGATCTAAAACGCCTCCTTGATCTCTTTTGGTTTTCCATTACACAGTGCTTCTTATATTGCCCTCCATCATCAATCTACGTAGTACCCGCATTGTGCTTGTTGTCGTCTACAGCATCGGTTTTTCTTGGATATTTTCTCGTTAATGAATCACACCGTTCAGGTTCTTGAAAAAGAGATTTAGGCTCATTATTCTGCCACATCTGCAGCCTTCTTTTGATTGAACGTCGAATCTCATTGCCTTTCTTGATATTGGGATCTTTTCGTAATAGCCTATAACAAATTCACTTCACTCAGCATTATCTGGGCCTTTGGTTTGCTAGCTAGTGTATCTATTCTTGCAGACATGAAGTGAAACGTCTACCAATGTTGCCACCTGGAAAACGATAGACCGGTCCAAGTAGAGCAGCAGTTATCCCCATTGGGTATAGAGTAAATCTGGACTTGATCCATTCATTACCTTCATCAGGACGTATTAAAATAGACGCTCATTCTTTTCTGGAATGTTGTTCAATGATTCAACCTGACGGTGAACAGAAAGTAGATTTGAATCCTGAAATTAATCTTTCATTGAGGCTGTCTTAGAGTTGTTTCAAGGATTTTCACTGCGTGATGGTATTTGCGCTTTGTCAGAACTATTTACGTTAAAGTCCCTTTTTGAATCCTCATAGGTTTGCAGTATTTGGTTTTCTTTTCTTACTGTAATTGTGGGGTCTTTTCAGTCCACTGATACTTTCACAATTTTTCCACAATCTGTGCAAATTATTCTCTTTGTTGTTTTCTGATGCATGTTCTTCCATTCTAACACCTTCTTGAATTCAGCTTGCTTATTCGACAGGTCACTGCCTGCTGCATAACATGCTAGCATGTAAGTGATGTAATCAAATCAAATCATCTACATGCTTCAGTAATAAAAATCTCGCCCACAGTCGGCTGCATGCTCCCAGAGTTGAACGTTCCTCAGATATCTTATATCATAGATGTCCTTGCTAAATAGCTATACTTGTGAATTCGAATCCGTTTACTAAGCCATCAGTTGATAAGGACTAGAGAGCGCGCCTATCATGATTATATCAGATAATGCAACTGTGTTAGTGATAAGGCAGATCTATTACACACTCCTTCCAAACCGCATTTAATGAAAGTCTGTCAATCTCTGTGATCAGAAAGTATTGCCAGATCTGTACATGATCTAACTGACAATGGAGTCAGCTTCTGATATTGAGAAAAGTAAAAACACTTCTGGTGTCTTGAATTCACCAACATCTGATCTCGAATTTGTAAGAATGTGTCAAGACTTTGACTTTCTGCACCTTATATTGTCTGACATCCATAGCCATCCGAGGGTAAGCGTATTTCCTGCAGAGGATGCGGAGGCTTTGGTCAAGGATGGGGTTGATCTTGATGTTACTTCTTTATCTCACACTATTGATGGAGATCTCACAATGATTCCTGATCAAGTTAATGCATCATGCAGCAATATTCTAATTCGTCCTGTTGCAGAAACTGCAAGAGCATGTCCATGGTTAGGAAAACACACGAATTCGAGGATTTTAGAGGTGAGCCAAATTACAGGATGAGTTTCCATTATGTATATTGCAATACCTGCATTACATTCCACTTAACGAGTTTCACATCGCTGAATCGAAATGCAAATGTTTCAAGAAAGGGATGAAACCTTAAAGATAAATGTTACATGAGCTTCGGACACTTATGTAGTCACTTAATAGCAATTCTATACTCTAATTATCGACATATTCGGTGTGACAGACTTGTTCCAGCTAAGCTGGGCACAATATAAGAAGATTTTGAGATGCTAACAATTAAAACTAATATATGATATTTAGGGTGCATAACTTGAAACACTGGTAGGATTTGAAGTTTTGGACCAAGTGCTCTTCTGCTAATGTGACACAACGGTAGGAAATGCATTGGCCCAATGGCGACATGCCAATTTAAATGTACTGCCTATCAGTGGCGATTTGTCAGGGTAATTGAGGTAAACAGTGTTTATTGTCAAATTATCAAACTTTTAACGTTTCATTCTTATGATGATAGAGCAATTCTTCCTAAAAGTAACTTTTAGAAACTTAATTCTTATTGTAGATAATTATTAATATTTGAAGCTATACTATTAGATTTTAAGCTAATTACTTACATTTGAAGCCTATTATAGGCACATCACAAAGTGGCGAAATCTACATGGTGAAAGAAGATTTCATACTAAGAAGATAAGCACACACATATGACGTGATCATGTATCGGCGTGGAAACATCGCTTGTTGATAAACGTCATCAATGTTGATATCTCGAGTTGGCAGACATCAGGGTTAAGACTCCTCTCAAACATTACCCAGTGTTACGGGAATGCTATATCTGTCTTATCTCCTAATAATTTGTCTTGTACTATTGATGAAGATAAGATGCATGTTTTGCCAAACAAATTTCGTGCTGAATTGCAAGATTTGTATAAAACCGATGAGTTTGTTGGTCAGACAGAAAGTGCTCTACAAGAGCATACTCGTATGCATTTTAAAACGATAGGATAAAAGGCGAGCAATTACATAATAGTTGGACCTGCCGTTTGCCTGTTGATTCTAAGGTTTTGATGTTTACCTGGGAATGAGAGACAATAATCGCCGCTGCTGTCTACATGTACACATGTTCTACATGGTGTGCATACCTGTACCAGTATACATAGTGATGTCACAACTCATACTTTGCTTTCAGTATAGGCCCTACATCCGTTCAGCGTCCTATTCTCCATCTCTTTTGGGTTGAACGATTTTTCTTCATGGAATGCCTCCAGGCGTTCCATGATTATGATAGGTTCTCCACATCATCATAGTTAAGGCATAAACAATCATGACTCATGACATATATGTATTTTAAATTCATAATGTATTTGTTAGAATAATATTGTTTGTTCAGTTAGCTGATTGATTGTTCACCATTTCCAAATTCAATCATCTGCTTGTTTGAATTTCAAAATCAACTAATTGTATGACACAGTTTTTAATTTCAATTAATTATTTGATATTATTTGCAATTTCAATTAATTGATTGATCTGAAATGTCAATTACAATAAATTGATTGCTTACGAATGCCAATTTCAATTAATTGATTGAAAAGAAAATTGAAATCAATTTTTAATAAACCCTGTTGAGCGAAGTGGAGAACTGCGATAAGCAGACTGTCGTACCGGTTCCCAACATGGATGGAGCAATCGACGTTAAATAGTATAAGTAAAAGCAAGTAGGATGCTCACAGAAATGATATGTAGAAAAACATATATGAAAAGGGTAATTGTATGAACAGGAGCTGTTTGCATTGTTCTCTCTCTTCTCTAAAGTCAATTTGGGATTGAAGTGTTTCTATCATCAAGACTTCTCTTTGTCTAATGTTGTTTTGATCTTCTGAACATGTTAAAATGCTTTTATATCCGCTTTCATGCACTCTACGTAATATGATTGACAGAGTAATAGTTGTTTTTCGGAAAATTCTAGACATTTCTGATTCCCCTTTTCCCCTGACGCGGTCTGTGCATACAGACGAAATTTGGGAATACAACTTCAACATCAATAGGATCGGCAGCCTTTATGTTCAACCAGCAAATTTCTATTTAAAATTTCTATCTGAATGCAGTTGTACATTAAGCTTGAATTTTTTATCTTTGTTGTATTTCAAGATTAACTCAATGCCCGTTCGTGTTCAGAGTCAGGGCATATGTTTTGATGCAATTACATGCTCACGAAGATCATAACCGTATGAAGCCACCAATTAAATGCAGTTTAACGCAAATATGCAAACATGTGACTCCTTTGATGGAACACGTTTCTATATAATCAATAACTTTTCCGCCAATAAAGTGCTTTGAAAATTATGTTATGCTTTACAGAAATTGTTTTCATGACTTGTTCTATGCAGAACGCGGTGGTTTTTCAAATCCATTGATAGCATTAGTCTTAGAGAGAACGTGCACGGGATGTTCATATAGTCAACAATGTCAAATAATTTTTGCATCACGATGGACATTTTTGGTAATACACTCTAACTCTTAGCTCACATGCAAAAAACATGTGAGACCACAACTCAAAATGCCGAATATCGTTCTGCAAAAACTAATTTTCATCCCAGGCAAGCATAATGTGCGAGTAATTGCAACATCATCAGAATGCTTTTTAAATTGATACTTCAATCGCATTGGTTTCCATGGAAGTAATAATCTCGACTGGACTTTCTTGTAACACCCGGCTAAGTATGCATATCCAATTTTCTTGGGTGCGACTAAAATAGGCGACTTAGTGCCGGTAGGACCATTTCATTTGATTTTCTAGTTGATTGATTTACAGGAAAATAAACGCATCGCCAATCAATAACAGCATAATGCATGCATTGTACAAGCATGTTTTATTGTTCACGTATAATAGAATTTTACTTTCAGGTGATGGGAGCACCAGAATGGCTTACCGGAGGTTTCATAGACGCTGATGCAAGAAGAGTAGCACTCAATCAAATACAACGACTATCTGACCGAGGTTTTGAAATTCTCAGTGGAACAGAATGTGAATTTCGACTATTTGAAATCAAAGACGAGTCAACAGGAGAACCAGTTCCAGCTCATAAAAATCTGAAGATGAATAATACTCATCTCATTCATCAATATGAGCGATTTTACGTTGAATTGTACAAGCGAATGCGCTCAGTCGGTTTTAAATTAAAAGCTTTTCGTAATATGAGTGAATGCGGTCAACTGAAAGTCGCTTTAACTCCCGATTGGGGACTCAAAGCAGCTGACGATGTATTGAGATTCAAAATGATCAGTCGAGATGTAGCCAGAGAATGTGGTTATAAGGCAAGTTTCATGACCAAAGTACTCCCTGAGGAAAAGGGAAACGGATTTCACATAAATCATTCAATTTGGAAAAAAGAAAATGGAAAAGTAGAAAATGTTTTCTTTGACCCTCAAGATACTGATAAAGTAAGTGACATAATAAAATCAATATCATGTAATTCGTGTTAAATAGAGGTAAGCAGACTATGACCAAACACATCTCAGCTGTGTTTCTTTCTGTCAGGGCTTCCATCTTTTTTTATGTATACACTGCAAGCTTGTTATTAGAGACAAGTATTCTTTCCTTTACAAGGAACATTTTCTTGCATTTTACAAATTCCTAGGAACAGATTTATAAAATGTAAAAGCTACGGATCATGAGAATATGGGAGCACTGGGAGAAATGACCCATGAATTTCTATTTACTTCTATTCTATCTCTATTTTCTAATTTTTCTAATTTTTCTATTCTCTAATTTCTAATCTGAATTTCTATTTTCTAATCTTTTACTTTTGGTTGACCGATTTCAAAATATATTTTCATCAGATTTTGTATAAATATTCTGTGTGAATTAGTTGTCATTTAGCATCATTCTAGTGAGTAAATGTGCGGATTTGCCACAATAGGCCACTGAATCAAGTGTTGCTACGGTGTGGAGAAATGGATCATACAGGAAAAATGGTCCATCGTGCATGCATGAACCACCAGCAGCACTTTGAAACTGTAGATACTAATATAGGCCTACTCAAAACAATGCACTAAAGACAACTGATTTAAATGGTGCAAAGTAAAAATCGCTTTCTCACAAAATGCTCTCGATTGAACTGCCTGTGGATAGTCTCAGAATTTAATTTTAACAACAGAAACGTTTTCTTGTTGCAGCTGACACTTGTGTTTCTGTTAAAATTATAGGCAGAGAATCAATAGACTCTGACAGTTCGTGGTGAACTTCTTTCGGATGGTCGGAGGTTATTGATTTTCCAGCTTGATCCTCGGCAGAATCATAGGATTCAAATGTTACTGAGAACATTTCTGCTACTTAAATTGATATTTCATAGCTTCCCTTTGGATCAAATTCAAAACTGAGTTTCAGGACCATTATAAGACGATTTGGACGAGGAACAGTTTAAATACACATTGAGTTTTGAATAAAAAGGAGCTTGATATCAAACTTGGTCGTTTCTCAGCCCGATTTCAAGGGATCGATTCTCTGCCCTATTTTATTCATTCTGTACATAAATGACCTGTACCAACCATAGAGTGAGTATATGTAGGTAAGAGTGTCGACTCAAAAAAGTATCTGTATACAGTGAAAATTTTTATATGAAAAGATTCAGTTTTTGCGGAGATAACGTTCCTGCGGTCCAAAAAATTATTTGAGCAGTTTTGAAAAAGCTTGATTTTTGCCAATGTAAATACTACCGACATGACGCCCCGGTATTAGTAGTATGAAACAAGTTGGATATCAAAAGAAATGAACATTCGCTATCAAGCATCGTAACTAAGCGGAAATTATGCTGATGATCAAGGATCTCTAATGAACGGCATTATAATCGAAGTCTTCATGAAAAAGTTGAGATCTTATTGTGCTGTCGTGGCTGAAATTTTATATTAAATTCAAAATTCATCGTCATGAATTTATGATTCACTAAATTAATGTTTCTTTTCTTGAATCTGAATGGTGATGTGGAACCAAAAACATCTTTCAAAGTTAAAGTAAGTAAAAAAAAGAGTAAAAGCAAGTACTTACTCTATGGTCTTCATGAAAAAGTCGAGATCTGATTTTGCTTTCTTGACTGAAATTTCAAGTTTTATTTCAATTTTCACCGGCATGATTTTGTGATTCACTAAATTCATGCTTCACTTCTTGAATCTGAATAGTGATGTGGAACCAACGACATCTTTCAAAGTTGACTGAAATAATTGTCCATGATTCTGTTATTTTGCTCTACCAGTTGCAGGTTGCTTATGAAATGATTTCGCTTAAGATGATTCTCTTGAGGTTCAGCATGAAAGCAATAGCAGGTCATCGAGTTGCCAATTTAACAAACATTACCTCTCCAAGGCTGTCATGACACGGGCGATCTGCAAAATAATATCATTTCCTTCTGCTTTATGCTATCATGATCAGTCAATTCCGTTGTAATTTCTTCAAAACTGCATAAATGTGCATATCTCACATTTGGAAACAATTCCGACTGTATCCCCCTCGAGTTCATTTAATAAAATCGAAAGTATATACATTGAGGATTTAATAAATGCGGAGCTACCACTCTACCTAATATACTTACTCTATGATACCAACTTTTGATAATAAGCGGACGATATCACTTTAGTTCATTTTATTGATGATAATAATGATGAGCCTACTTTTCAGCCTATTGTCGATGCTTTTTGCATGTGGCCTGCCTCCAAAAGTCTCACTATAAACTGTGTATCTTTCTGCAGGAAGGCTTCTCAAATTTCTTGTAAAGATACTATTATCAACGGAACAATTATCGAACATGTCGATCACCTCAATATTCTAGGTATCATCTTTTCTCATGACATGCGTTGGAATTTGCAGTTTGCTGATTTGCATCGTAAATGCTGTTCCGGAATGTCTTTATTGAAGCGATTGCGTTTTAACGGAAATAAAGGCACTATCATTTTGAGAGCTTTCTACACATTTGTATACAGTCACATTATTTTCTGCTGTCCTATCATCTGCGACTTGAATGTCAAGGACTTCAAGAAACTTGACCGCCTTCATCCCATTACCAATTGGGCATATGTGAATGACAACGTCAGCCTCGGCCAGCTTTTGAACAATCTTGATGTCAAGTTGATCAGAAAAATTTCTGAAAACAAAACTATTCATCCTCTCTCAAACTTATTCATCCTCAGAGATCCAAGCCACGGAATCGGACATTCCCGTACCTTACTCACCCTTCAACGAAAAGGATAATTGCACAACAACTCTTTTGTTGAGTATTCTCGATTTTCTTAATTGTTCTAATGCCATTTTGAATCTCTGAAACTCACGTGTCATGCCGCTTTCGTATCGACAAATAAAATCTTTTTTAAGTTCTCAACCGCGTGATGTTAATTTTTTGGTCGGAACGGAGCATTGACCTCGGAATCCTACCAGGGACCAGGGAGATCAAGCACTAATCTTAAGATGTGGGCACTGCCGAGGAGTGCAGCCTTAATCAATTCTGGTACATGGTGGTGTCCAGGGTGCACCAAGAGCCCCGATAACTACTGGAACGACTTCAGTTTTTACGTCCACAGCTTCGTTATCTCCAGTCGCAGATCTTGATACTTGTTGATCTTCTCTTGCTCTTTTGTACAGATATTGTGCTCATCAGGTACAGCCATGTCAATTAGGAGAGCCATCTTCGTCGTGCTGTCCACTGTCACAATGTTGGGCCTCCTTGCTGTTATATGACGGTCTGTCCGGATTTCGAAGTCCCACTGCACTTTAACTCGCTCATTTTCGGTGACCGCTTGTGGTTCATATCTCCAGTGTGGCTTTTGTGTGTAGATGTCGTAGCCTTCACAGATGCTCAAGCTATGCGACTTCATTGTGTCTCCGTAAATATTCTGTGGTTGTCATCTTTGAACATCCAGTCAACAAGTGCGATACAGTTTCATCTGAATACTTACATAGCCTGCATTTCGCATGATGACCTGTCATTTGTATGTAAGTTGTGTGTGCCTTTGTGCGCAGAGCTTGACAGGGTTGCCGTGGGTATGGGGATTCTGTGGGGATACCCATGGGCATGGGGTGGGTATGGGTATTGAGGCCATCCCAACAGCTCCCATAACGCTTCTATGGGGATTCTGTGGGATCCTGAAGATCTTTGACATTCACTAGAAGCAATCAGAACTGACATCATATCACACAATCAACTGCGATGCTGAATTACAAAGTATCACGCAACCTACCCATCTCACCTCTTAAAATGCTTGAAATATCAATGCTGATCATTTTCACATTAGTAACACATGTTCAATGATTTTGAATGACTTATAATGGTAGTTCCAGGTGTGTCAAGGACGTCTGAAGTGGAAAAATTCTGCAAGTCTCCTTTACTGCAGAGCCGAATGGAGACTTACAAATACATGTATTAGCTCTAATAGCATAAATAGCTCAGATAAAATTATTTGTGACATAATTAAGCTTGCGTGCAAAATGCGATTAATCATTATTAACCTAGATTTTAAACTAATTACGATATAGAAGACCTGTTGGGTCCATACCACAAAGCAAGACACATGAACATGTTGAATGATTTTCGTCGGATACATGAACAGTGTGATGAAGATTTCGCACACCAAAGCATTCAACTGTAAGCCATCTACTCGCATTGCAGTCAAAGTTATAATGAAAGCTCAGATTTTTCACTTGTACACGACTTGTCAGAACTTGCACAAATGCACAAACCATGCAACATGAGTGGTAGAGAAAATCAGGATGATATTCATCGAAGTCTATATTTATAATAGTCGATTAGATTGATTCAAAGCTTTTTCCTCCATCAGGTGCATGGTCGATTTCTACTGCGAAACAATTCTAGACTTGAGATGCATAAAGGCCAAACTCGGTTGATATTTTACTTCTTTATCGGCATTGATGGAGATAGAATTATCAATGATTGTCACATTAATTCAATTAGCGAATAGTAAACGGGAATATTCACACATATCAACATGGCATGATTCACTAAGCAATAAACGATGGCTACAGCACACATTGGGAGATCGCAAACACATAGTGAAGGCCTACATAAGAATTTTTGACAGGTGACTTTTTCCTGACAGAGTGACCATTTTGAAGTACTGGCAGTGTAGCAACATATGAATATTTTTTTATTTGTGTTCAACCCTGTCTTTGTCTGCTCATGGACTTCCTATTATTTGAAAATGGCACCACTAAAAGCAACCAAATGAATAAGAAATCCCCACATTAGGAGCCCCAATTACCAACTTACAGGACAGCCCAGGATTACATTCTCACAAATAGGGTTAAAACGATAGTGGAATTTTTATTATCGATACTATCGATATTTCAAAATTCTTTATCGATACTATCGATATTAATATCGATATTTAAATCGATATTAATATCGACACTAATATCGATACTAATATCGATATTTCTATTGATATTAATATCGATATTTCTATTGATATTTTTATCGATATTTCTATCGATATTAATATCGATATTTCTATTGATATTAATATCGACATTTATGACGGTATCAATATTGACAATAATATTCAATGATCTCGATGATGATATCGATGCAATATAACGCTATCTATTCACTATCTGTAAATCGATTAAAGATCAAAAATTGTGAGTATCGATCTGAATATTGGCATCATTAATTATGATAGCTATATCCGTATATTTATCATTTATTCTATGCAAAATCAACATGTACAATACACCTATATCGATGACGTTCGTATACAATTTTCTATCAGACATCAGCTAAGTTCTAATGTCGAAAATGATAAATTTGATTAGTCTAACTGAAAGTATGATCGGTAAGTATGAAGAAACTGAAGGCAAATGGTAAGTCTTGTAATGATTAAACATCATGTCAAGTTATAGATTTTGTTAGCTATCACAAATGCAATTATGAATGATATAAGTCAACTCTGATATAAGTCGTTTGACACCAATTTCAAAATTTATCAAGATCGATAGCATTGTTAGAAATAATACCGATGTCATCATCGGTGATGGTATTGACATTCATATCGTTATTGTTATCGATATAATTATCGATATTGTTATCGATATCATTATCGATATTGTTATCGATATCATTATCGATATTATCATCGATATTTGTATCGATATTATTATCGATATTATTATCGATATTTCTATCGGTATTATTTTTAGAAATATCGATATTATTGGTATCGGAAAATACCGATAATATCGATATTATCGTATCGGTATCGATATCGTTTTAACCCTACTCACAAATGGAACACGTGAAACTCATATATAATCTATCAAAACAGTCGAATGCATGCAATTAAAATTATTTGCAGTAAAAATCGACTCTTCACAAAAAGCAGCTGACTGAAAATATTATGGGGACATTAAGGTCCTTCAGGACTTAAATTAACAGTTAAAATTTCAATAGATATATTGATAAATATTCATACTTTCTTTTGTGAAAGTTACTGTACTTAATCACGATTGTCTACAGCGAAGAATTTAAGCATAGTTCTATTGAAATGAATGTGTTTATATTTCCTAAGAATGCTTCGCATAACATGTATACATGATGTAATGCAAGCTTAGTTTAAATTTTACTTGATGCAGACTAGTTGCTTAGTGTCATAACAGCGAACGGTAAAAGGCGAATATACGAAACATGGAAATTTCGAAATAGCGTGCTAAGTACATACTCGCATCAATATTTCATCTCAACATTTTAAGAAGGCCATGTTTCCTCTAGTCTACATGTTGTTGTTGAATTTTCATACAAATGTGTTTCCTTTAAGGGAACAGTAATGCAAAAATTGTACCCTTAAAATGATCCTGTAGCAAAAAGAAGCAGGATCGACATGGTCAATAAATAGGCTAAGTGAGCCAAAAATCCAAAGTGAATAAAAGAGGAAGTTTGAAAAACACAAGCTGATCAATAACCAATTTGTTATTAAAACAAAGAAATAGAGACAATGTCGTCATACTATTAAAAAGAAGAATTTCGAGATAGAATTACGTTTACGGTTAACTACGTTATGGTAAGCTTAGTTTTATGGAAAAAGGTGTCATGTCTCATGAATCATTAAAGAATGAAGAGTGGAATGAGAAGATACTATGTAAACTGTACGTTCAAGCTGGCAGAAACGTCAAAAACTTACGAATAGAGTAGAAAAAGCACATCTATCTGCTAGTGCAACCAAATGAATCAGGCAAATGCAAATTTGTAAGTCAAATACGTGTGCATAGCGGGATCCATTCCTTACTTAAACGAGTATTTAGCTAAATTTTCGGTACAATAATTTCTAGATGGCAAGTCAGAATCAAGGCGCAAAATGATAGAAAATAGGCTACTACAATTTTAAAGAGCAATAGGCCTATACCGAAGCTAGCAAAGAAAAGTCATAAAAGTTGCAGCACGCAGTCGGAGACTTTCTTCAAGGACTCCCATTCCACATCTCTGGAGTCAAATACGGCCTTCGGATAGTTGAATGCTGTGCAGAAGTTCCACTGAGATGGAGATATTGGACATCAATCAATCTATACGAACAAGAGCAACATATTAATCATGGGCTTATCCTGTGAGGGCGTGGGGATTCTGTGCGGATACCCATAGGTTTTTCTGTGGGTATGGGATGGGGTGGGGATTCAAATATCAATCTCCACGGAAAGCCTGTAGCTTGATCTTGGGCAGCTATCAGGCTTCAGTTTTAAACTTTAACCTGACACTTTTCAACCAACCATAGCATGCCTTCATAGTTGTCACTTCCTCCATTTGTCGTGCGCATTGACCATGTAATGGTTTCTCCTTCCATTTGAGATGTCGTTTATCTATTTCTTGCTTTCTCCAAGCATTGTGGCTCACGGAATGTTGTTGATAAACACCTTCTTGTTTTACCACGGCCAGCAGTCGATCCTCGTTCCTGTTGTGAATGCAGTCAGTAAGGCTTCTGTCCTTACTTTCGATGGTCTCAGCAACATGCTTGGGTCCTCTGCCACCCAGACAGGTGATCAGAACAGGGCGATGGAAGATATCGCCCTCGGATGGACACCTCCATACATGTTGAGAATCTTCCTCGATTTTCGGTTTAGTTCGTCTAGCTCTTGAACTGTCCACATCCATCACGATACCTCCAGCAGGGATGCGGAGTCCAATCATTTTGATAGGACTACGACTCCGACTCCAGGGGTTAATAGGACTCCGGCTTTTGATAGGACTCTGGGTGGCAAGTATACTCGTACAGTGTGCGAAAAAAGTATGGAATAATTTATCTTTCCTTGACATCTTTCAAGCTACATACAATTCCTTGCCTCTGACATTGACACAGTTGCATACATTGTACTCTACTGTCTTATTTATTGTTCGACTGTTCTCTTGGCTCAACAAACAAGGTGCTTGAGCACTATTTACCAACTTTCATGCTTAGATATGATGAATTTTGATATTCAAATATTATCTCCCTATTTACCAGAATTTGCGTGAAAAGAAAAAAAACTATCAAGTTGCATTTCAATTGTAATAAAAACAAATATTTCCATCATATTTCAAGTTTGCATCTCAAATAATAGATCAATAACTCTCCATGCTTGCAAAAATATTTCAGAAATATAAAGAATCTGGAAAGCAACATCATAATCAGTACTTGGTAGGGTAGCCGTGGTTCTTTAACACAGCTTTCATTCTTCTGGGCATCGAAGCCACCAGCCGTTGACACTCCTCCAATGTGACATTCATGCACCAAATTCGTTGGATCTCCGTCTTGAGTTCACCAAAATTGCGATAAGTCCTTGAATGTAGCTTTCTCTTCATCATTTGCCAAAGATTTTCTATTGGGTTTATGTCAGGACTGTTGCCTGACCAGTCCAACAACTGCACGTTATGCTGTGAAAACCAAGACTTCGCCTTTTTCGACACATGGCATGGCGCCGAGTCTTGTTGAAAAATTGTAGTTTGGTGGACGGTCATAAACTGGAACAATATGTCATCGAGGACTGCCAGATACTTGTTCGTGTTCATCCGTTCATCTTCGTTCAGGAATGTTATGGCACCGCGCCCTTGATAGCTGAAGCATCCCCAGACCATCACAGACAGAATCCGGGTGCTTCAATGTTTTGGTTGTGTATCGAGGAGATAGTGGTGATGATCCCATCGGTCGTCGAACATGCTGTCGGACATTGTGATGCACTTGGAAAGTTGATTCATCGCTAAACATCACCTTCTTCCACTGCTCAAGTGTCCATGTTTCGTGAGCTTTACAGAACGCGAGTCGTTTCCGCCTAGCAGCTTGCGTAATGACAGGCTTTTTGACAGTACGCTTTGATGGTAATTTGAATTTATTCTTCAACCTCATTTGAATTGTTCTTGTTGTAACATTGTCCAAATGTGGAGTTAATTCTTGCTTTATTTCCAACGATGTTATGAACGGCTCTTTCATAACAGCCCGTCTAATGGCGATGTCAACTCGATCCGTGGTTTTCCTTGGGCGACCAGTACGATGTCTTGATGCTGTTGATCCTGTTTCACGTTGTCTCTTTAACACCTTGCTTACACTGCCTTGAGTCACACCCTGTCTTTTTGCAATCTCGGTCTGGGAAAACCTTGTATGTTTGTGTAATGCAACAATTTGCGCCTTGATCCCTTCACTAAGCTCTCTCGTCTTCACCATCTCGTCTACAATGGATCCCAGTAGAATGAATCACATGAAGGAAGTTGACCTCGGAATCTTCACTCTACATTGTAATCCAATCAAAAGCTCGTCATTAAGCCGCACTCCTCATCAGCAACAGATATGCAGCCTTATTGGCCACTTGTACGTAGCATTGTACGCTGGCAATGACGAATGCCAATAGTAGGCAAATGTCTGATAGTCGATGTCATCCTGCTTTGACCTTCCTATCGAGAATGAGCAGCAAACATAGAAACTATTTATTAAATGAGCTGATGACTCGAAATGCTCATATTGAGACTCAGAATACAAAGTTGAAGCATGAAAATAACAATAGCAATGTAATATAGTCAGTTTGCTGGCCAGCTAGTCTCATCAGAATGACTTCGTTAGAAAAACAGCGAGTGAAATAAAATTATTCCATACTTTTTTCGTACACTGTATATAGCCTAGTGTTTTGAAAAAACTGGTAGCCTACATCATAGATCATCATAGGCTTACCTGAACCTATTTTTAGTGATCGTTGCTGTATCAATTATCAATCATTTTCGATGAAAGTTTATCAAATGTCGCTTCAAGTTGGATGTATGCGACTCGGCTCCTCCCATCTTGTTTATGTGTGTTTCACACGGTTTTTCTCCAGTCTATACCAGGCAGGAAAATCCCCATCCTTCTCCAAAAAATATGAGTACATTTTCGATTTTAATATGCGCTTTAGTGGAGACATCACACACGATTAACGAGAGGGTAAGAGGTAATGTTCTCAAATAAAGTAGTATTTCATTTTTGTCTCTGATGTGACCCTTGGTTCGTAGGTGTGATCGAGGCTAGGAAGGCTTGTCCTCTCTATTAAATCTCCGAGTGAAAAGACAATCCTTTTTCGCTATCAAGGTTCATTCACTCAACTATTACAAGTTTTCCATGCAGCAGTGTCTCTGTACTTTTTGAGGGAGAAACTTGACATCAAAATAGTGACAGTTATGCACGATCATAAATAATTTGTTTGTGTTGTACTTCGGGTCTAGCTATAGGCTAAAAAAATCATTTAGATAGGACTCCGACTCCAGCAAAAATGATAGGACTCCGGGACTCCGACTCCTCATCCCAGACCTCCAGTATAGCTGATAACTGGCACTGCATATGTGTTGATAGCTTCTATCATATTCTTTGCGTAGAGTTTTGATTTCATGACTTGCTTGACTCTTGTTGACTCTTGTCAAGCTTTAGCAATGCAGCCTTAATGTCTTTAAATATATCTTATATTCTTCTATCTTCTAGCGAATAGTTACTGGGTTTTCATTAACCAAATTCATAACATCAATGTCATGCATTATCCAGAAAAGCATCGGATTTTGAATAATCATTTATGTTTTTGATTATCAACCTTCATGCATGCTAAATCTTTTTGAATCGCAAGTCTAATTCAAAGCTCATGGGCAGAATGTGGGTAAAAATCACCTCGAATCGAAACTAAAATTGGTAGTGTACAAACAATCTCAAATTGATTAAACTATTAAATTCCGGATGAAGTGGATTTGCCGCATTGTATACTTTGAAATCTTTAACGTTATCTGAAAACTTTTAATCAACAACTTCTGGCGTATCCACGGCACTATAGCAGTCTCATTCCAATTGCAAGAAAATCAAATTTCCACATCGAAATTTATGGAAACATGATGCTTCAACAAAAAAGACGATGCTATTGTAGATTTTGTTGTACCTACGAAATGATTGTCTGCCCATTTTCCAACATTGACAGTCGCATTCCTGCAGTATCGTACTTCTAAATTTCTTGAAGATTATTACATTTTTTAAGTCAAAGCTGTCAGTATCTTCGACATATTCATTCCACTTCAGAAATTTAGTTGAATGATCAATTTAGTTAGAAATCAATTGGAATATTGAGACTCATCTATTGATTATGAAACGTTTCCCAGGATTTCAAATTGGATGTCAACTATTGCGTAGAGAGTTATATAATTGCGCATATATAGTGATATAATTATGAGTTTAAATGTTCAAACTCTCTTTGTCTACCTGGATAAACAAACAGTGGCGGCATTTTCATTCATGAGACAGCTACGCCCTCACAATATGAACTTTAGGATCAATGTGCTCAAAATTGCACAATTTTGGCGTAAGACAAGGAAATGGCACTCCTCTTGTCACAATTAACAGAAATGTTTCGCATTGTTTGATTCTCACGTGCGCCTTATTGTAAACTACTTACTTACGATACAACGTGAAAGAAGTCACTAGGAACGGAACAATGGATAGCTTCGCAACTCTCGCTTATAATCACTGAAACAGTTAGAATTCGCTAGTGCTTGTTATTTGCTTTCAATGACCTATAGGCATCGTATTACCCATACTTTTTAGTGACATTTAAAAGCAGAAAATAATGTAATATTGTTGAATTATTATCAGATTATAAAATTTGACATTACTATTACATGTATTTCGAGCCACCAGTTAAGGCCTCTTTTACATCGTTCTAATTAATACTATGAGTAATAAGCTTGTTGTTGCGCAATAAATATAAACACGGAACTATTTCAATTTCTTTATAAAACTTTTTGAATGAAAACTTTCTGTACTCACGCTAACTATTGCTTGATGTTTTCAAGATAATATTATTTATATTTTATTATTTGATGTTTTTCATTTTTTGTT
This sequence comes from Prostheceraeus crozeri, assembly GCA_907163375.1. NCBI lineage: Eukaryota > Metazoa > Platyhelminthes > Polycladida > Euryleptidae > Prostheceraeus > Prostheceraeus crozeri. The sequence continues at coordinate 292,221 of CAJQUW010008671.1, forward strand.
GCTTGATAACTTTTACATAAATCCATGATGATGCAAAATTTCAAACCGAAAATGCTACAATGCAAAGATTGATTCCAGAGAACTGATACCACAATGGTATGCTTGATATTCTATGCAAATGAATTTCTGGAAGTATAAAAAGAGAAATGCAGTAAAGAAGATTTTCAAGGTGGGTTTACTAACACACGTGAATCAGCATGCCAGAGCATTAGGTTAAAAGCATTAAAAGCTCATTAATTTTTGAAAATATGTATTATTGATTTTTAACAGCATCGAAGACTTTTACGCCAATGATATCCCTGTGAATAACTGAAATTTTGGTTTAATCATTTGAATAATTTTTCTTTGTTACTTCATTTCTAACTATTTATGCATTCCGGGATGGACATACGGACAGCTTCTTTATGTAGAAAATTTCTCTTTTACAGAGGTGTTGTCATCGTTGGCTTGCTTTTCATGCGAACATCGCAAGAGAATCAGAAATATACACAGAATACAAGTATACCATGGAAGTTTTTCTGCAAGTGTGTGTCATCACACATTTTCTTTCTCAAAATCACTCACATAATTCCCAATATATATGCATGTAAATGTTAGTTCATAATTGAAAAGAGATGGCTCTCAAATTGTAAAGTCTGATGTAACCTATAGCATGTATCTAATGCAATGACACCCGAAATCCAAAGCTGTCGATGTGTCAATATCGAACTTCAACCTGTCACACGGTTTATTAGCCGACTTATGGACTTGGAAGGTGACCGATAATGTGATACATCATTTCATATCAAAGAATCACGCACTTCAATTTAGTAACTAACTTACAAAATTACATCAATGTGAGAGACTGGATACTGTCACGTCCACGTACTGTCACGCAATACGTGATCCAATTTAACTAGATACAAACAGAGTTTTAACACCCATAATTTCAAGACTTGTCCTTCATCGATTGCGGTTCGGTGTGAATTCCTTCAAAATGCTCCGATCGAAATCAGATTATTGCATAAGATTTATCGATAGCATTAATCCATTCTATAGCTCACTTGAAAGTTGACAGTTATTGGCAGGGATGTGGAGTCGGAGTACTGGAGTCCTATTATTTTAGCCGGCGTTGGAGTCCTATCAAATGAGGACTTCAGACTCCAGCTAACTTCATCTGTACTTCAGACTATATTTAGAGGAATCATCACAAATTGAAATTTACAAATAGTGCCTTTGAGTACATCTTGAACATTATATTTGTTGCACTAATGATGATCGCACAAGTAAATTGTGATCTTATTGGGGTGCTTAATAGACCCTTATGCGACGCACTATCAAAACGAAACGCTTATCATTTTCGATCACTACACAGTTGACCATAAAACATGGTCGCGTATTTTGTTACTCTTTTCTTTCTTGAATTTAGAGACATACATGTAAAACATGCACACTTTGGAACGGGCTGCCTTTACTTAACTTTGTTTAAAATAAGAATGGGTTTCTAATGCGGAGAATGAAAATTTCCGGTTGTGTCATAACATGTAAGAATAATTCTGGTACGATAACTAGACGAAGAGCGCCTTCATATTGATTAAAAGTAATTTTGAGGTCAATTTTTAGCATTGTTAAATTTTATGCAAGATAGAAGATTTTGTAGTCAACATTTTCAGCTTTATGTTAACATTCATCATTAGCATTACATGCTTCTTGATATCTCTCAAGCAGCTTTAGTATTGCAGCCTTAATGTCTTTAAATATATTTTTATGCTGTCGCTAAACATCACTAAATAATTGTAAAAGGATCGAGTAGAATTTGATGATATTTTCCCGATTAGCACCGTACCTGATGGATATAATTGTGATTTTAACAACGATTTCAATGCGAGATTTGGATTGATTCAATAAGCTGCATGGAATGAATTTTCGAATTGTTTGTCACGGGTTGACTTTTGGCCCAAGACAGGCAAGAAAGTTTCCCAAAACTTGAATATTGATGACGCTGTTGACACATTGACGAGGTTGGTGCCACTGAAATCATTTCATAATGAACTACTTGTAGGCCTACATAGTGCATGTTGGACAAGGGATCACATGGCTACACGCCCTCACATGCAATGTATACATGCAGCTAATTCCGATGTGAAAATCGTATGTTTCGCAAAAATAAGTTGCATGTGTATTACGTTCTCATCATCGATAGCGTTTCTTAATTTCACTTGGAAACCAGGGTCCATGTCTGTTTTCTTTCAACCACCAGCTTTCTTTTAAAGGTGATTTTCACTAGCTTCTCGAATCGCTCTCCCAAAAAAAGCGATTTTATGATTTCGAATGCATGTCATCGTCAAAACATGCACTTGATCGCAGTCCATAGCATGATGTGATCATATCACCAATGGATCTGTGAAGAGTCTAAGAGTACTATGATTTCTTGGTTCATTGCATTGAAGTCTCGATCATCTCCTCTAAAAATGTATCAAAAATTATCTATTAAAATGTTTAAATCAGTAAGCAAACACAATATAAATATTCAAAAAGTTACGTTGTGGCAGAAGCAAAACGTGGAGAAATGAGCTTTACGGCAACATTGATTGCTGTTCAATTTGTTGGAAAACGGACCGCTAATATACGGCATGTACATCTAAAAGTTCTCCTACATTTTGATGTTTTATAAAATTTCACCATGATTCGATCTAGCCTATTTAACCCATCTTAGCGTTATACATGTATATATGCGACACAATGAATGATACCATGACAAGGTGAATTCTATTGGCGTTTATAGCATTGAGCAAACAAATTAGACATAGGACATAAGTTTCACGTTATTATAATATACATACCAAGCCAACTCCCACAGTCGAAGTCGAAGTCTCATTAATTTGATAGAACTCTGCATCCGTGGTTGGCAGAAGATCTTCACTACCTTCTCCGAAGATTTATCAATGACTACATACTTTGGTTTTGTAATTGATAATTTATATATAACGACCGTGAATTCACATGTCATAGGCGCTGTATATTCCCTAGCTGACTGCTTACGCATCTGCAGTTAAACTTCGTACAGTAAAAAACATGAGAACGTAGTTCAACAACGATAATCGGGAAAATCGTGTCCCGGAATCGGAAATCAAATGTGAATTCTCGGGATTTTCCACTAAATGCAAAATGCCTTGTGCAAGTCTATATTCGAAGAAGCGCAAGTAAAATAAAACGAATAATTGAGTAAAACAAGCACTAAACACGCATAAAAATGGAAAAGTAAGCAAGCCAACAGATCAAAATAATCTGTAGTGTCCAAGGTTGGAACAATTACAGTAATTATAATTGTGTAATTAATTACAATTATTGAACGAATTGTAATTGCGAAAGTTCAACTGTAATTGTAATCATAATTGTAATTGAATTTTTATGATGTAATTGCAATTGTAATTGAAGAAAAATGTCGGTCAATTTTAAAGTTATAATTGTAATTATAAATGTAATTCAAGATTTTGATTTCAAAGTAATTGTAGTTATAATTGTAATTGCAAAAGTTCATCTGTAATTGCAATTGTAATTGAAAAAAAATTGTGTAATTGTTCCAACCCTGACTAGCGTCTTGTGAATATGACCGGTGCTAGCGGTTGATTTACTCAATTTTTAGCATCACTAAGCAATGAACTGCAATGAATTCTTCTTAATTCTTAAGCAACAAATATGCCTTTTACATGCACGTCATTTGCTTTTGGTCTATCTAATGATTATGACTCTCCGATTTCCAGTTGTCCGATTTCGCAAAGCATTGGCTCGCGGGTCTGCTGCATCACGCCAATGCAATCACATCGATTACATCACCCACTGTAAATTGTTACCGACGAATGCACAAAACATGGGGACCTAAATATGGTGATTGGGGTGTAGAAAACGGCAACACCTCATTTTCTGCAAAACTCCGGGGTCCCAATGAGCTGGTCATTTTGGAGAACAAATGCCCATCTTCTGCAGCAAATCCTTATCTCGTAGTTGCCTGTACGATTGCAGCTGGATTAGACGGGGTTGACAGGAAATTAGGATTAGTAGATGATGGTTCGAAAGAAATGGGACCATTGCCAATTAACATAACCAAGGCTTTAGAAGCTTTGAAATACGACGATGAAATTATTTCAGCATTGGGTGAGCAATTCATCGATTGGTATTTTGCTGTCAAAATTGCTGAACTTGAGAAACTGAATTCGAGTGACATTTCGATTGATCGGAAAATGGACTATGAAAAGGAGCGAGATGTTTATTTCAATTCTGTTTAAGTCGACTCACAGGCTGACTTCTTCATGAAGCAGCAAAAACTCTATGCATTTGATGTATTACCGGTGCAATGCTTCATTTCATAATCTGGTGATTTGTTCTCATTGCAGTAGATGATAACACTTGCAAACTTTCGTTTTCAAAAATACCTATTTTACTCACTGTTTATTGTCATTTATTTTGAACAGTTCGGCCTTGAAAAATGCGATCTGAAATTAATTTTCCTGGTTACACCGCCTATTACTCGTATCCAATTATATGGTGTTTGAAGAGTTGATGTTGGTTTATCGTAATCAAAATAAAACGAACAGTTACATGTGTCTTTGTTCCTTTATGATTATTGATTCTCGCTAATTCGACCCAGAAAAATACAAATCTGTCAAATTCACTCATTGTATTTTTGATATCAATGTGTATTGAGAGTTTCATTTGTCAACAAAACAGTTGTTGTTTTCAAAACAATTGAAAAGCTCGCACCTGTTCAAGCAAATCTGTTCAGGAAATTTTAAATTTTAATTTCATCTTAAATAATTGAAATTATTATTTAATTAAAAATTAAAGAAGTAAATCTTGACTTTCATCTTTTTATACCGGCCATGTATCCATTTGATGAATGTAAATGTTGATTGTTATTATTTATAATAGCAAAAGTAAAAAAAACAGAACAGACGTCATCCAGAATGTCGTTGATATGCTCACATCAAAAATGAACTGAGAAAAATGATTTCCGCTTTAATTATTTCATTGATTACTTTCATGGCATGTATTACGTTGAAGAGACTGCTTATAACTATCATCAAATATGATAATCGATGTATTGGTGAGAGATTTCACAGTGTTTTTCACTGAAAGCTTTAATATTCGATCAAAAATACTAAGTGGGAGCAATCACGATGTCTAATTGAAATATTGCAGCATCAGAACAAGTTCTTAACTAAGTTCATATATTGATCACATTTATGATTTCCAAGAAGAGCAGGTTGCTAATGAATTCAATCTCAAGATCTTGATATTGCTGTACAGTGCTGAGATCTCGACTATTTGAGATAAGATTTCTGTCATACGTACACCTGATAGTGCTACATTGAATTCTTTGTTGGGACATTAGGTCAACTACTTGCACCAAATGCATCCACTTAATACATCCCATCTGTAAGGTAAAGAATAATCTGTTCTTGAAGATGAAGAATGTTAAATTACTGCTGTACCGCAATGATATGTAGGAGTCCATGACAGCATTTTTAATGCAGCTGCGGTCATCAGTCATCCATCCATGTATGTTAAATGTGTTGAAACATTATTATTCTAAAACATATTCTTAAACATCATTCTAACAGCCATGATCATCATTTTCAGATATGAATTGATTCTTATAAACAATGTTTTTGAGAATTTGATTGTGCTTGCAGCATATTGATTTATGAATAGCATTTACAAAGGCAAGTGTGCGCCAAAATGCGAATACCCAGACAAGTGTTCCGCCATTGACAAGCTTTTAACAAAATAAAGTCTCTCACCTTGTTTTTTTCACATTAGTATTGAGCATATTCGAAAGTAATGGTCAAAAGACCGTTCCAGGACAGGACAAGTCAAAAAAAAATTGGTATCTTTAAAAACGACATAAATTCATGAATTTAGTCCCTTTTTCAGGTTTTTAAGACCTGAATTCATGAATTTAGTCCATTCAAAAAGTACCATTTTTTCAAAAAATGGTATTTTTAAAAACAACATAAATTCATGAATTTGAACCCTTTTTCAGGTTATGAAGACCTAAATTCATAAATCGGCTAAAGCCAGAGGAGCTTCGCTCCGATTTGGGCGTTTTTAAAAATACCCAGTTTTTCAAATTTTTCAAAATCTCAAATTTGAGAATTACAATTTTTACCTTGAAAATCATGACCGTTCCAGGACACCGAAAATCATAAAAGTTGAAAATCTCAAATTTGAGAATCACAATTTTTACCTTGAAAATCATGACCGTTCTAGGACACTAAAAATTATAAAAGTTGAGTATCTCAAATTTGAGAATTACAATCGGGCGAAGCCCTAGAACCTTCGGTTCGATTTTCATTGCTTAAATCATGACCGTTCAAGGTCATCTAAAACCGGACACCGAAAATCATAAAAGTTGAGAATTTCAAATTCATGAGTTTAGACGTTTTTCAGGTTTTTAAAATATATCATGTGACTAATAATATTTCTTTAAAAATGGAAGAAACAAAAGTGGAAGGAACTTCAGAAATGAATGAAACAAAAGTGGAAGGAACCTCAAGAATATATCCTTCGTTATCTCAATTAAAAATAAGTGAATTAAATATTGAAAAACACAAAGATAGAGTACGTTATATGAAAGATAAGGAATCCCAATTATTATTAAGATTAGAGCATTATAAAAAATTAAGAAAGAGATGGACTAAAGTTAAGAATGTAACACAAGGAATTGGCATATTCTTAACAATAAGTTTAGGTGCTTTAACAATTGTTATATCTTCAGGTGTTTTAGTAATTCCAGTAGTTGCTACAGCTTTAACAGGTACGGGTGTTTTTGCAACTTCACTTGCTACAATGTTAGATAAATCTTTAATAACTAAGAAACGAAAATCATTAAAAACTAAGCATTTACATATTAAAGAAGTCTATGATAAACTACATTACTACTTTCAAAGAGTATGTGATGATAATGTTATTACGTTAGATGAGATTGAAAAATTTGATCAAATAGCTAATGAAGTAAATCAAATATCATTTCAATCACAGACAGAAAAAGTTAATGATAAAAATAAAAAGGATGGTAAAATTTCTAGTGATGGTAAAACTTTTATTGATGATAAAATTTCTAATGAAGAAAATGACAAAATTTTTTTAGAAGTGCTAAAAACTTTATTAGACAAAACTTTATTAAACAAAACTTAATACGAGAAAACTTTAAACGAGAAAACTTTAAACGAGAAAACTTTAAACGAAAAGATTACAAACAACAAAGCAATAAAAAAATAATTTGTTCAGTAAAATGTTTTTGCTGTATTCCAATGTTACCACAAAATTCAAATATTATATTTTAAAAAATAGATAAAATTAAAGCTGATAATAACAAAAAAATATTATACCACTATGTTGTATATTTTTTATTACTCAGTAAACAAATCTTCGATAACTCTATCATGAATTTTTTTATCAATATTAATTGTAATGAATCCATAATCTTTTGCCCAAGCATTATTACACGATTGTTTAAATTCATCTTTATCTCTTATACATAAATCTCTTAGCAAATCACTTAAGTTTCTTGCATTTATTTCAAATAGTATAAATATATTTGCATTCTTTCTAATAACACTTCCGTCTAATGAATACATACTTTGTGTTAAATAAAATACACTACAGTTATTATGTCTACCTCTTGTAAAATAATTTCTCTGAACTGACTGATTTCTATCATTAACACAATCATCAAAAATTACACAATGTTTCATTGTTTTATCTAGTTTACTAGGATCTTGCATATTACCACTATCATCTATTAATTGTATCTTTATATGGTTATTTTTATTAGATTCTACTAACTGACTATTTTCTACTGCTTCCTCACACCATGAACTTATTTCTTCTTCATATTCAGATTTTTCGTATTCTTCGAATAGGGAAGCAATTGCTGTTTTTTTAAGATTATTTTCAAATCCATATTTTAAAAATTGATAGACAGGTTGTTCTGCTGTTGTTGTATAAATTATAAGATTGTTATAATCCAAAAAATTTGGAGTCGTTAAAATTTTAAATAATAGATACGTTTTTCCACAACCTGATCTTCCGCAAATAACTGACAAAACTTTATTAGATAAATTTGGATGATGATTAAATTTAAGTTTTTTTTTATTTAAAGACATTACACTCATTTTTTAATAAAAAAATTTATTTTTATTTTATTTTTATTTTTAAAGAAGAAGAAGAAAATTAAACTTTTCTAGCTTCGCGTGGGAGTTTATACCTCTCGAACGGGAGTTTATACCTCCCGAACGGGAGTTTATACCTCTCGAACCAAAAGATCTATCATAATCTCTTCGCCTCCAAAATTTATTTCTTGTCCTTTCTCATCAGTGATTCTAATGTTAATGTTGTTAATAGTTTTTCTTGTAATAGGGAAATATATTAATGTTTGTGGAATTACATTTAATCTATAACCAATGGGAACAGTAAAAGCTGGAAAACTGAATATTAAATTTGATAATTTACCATTTATATAACCTCCTTCAATAATGTCACAATGTACAACAATTGAATTTATTTCAGTTATTTTTGGAATCTTCTCACTTAAATGATAACCTTGACTATAAGTTTGTTTATTAAATCCTAATAGCTTTGACAATGATCTATCATGATTAAAATCAACTTGATGATTTTCGTCTAAAGTAAGAGAAAATTTATTAACTGCCGGTTCAACTGCAAAATGTAATTGTTTCTTATCTTTAAATGGTATACCTAAATGTCTCTTAATTTCATTTGATATTGTTTCAACTTCGTAAGAACCAGGAAGAAAAGTTAGTATTTTCCATGTTTTACCTTTATCAGTAGAATATCTAAATTGATCATTCACATCTTTGATAACGTTTTGAATAGTGTTAAATGTGGAGAAACTAGTCAATGCAATTTGATAATTTTTATTTTGTTCTAAATGTAGAATGGGTTCTAAATTACAAGTGTGTGATGAAGTAGTTGTTATAATTTTTAACGTCGTACTAAATTTTGATGAACCCAAAATCTCTATCAAATTTTCTAAATGATTATTAATTTTGTCTAAATCTGCTGAACACATTTTTAAACTAAAAATTAAATAAATATTTTTTTATGAAATATTTTTTTTATAAAAAATTAAAAACAACAACATATTTCAGCTACGGGCGAAGTCCTAGATCACTCGGTTCGTTATACTTTTATAATCCTCTTCATTTAGAATCTTCTTTTCTAACAGTCTTTTCAATATAGCATGAATTTCATTGAAACTAGAATTATGTCCTTCTTTTATTGCCGATATTAAAATATTTAATCTATTTAGTAATTCTTGTGGATCATCTGGTAAAAATACAGTTGTTTCTGTTTTCTGTTTTTCAGATAAACCTTTCCCTACTTTAACTCCCGTTGATAATAAATTTTCTAATTGTTTATAACGTCTAAGAGTTTTTACTGTGCCAACTCTATCTAATATAGTTTTATATTTTATTAGATCTTCTACAGCATAATTTTTTAAATCTGCTCCTCTTAAAAGATCAACAAAATTTCTATCTAAACTAATAGGTTTTTTATCTGGAGTAAAAATTAATCCTCGTAAAGGTTGTGGAAATATTTCTTTACCACCAAGATAAAATCTTGCAAATAATTTTTTATCTAAAAAGAAAGTAGAATGTTCGAATAACATAGATTTTGGTAATTTTTTATCTATGTTTGCCTCTAATAAACCATAGTCATCTAATAGTGTTTTAAGTACAGGATCCGCTATATCAACACGTTTTTCATTAAGTTCCTTTTCAAGAGTTTTAAATGGTTCGACAGTTTTTTCATAATCAGTTTTTACTTCTTCAGTTAATTTTAATTTATCAAACATATCAGATTGAATACCAGCTTTTGTCATTCTATGTTGAAGATGATTTTCTTTCATAATATTTCTTTGTTTTATTAATTCGTCTAATTGTTTTATTCTTTTAAAATTATCAGCTCTAACTTTATCCATTTTTATATGATAATTTTATATTATTATTTTTATTTTATTTTATAATATTTTATATTTTTATATTGTTATATTGTTATATTTAGAAAATAGAAATTAGAAAATTAAAAAGGTAAAGTAGTTATTCCATCAGGTAAAATTTTTCTTTTATCATCAAATGGATCTAATGCTAATTTATGTTCTTCTTTTAAATACATTTTATGTTTTTTTGAATTAAGTCTATAATTATATGCTGTTTTTATTTCATTATTAAATAATGCATTTTTATAATCTTGAAATGTTATTTGATTAGCTACTGATGCCTTTGAAATTCCTTTCAATGTTTTATGTGTTTTAATATTATTAGTTGTATCATAACAGTAACATTTAGATTTTAAAAATATAGCTTCTGTTATGAAATCTTCATTTCCTTCTAATTCATCTTTTACTTTACATAAATCAGAAGGATGAATGATATCTTTTATTTTATTAATTTCTTCATCAAGTGAAGAACCATATGGTACTGTTAATTCTAAGAAAATAGAATCTGTATCTGTAAAGTGTAATTTATAGTTTTTGCCATAAGCAGGTGCTAAATAATCATATATAAAACTATACATAAATAGTTTAGCTAATTCTAATATAGTGAAACCAATGAAATTAAACTTATCATGTTTTACAATGCTTCTTCTTAGATGAACAGCACAAAGTTCATCACTGAATCTAGTAGTTCTTTTATATGTAGGTTTCCTTGTTAAATTTTGAAATCTATCTCTATCATAAACTATTTCAATATTTTGTCTATTACGCACATTTTCTAAAGTCTTACCATAAAATGCATTATTCATTAATTTGAAGAAAACGTTTCCAAAATCATCTTTATTTCTTTTAGCTATTTTACGTTTTTCAATATTGAACTCTATATAATTTTTTAACCATTTAGATTTTCTATACTCTAGTTTTCGATGTATTTTGGTGAGAATCATACCATGATCTAAATACCAATCTAGCATTCTTCCTTCAACAACATACTTTCCTTTATTGCTTTGTGTTAACATAAGTTTTTTTGTTGGTCTGTATTTTTTCGGAATTATAGATTTTTGATAATCTGAAAAATCTTCTATATTGGGAATTTTGTTTTCTGGACAGAAAGGATAATATTTTGTTGCTTCTTTTATATAATCAGGGTATACTAAATCAACTTCATATACATAACCAAAATTATTTTCACCATCATATGTTCTTTGATAATCTAGATTATTACACCATGTCATTTCACCTGTTGGTAATTCCTGTATCATGCAAGAAGAATATAAGCTATTAAAATCATAATATAATAAATAGTTTTCTCTCATGAATTCATCAATTGCTTTTTCACGTTCTACTCCTTCTCGTTTCGTTCGAAAAATTTCTAATATTTTTTCTTTTTCTTCTGGAGATAAAGGTTTTATTATTCCATATTCTTGTGGATTTACTTTCTTATTATAACATTTAACATATCTATTACCTAAAACTGATGAAACTCCACCTCTAATTCCAGATTCAAAAAATAATAATTTATCATATGTATTTTCTTTATAATGTTTAAGTTTAACGGACTTTGTCCTAGAGCCATCGGCTTGAACATTTGTATGTTTTAATCCTGCTAACCATGTTAAACCTGGTGTAGAATAACAATAACATGGATCTATTCCGTAATATTCTAAACACATATCACGAAAGTTTTCAAAAAGATCAGCTAGTATTAATACATCTATCTGTAGATATTTCATTGTATAATCATACATTGTTTTACAATTTAACTCTCTCCAATTCTTTTCAGCTTCTGCATAGTCTTCGTCAGATAATTGTGATTGTTTTAATGTTGATTTAAATTTATTTATTGGAGGAAGTTGTTCTTCTTCCATAATTTTATTCACAGAATTAAAATCTCCAGTTATGTACTCATACGGAAATATTCCTTTTAAAGGTTTTAAATTATATTTATTTAATATTTTACATTGTTCAGATTTCAAAGTTTTTCCCATAACATCTAATGAATAAGGAGTAAAAAATCTAAATGCATCTAAAATTCTAATACAACCTAATTGCATTGAAAAATATTCTTCTTCTTGTTTACATAGTACATTTATTTTTTGTTGTTGTAATTTTTCAGATGAAAATAAATCTTTCATTACTAGATGGAAATCATATTTAGAACCATTGTAGAAATATAAAGGAACAAAGTTATATTTAAATTTGTTAGCATTAAGATTACAAGAATTATGTGCTGCACCTCTATATAATCCATTTAGATGATCATGATCTTTTACTTTATCAATATATCTACCTCTGCCAGTTTTATATTTATTTGTAAAACCTTTTCCACAGTAATAACAATTTATTTCATCATAAAATTCTTTTCTTTCTTCATCCGTTAATGGTATCATTGGTTGATTTGTTTCAAGCAATTGTGAAAAACGTCCTTGTAATTCTTCTACTTTCTTTTTAAACATTTCTGAACTGTCTTCACCATAGTATTGTAAATATTCTGATTTAAATAATTCAGGATAATTTGAATGAATGTACATTCCCCAACATAATGGTTTTTGTTCAAATAAATATTTTTCTTTACTTTGTTCAGTTGAACTTTTTCCAGGTGCACTTCTTTCAGGCGCACTTTTTTCAGAATTATAATTTTCAGAATTATAATTTTCAGAATTATAATTTTCAGAATCGGGTGAAGCCCTGGAACTTTCCGTTCGATTTTGTGTCATATTAACATTATATGCTTCAAAATCACAATAAATAGTAAAGGGTACTTTATTTTTAAAATACCATTTATTATATTCTAAATAATCATCTTTAGGAAAAGTATTTTGAACTGCTTCGTTTTGTTGACAATTCTCCAAATGTCTATTCATTTCTTCTAAAGTTCTAAAACTTGTCATACATTGAAGACAAGGAAAATTTTTATTATCTGAAGTTTTTGTAAATATAGAAACATCTTTACACAATATAAAATGACCCTGATAATATAATATATTCGCTTGTGCTGGTTGTTTTGACTGTTCTAGTTTTTCAAATTCATCTTGATATATTTCATGTGTTTCATTAATTTCTTTTGTAAGATTAAATGTATTTTGATAATAATTTTGATTTAATATTTGTAACTGATAACTATATTCTTTATCATATTGTTCTTTATATTGTTGTAGACATTTTTTTAAACATTCATTTATTTTTTGATTGGTTTCATTTTCTTCATTATTTAATCGGAGCGAAGCTCCTCTGGCTTTAGCCGATTCTTTATTATTTTCTTCATTTAATTTTTGAATTGTTTCTATCTTATTTTGATATTTATGGTGATATTCTTGTAGTAACATTTGTGTTTGTTGTTGATAATCTATTTTACATTTTTGTAAACTTTTATTTAAATTTTCTAATTTTTGTTGATATTCTGAAGATAAAGATGAATATTTGTAATTATAATCATCAGTACGTCCTTTATAATTATTATGATTAATCATTATTGGTGATAGTGTTTTAACAAGTTCAAATTTTTCAGTACATATTATATTTCCTTGGTAAAAAATATTATGATGCATGTAATTTCCTCTATCATTATATACTATTTCTGATTGACATAAATTTTCATTATTCAAATAAAATTTTTTTGAATCTGAGTAAAGTGGAGTAATTTTACCAATAGAAACATAATTCACATTTAATTCAAAAACATTTACTTCTATTAAATTTTTATTCTTTTTATGAAACTTTATTAACCTATTATAATCATATGGAAATTCATCTAAGCCACCAGAAAGATCAAATTCCTGTATATATTCTTCTTTATTATAATGACTTAGTCTTTCTTTATGATATTTTGCAGGATGTAAATGTGCTATAATACTCCACAGAAAACAATAATCATCTTCATTTTTTATGTTGATTAATTGAGGTGAACTGAAAGGTAAAGGAACATAACTACCACCAGTATTATTTTTATATTTATCAATTACTATTTTCTTAGATATTATTTTAACAAATCTCCAACCAGATTCACGTAACTGGGCTTCAATTATACAATTTTCTAATTTAAGTATCATCGATTCAAATATGGGTTGTATATTATTTACATTATGAATTTCTTGTGACTTTGTAAAATGTCCTTGTATTATTTCTTCAGGAATTCCATCAGGTCCATTTTTTGTATAAAGTACTTCTACATTCATATAACATTTGAAAGATTTCTTAAATATATTAGAAAAGTTGGTTAGAATATCAGAAAAAGTTTTATCGGTTTCATTATATTCAACCGATTCATTAAATAAATATTTTATATCTGTTACGGCTTCATCAAATTCATCTATTTCGTTAAATTCATCAGTATCGCTAAATAAATATCTTCCATCTGATACATGTTCATCTTCACTATTAAAAACTTTTTTATATTCCGAATGTGAATAATCATCAAACATTTTTTTAACTTTTATATCAGTAGGCAATGTTTCTAGATAGTTTTTATAACTATTTAATTTTAATATATTTCCTTCATCAACTCGTTCTACATTTTGTAAATGCATTTTACTTTGTAGATGAGATTGATAACTTCTTTTTGTTTGTAACTTTTTTTTACATAAGTTGCAATAAAATTTTTCCATTTTTTATTTTTTAAAGAAAAATTTTGTGTTTTAATTTTTTTTAAAAGAATTTTTGTTTTAATTTTTAGAGAAAAAAAATACTAATATATCTGCAAAATCGTGCGAAGCCCTAGTACCTTCGGTTTGATTATGATAAATTTGTTTAATTATTAAGTATTTCACTTACACCATTTATTAATGGTTTTATATCATTATATGTTTTTTTGGCTTCATCAAATGTAGATTTAGCATCAGAAAATGTAGATTTAACATCAGATATTATTGGGGTTGCTTTTCTTAAACCGTTTCTAACATCATTTATTGCAATTTTTAAATAGTTTAATGTTTCATTATCTTGTAATCTGTTAGGTATTGGTATACCAAATTTTGCATTTAAATAATGATCAAAATAAAAATAAAATGTATCAGGAATAATTTTTAGTGGTACTTTTGCTTCAGACTCTAAAAAGATAATTATTTGTTCTATAACTTGATTTGATAAATGTTTTGCATTTGCATACATTCTAATATCAAAATCTTGAGAGTTATTATAGATTTCATGTTCGGTATCTACTAATATATTTAAATCTTTATCATATACTTGCATATGTCCTCTTATGGTGTCAACACGTATTATTCCATATTTATGTTGTGTATAATATGATAAAGGCATATTCATTTTATAATTTTTATTAATATCATTAAAGAATGCTGCATTATTTTGTGTAGTTGTAAAAAATGTTTGAATGTTTTCTCTAATCTTATTATCTACATCACAAGCTTTATGAGCTAATACAACTATTTCAATATTTTGATGTCTTCCTTTTGTAAATATTTCTGACATATTTTTTTGTTTTGATAAACTTGCAACATCATCTAAAATTAATAAAGATTTATTTTCAGGTGTACCAGCAAAACTTTCCATATCTTGTAACTCATCTAATTGTTTATCATTATAGACGTTTGTAAAAGTTGGCCATTCAGAAGTATGCATACAAAAAATATGTACTTTTGTTTCATCCTTATAATGTTCGTTTATATATTTTTTAATAAACGTAGTCTTACCACTTCCAGTTTTACCGTAAACAATGAAATGTAAATTTTCTTGATGCATTTTACCTTGTTTATTATTAGTTTTATCCTTAATCTTATCCTCCTCAGTCTTCCATCCTTTAAAAGTTTTTATTTCTTGTTTATAAAAATTTATTCTCTTTTGTTCCTCTGTTAGAAAGTAACCCCATTGATTACCAATACATATAACAAGATGATAAATAAAAAATATTAAAATACATGCTAACAATATTTTTATACAATGAAATTTTAAAAAATTCCAAAGACGTGTAAGATCTGATTGTGGTATTTTTTTATTAAGAGATGAATTAGGGGGTAGTGGCTCTAAATATTTTTTATCTATATTATTATATATATTTTTATCTATATTATTATATATATTTTTATCTATATTATTATTATATTTAGTATTATATATAGGATTTTCTACAATATTATTAATATCTTTGAGATTCGGATCTTGAGGGGTTAGTGTATCTTGAAACTCAGTGTTATTCATATAATTATTTATTATTTCGTTTATTGCATTAAGAGATTTATGACGACTTAGATTACTTTTATTACTTTTAATTATAACCGGTGAATATAAATCTTCCAAATTTTCGTTTTTATTCATTTAATATTTTTAAAATAAAAATTTAGGAATTATTATTTTTTAATTCCGGACTCGCATTCTTACACTCTTATGAGTGTTTTCAACCTCTGTAGAACCTCCGGAATGTGTCGGACTTTTTGTTCCTATACTCAAAAGAAGTATGTTCCGAACCTCTCCTCTCTTCCGGAATGCTTAAGAATATTTTGATAAAATAATATTTTATTCTTTATAAAAAATAATATTTTAATATATAAGATTATTTTAGTTGAAATACAACTATTTTAGTTGAAATACAACTATTTTAGTTGAAATACAACTATTTTAGTTGAAATAATACTATTTTAGTTGAAATACTAATATAAATTATTATTTTAACATAAATTATTATTTTGACATAAATTATTATTATGTTGTTTATTATGTTGATTAAGTTTTGGACATAGTGTTACATGTCGCTGAAAATTTTTCTTTAATATAATTTTTTGACAACCTCTACATTTTACTTTTTCTTTTAAACAATCCTTACACTGATATTTACTATCATAAAACTCTGTCTTAGGTTTAGTATTTTGACAACTTGTACATTGTCTTGTAGAACTTATACAAGAATTATAATGATTAGTAATTCCTTGATTTGTAAAATATTTATTACAATTACGACATAACTGATCTTTTAATTTATCTTTTTTTTCTTTTTTAACCTCTTCTGTTTGTTCGCATAATTTTAAATGACGTGCAAAATTTTTTGATGTTATATTTTTATTACATCCGGAACATATTTTTTTTTTGTTATTACTTTCAACAAATTGATTTTTATCAATATAATTATTTTGTGCTACATTATTATTTTGAACAAAAGGATTATTTTGAACAAAAGGATTATTTTGAACAAAAGGATTATTTTGTGCTACATTATTATTTTGTGCTAAATAATTATTATTATTTTGCCTAGGTGTATTTTGCTTAGGTGTATTTATTCTAGCAGTATTTTGCCTAGGTGTATTTATTCTAGCAGTATAAAGATTTTGTTCTTTATCTGAAATAAATAAATGCTTTAATCTTTGTAATGGTTGCTCTGATTGAATATTATTATACTGAATACTATTATTAGGTTGAATATTATTCTGAACATTATTAGGTTGAATATTATTAGGTTGAATATTATTAGGTTGTATATTATTAGGTTGTATATTATTAGGTTGTAATTGATTCATATGCATACCACATGGTGTGTTTTTCATATGAGAATATAATAGTGTTTGATTTAAAAAACGCATATTGCAAACTTGACAAATTTGAGTCATTTCCATTTTTTTTTATTTTTATTAGGAAAAATTTTATTTTTTATAATTTATGTATTTTTATAATTTATGTATTTTTATAATTTATGTATTTTTATAATTTATGTATTTTTTATAATCAGAAAAAATTTTATTTTTATTGTTTAAAAATGATGTTACCAAATGTTGGTGGAGGTGCATATATCCCGAATAATCGTGAATTAGAAATAGAGATAGAAAATTATATTATGAAAACTGGAGACGTTTTATCTGGTCCATTGCATCTTTCTATTCTTCCGCAACAAAATACAGAGTTAACAAATAAACAATATGTTGATACACAAATCAATGACTTAAAGGAAAAATATATAAACGATGTTATGGTTCCACTGATGAATGAATTAAAGTTGCTTAAACTTAATGATAAATCATTAAACGAAAAATTATTAAAACTTGATAAAAAGGACAGAGAGCTAGAAGCAGATATAGCAAAACTTTTTAAAAAGATTTCAGAACAATCAAAAATTTTAATATTACTTTCTTTAAATTTAAAATCTGCAGTCATTAAAAATAAACATCAGATAAAAATGTTAAAAGAACAATTAGAAGATGAAATAGAAAAACTACCTGAAAGAATTAAAAAAAATTTAAAGCAGTTGCAAACTACATTCCAAAAAAGTGTTGATGAATTGAGTTCTAAAATTACTCAACAAATGAAAAAGATGAATAGAATAATAAATGAAGTAAACTCACTTAATGAAAAAGTTGATAAAATGAAAACTCTTAAAATCAATTTAGAAAATGAATTAAAGAAAAATTTACAAGAAAACTCTAAAGAAAATAAAGAACAGTTAGATGCTGTTAAAAGACAATTAGATGTTCTTAAAATTAAGTTAAATGCTCTTAAAACGGCATTGAAGATTAATCAGCAGAAAATGCAAGTTAATAGAAAAGAAATTAAAGTACATCACACGCTACTTGACGCAATAGATAAAGTGCAACAGTCAATTAATAAAGTTATCTCGAAGTTGTTGTCCATTCACAAACGTAAATCTTAAACGAGTATTATAAATATTAACTTAAATATTTTTTACCTACAAAAAATGAGAATCATAAAAAATATAAATATAATTTTAAAAATACAAAAGTATAAATATAATTTTTTAAAAAATTTAAAAATATAAAAGTATATAATTTTAAAAATGGATAAAATTAGAGCAGATAATTTTAAAAGAATTAAACAATTAGAAGAGTTAATAAAAGAAAGAAATATTATGAAAGAAAATCATAGAATAAAAAGAATGATTGATGCAGGTTTGGTTCCTGATAAAGTTAAACCAAAAACGCAATCTGTAAAAGTTAAGAACAGAAAATAAACATTTTTTATAATGGACATCGGTTCATGGGTCAACGGAGATGTCTTCCAGGGCTTCGCGCTTCGCGCTTCGCCCGTATTTATATTTTTCCTAAAAGTCAAATTTATTACTAAAAAATGCCTATAATTTATAAACACAATCTTAAACAATTTGCTTTAAATCAAAGAATTGCTCATGAACCACGTATGAATCCTGTTTATCATTATGATAATAGAGAAACCGTTCAAAAAGAAGGGGATGGCATCTTTTCTGGTATTGGTAGTATCGTTAACTTAATTAAAAATAATAAAGATTTGATTACATCTGCTGCAAAAGGAGCAGCTGCTATAGGTAGTACAGCTAGTGCAATATCAAATGCTGTTAAATCACAAAACGAATTAAAACAACTAGAAGCTATTCGTAAACTCAAGAATGATTCTGAAGAACTAAAAAAATTAAAAAAACTTTCAGATGAAACAAAAAACAAAATTGCTAACATAGCTGTAGGGGGTGAAACCTTGAGGAGCGGAGCTCCGTCTGATAGTAAACATAATGAAAAAACAATTGAAGAAATAAGAGGTAATGGCGTGAGCAACGGAGCTGGTCTAGCAAAATTCTAAAATTATATTTTAGTAAAAAATTTTTTCTATCTGTGAGAAAAACAAAAAGTCAAATTATTTTTTATAAAAATGTCTTCGCTTATCGAAAATAAATTTAGATTAGACGATCCTCCGTTCGTCAGTTATAATCAAAAAAAGAATGACTATATAAGAATTGCTATGAATCCCGGATCTTCCAGTAGAGTAAATACTGGAGGAGATTTAATCTTTGAAGTTGATAATCAGCAGAGTTATTTATATTTACCTGATTCATTTTTGCACTGTGAATATTCTCTATATTCTGATGCTAATTTTACAACACCATTACCAGATACCGATAATATTACACTAGAGAATAATTTTTTCCCAAGTTTATTTACACAAATGCGTTTAGATGTTGCAACTCAAAATATAGAAACAATAAGTGATTCTCCAGGTGTAATTGATACAATGCTTAGATTTGTAATAATTGGTGAAAATAATAAAAAGAATGAAATCGAAGGTTGGTTTCCTGATACTAATGATGGTATAATTATTGAGGATTTAACTCACGCTGGAACAGATGCCGCAGGAATTGCGAAAGATGTAGAAAATATTGCAAAACATTTAAATAAAACAAATAATGAAGCATATAAAGAAAGACGTGAATTTAACAAAAAAAGTAAACAGACAGTAAATTGGTCATTGTCTCCATTATTCGGTTATTTAGATTATGATAAAATATCATATCAATTAAAATTTAAATTAATAATTCATCGTACAGCAAATAATGAATTAATCTTTTTTGGTAAGACTGGAAAAAAAGCATATTTAAAAATTGATAGACTTGAATGGTGGATTAAGCATATTACTCCTAGTTTAGAGGTTGAAACAGCTATTGCAAAAAGATTAAATACTAACAAACCAATTCCAGTTAATTTTCTAAAGAGAACTGCTAGTTCAGTAACTTTTTCCGAACAAAGATTTAACTGGCATTTTACTAGAACTGCGAATACACCAAGATATTTATTACTAACATTTCAAAGAAATAATTCTCCAAGTTTTGATAAGAACAATAATATTTTTCATATTAATACAATTCGAAGTTTACAAGTTTCATTAAATCAAACTCGATATCCAATTGATCCATTAAGATTCGATGATACCAATAATCAATTTATGGAAGGATATGATGCTTATAGAAATCTTTGTATAGAATTTGGAGTTGAACCACAATTAACTCCTGGAGATTGGAGACATTTATATCCAATTTTCTGTTTCGATTTAAGTGCACAATCTGAAGATATTATTAAAAATGGTTGTGATGTAACAATTAATATTGAAAAGAAAGATTCCACAACTTCATTGATGGCTTATGGTTTATTGCTAGAAGATGTAAAATATTCTATTGAAATTCTTAATGGGAAGATGACTAGAATAAATTAATTAAAATTTTTTCATAACTAGAATAGATTAAAAATTCTTAACTTAAAAATTTTTCATAACTAGAATAGATTAAAAATTCTTAACTTAAAATTTTTTCATAACTAGAATAGATTAAAATTTTTTCATAACTAGAATAGATTTAAATTTTTGATAACTTAAAATTTTTTATTAAAAATGTCGCAAGCGAAAAGTAATAATAATAATAAAACTGTTGAATTAAAATTACGTAATATTGTTGACAAAAATACACCTAAAACTATTACGATTAACAAAAAAAAGTATTACATAAGTAAACCAATGATAGAGAATATTCAATTACAAGAAGAAAAGAATGGCGGGATTCTCCCATTAATTCCACTAATAATAGGAGGCATAGCAGCAGCAGGAAGTGTTGCAGGTGGGACAGCTGGTATTGTCCAAGCAGTAAATAAAAATAAATCAGAGAAAGCAGCATTAGAAGAACAAAAACGACATAATAGAGAGTTAGAGAAAGTTGCTAGGGGTGAAGGGACATCGGAGATGTCTTCCAGGGCTTCGCCCGAAGGAAAAGGAGTAGTAGATAATTTTATTAGTAAATTAAAATTAGTTGATGAAGGAAAACGAGTTCTTAAAAATATTCTCCACAATGTTGATGATTTAATTGAAATTAAAGAAACTAAAGATGGTTCTGGAATATATCTAAGTCCTAGTATGATAAGGTAACAACCTCAGAACCTTTTTCGGTAAAACTTTTATTTTTATCTTTTAAAAGTTTTTTATCTTTAAAAATGGATACCGCAAATTCCACAAATTCAGAAAATTTAATTAAATTAAAAATTGCTAATTTAGATTTATTAAATTATCTATTAAACAAAAATAAAAACTCAAACTGTCAGCATATTGGAGGTGACAAGAACAAAGTTCCACACCACTTCGGTGGAGACATACAAAAAACATTAGAAAACTTTCCTGGATTTATTTGGAGTAAATATTCGAAAGAAAAACATCTTCCTGGTCATTCATATACCGGTCCAGGAACTCGATTAGATATCAGACTAGATGAGAATAATAATCCGAAACCAGGTGAAGAACCAATAAATAGAGTAGATGCCGCCGCTTATAGACATGATTTAGCTTATCGAAATCATGATCTAAGTTCTCGACATGCAGCTGATAAGAAAATGATTCAAGAATTAGATAGTATTCAGAATCCTACATTTAGAGAAAAAATTGAAAGAATGTTTGTTAAGAAAGCTTTACAAGCTAAAATATTTTTCGGACAGGGTTTAAATGAAAATCATAATTCAGGCGTTTATGCATCTGAAATTCATAAAGAATATAGAAAGCCTAAATATTTATTAAAAGTAAAAGTATTTAATAAAGATGATATTTGGAGTGCTGATCTTATTCATATGCCGAATGAAAGGGACTACAAATACGCATTGACCGTTATAGATTTATATACACGATATGCTTGGGTAAAGCCTTTAAAAAATAAAAGTGGTCTATCTGTTAAATATGCGTTTGAAGAAATCTTTAAAGAAAGTAAGAGAAAGCCAAAAAAATTGTTTGTTGATAAAGGGTCGGAATTTTATAACCGAAACGTTCAGCCACTATTTGAAACTGTTTATTCAACTGAAAACGCAGGAAAAGCTATAGTGATAGAAAGATTCAATCGGACGTTAAAAAATAAAATTTTCAAGAAATTTACTCAGCAAGGAAATCAGAAATGGTTGAAGATATTACCAGGAGTTGTAGAAGAGTACAATAATAAAGTTCATTCTGGTATTGAAGAAACTCCAAAGAATGCTTCTGACGACCCTGATTTGATACGAAAAAAAATATTCGAGAATAATAATTTGAATGAGAGTAATCCGAATTTACAGAAACGTAAGCCGAAATTTAAGATTGGAGATAGAGTGCGAATATTCAAGTATAAAAATAGATTCGAGAAAGGCTTCGTAGGCTATTGGACTAAAGAAATATTCGAAGTTTCTAAAATAAATCAAAGTTATCCAATTACTTATGAAATTAAAGATTTAGATAATGAGGATATCAAAGGCCGTTTTTATCAAAATGAATTACAGAAAACAGAGCTTTAACCTTTAGGTGGCGCTTTAGCTAGCTTCGCTTGAGTTATAGATTGTTTAACTCTAACATAATATCTAGAAATGGTACTCCTTTTTGTAATTTGTACAAAACGTATAAACATAATTGCCCACAATAGGTAGTGCCTGGTTTTTGAATTTGAAATGTATTGTATGTTCCCGTTCCAAGTAATTCTTTTACTTCATTTGTAGGTGGAAGCCCGTATGAGTCAAAATAATAATTATCTCCGTTTTTACTAAAGATACCTGCTGACCAATGTACGCCGTTTTGGTCTGAAGTGTGAAGATTCGTTATGAAATTTACAGTTATTGATGGAACTTTGTTCCGGGAACTGAAGGTTCCTGTTGGCCTATTTTTTAGGAATTGTAATTCGTTTCTCATTAGAACATGAAAATTCTTTATTCCTAATTCATTTGCGATTTTCTTTAGGTCGAAATTCGTTGTTGTCTGTGTTCCATATAATTTCAAAAACTCATTTATGTTGCTCATTTTATAATAAAAAAATTTCTTAAGGGACCCCTAGAAGACAGAAGGGAGGGGGTATTGATTTAAAACTGGTCTCTAATGATGTCTTTCTTTACTACTTATTCAATTTTGAAATGATTTAAAACATTTTTATAATGATGACTTTCCTTACTGTTTAGTCAGAAGGGGGGGTATTGATTTAAAACTGGTCTCTAATGATGTCTTTCTTTACTACTTATTCAATTTTGAAATGATTTAAAACATTTTTATAATGATGACTTTCCTTACTGTTTAGTCAGAAGGGGGGGGTATTGTTTTAAAACTGGTCTCTAATGATGTCTTTCTTTACTACTTATTCAATTTTGAAATGATTTAATTTAATCTAAATTTAAACGTTACATTGTTGCATTGTGTTAGTGTTTAACTACATAGAGTTAGTGTTTCGCACATATTTTATCAATAGTAATTCATTACTCATCAATATGTGAAATTCTTTACTCCCAATTGCTTAGCAATCTCATTTAAATCGAAATTTAATGTGGTTTTGTTTGCCGTATATTTTTAGAATGTCTCTAATGTTTCTCATTTTAAATGGAATAAAATCTATTTCAGAACTTTCTCAAAAGAATTAGCGTGTAGCAGCTGCTAAAATTGTTTCAGCTGATAGGGGTGAAGGAAATCACAGACAATAGCGCATAATGCGAGTTGTGAAATCTCATTCACACTATGAGAACAAAAGAACAAATACAATCTAAACACAATAGACATATGAGAGAGAAGAGAAATGAATGAGCATTTCTCTTCATTTTGGTTTCAATAACAATCATTCATGCGACATTGCTTGAATGGAAAAATACACCAACTGTCGCGCCGATGTCAGAAAGTTTGTCGATAAAAGTGCCGACATGGTTCGATAGTTGGTGTATTTTTCCATTAGCGTTCAAGGTCATTCTATTAAAAGCATATGGGAATTATTCTCATTGAAGACAAGCAATTGTTTTAAACAATGCTTGTCATTGTTAATACAATATTCCTGTAACAGACAGGATCGAGAGAGAGAGAGAAAGAAAGAAAGAAGTCACGCTGCTCCGTAAAAGTTTAATTGAGATAACGAAGGATATATTCTTGAGGTTCCTTCCACTTTTGTTTCTTCCATTTCTGAAGTTCCTTCCATTTTTGTTCCTTCCATTTCTGAAGTTCCTTCCACTTTTGTTTCTTCCATTTTTAAAGAAATATTATTAGTCACATGATATATTTTAAAAACCTGAAAAACGTCTAAACTCATGAATTTGAAATTCTCAACTTTTATGATTTTCGGTGTCCGGTTTTAGATGACCTTGAACGGTCATGATTTAAGCAATGAAAATCGAACCGAAGGTTCTAGGGCTTCGCCCGATTGTAATTCTCAAATTTGAGATACTCAACTTTTATAATTTTTAGTGTCCTAGAACGGTCATGATTTTCAAGGTAAAAATTGTAATTCTCAAATTTGAGATTTTCAACTTTTATGATTTTCGGTGTCCTGGAACGGTCATGATTTTCAAGGTAAAAATTGTAATTCTCAAATTTGAGATTTTGAAAAATTTGAAAAACTGGGTATTTTTAAAAACGCCCAAATCGGAGCGAAGCTCCTCTGGCTTTAGCCGATTTATGAATTTAGGTCTTCATAACCTGAAAAAGGGTTCAAATTCATGAATTTATGTTGTTTTTAAAAATACCATTTTTTGAAAAAATGGTACTTTTTGAATGGACTAAATTCATGAATTCAGGTCTTAAAAACCTGAAAAAGGGACTAAATTCATGAATTTATGTCGTTTTTAAAGATACCAATTTTTTTTTGACTTGTCCTGTCCTGGAACGGTCTTTTGACCATTACTTTCGAAGTGATTAAATGAGACTTGATACGTTTCTCTGGTTCTAGTGAATCTCCTGAAATGGCAGCGGTGACTGATTATTGTCGTGTAGTGCAAACAAAAAGAATGATTTCAAGGTCTCGGGTGTTGGAGTCTGGGTTTGGCGCATTGTAGTGAATAATCTTAATGAATCTTCTTAATGAATAGATCATAGTCTCTATTGTGAGCGAAAGTAAATCTGCATTAGACTACTGTGTTGAGGCTAGTTTAATCACATAATCATCAGCAAGTTTATTTTACGTGTAAATCATTATAATGAGTTATAATCTAGACTGTTGAATACAATTCATTATTCCTCATATTTTGATGAAATCATGACAACAGACCAATAGATTAGAGATCACATGTGCGACTACATAGTCAAATCTTTTCAAGTTCTATTACACGTTTGCTTCTTATATGCACTATCTGTATCATAAGTACTTATATGTACTGTTTCAAGCGCCATGAATAGATATGATATGATAGACGTCCTGACAGTGGGTTTCATAATGAATGAAGCTCTAAATTCTTTTACCATTGATGTTGCATAATGTGTGTTTATTATAAAGAATATCTCACAATTTCATTTTTTTCAACCTGTCTGTGTGTTGCATCAATAGCAACAGCAAAGTAGTACATCAATAGATTTAGAAACTATGATCTAAGATTAATTTATATTGATATTCAAATCATTGCAGTTGACATACGTTTATACTTCTTAAATGCAAATGTGTAAACAGGTCTATAAATAAATGCCATTGCTCCGAATTTGATTTTTTCCGAATTTTGTTGACCAAGATGAACTCAATAGGGTTCTGGAGAATTCCAAGCGGAATATGTTCGAGCTCGTGTTCAGTATACAGTCTTTCAGCTGCTCTGAACAAGGACCTCCGAAATTTTACTCGACATGTTTACATAGAAATCTGTCTAGTGACCTCAGGACCGAGCCCAACAGTATTTGAAAGCAATTTTGAGGTAGCTGGTTTTCCAATTACTTTAACCAACTACTCATATAACTGATTTTCTTTGTATTATAGTATAGACAACATGACAAGATAATGATGATATCTGACATATTAAATGATATATACAGGGTGAGTCATAATGTGCGCAAAACTTTGGTGATGTCCTGTGATTACTGAACGGGGTACTCGACATTAATTTTAATGCCATTTTGTTCGTTAAGACTTGGGATTTTGTATGATGTCACATCCTACAGACTTCTATGAATTTTAAGTATAAAAATTTGAAAATTGAATCATGTCATATTTTCTCAGTTGGTGAAATATTACCATAGTTTTGGGCATGATTCTGCATCTGTTTAGTGATTCGCAATGACATCAAAATGATTCCACAATCCATTTTATTTCGTTCAACCAACAATCTGGACACAAACAAGCAATCTATGTTTTTTGAAGATTTTGAATTTGTCCTACAATTAGGAAATGTTTGATTTAACTAAGATATGCGAAATTTCAGCGCCAAAAGCTAAATTGTCTTTTTTTCGTTAACGATGGACTTAGAAACAAGATTGACTATTGTGAAATTGTTCTATTCCAATAACGAATCTCCAACTGCTACTCTACGTGCATATAAGAGAATGATGTCCTTGGACAATGATCCATTTCCACCTTCAACTATCAGTCGACTGATGCAGAAGTTTGAGGCAACAAAGACTCTCCATGACATCCAGTCTCCTGGTAGACCGTCCATTGTCAATGAACGTTCCTCTGCTATCGAGAAGTCGATCACCAATCTTAAAGCTGCAAATCCACTTGGTCATACTAGCTCTCGACAAGTCGCGCGTGAAACCGCTATCCCTCAACGCAGTGTCGTTCGAGTCCTACATCAAATCGGGATGCATCCATTCCGAATATCCCGAACACAGGCGATAAGTGAAGAAGACAAGCTGAAGCGTCTTGACTTCGCGAAGTGGATATTGGAGAATGAGGAAATCCTGCCAAACATTCTTTGGTCTGATGAAGCTTACTTTAGTTTAGATGGGCTCGTAAACCGACACAACTGTGTGATATGGGCATACGAAAATCCAAGATGCAATTTGCCGAAGAATCTCCACTCACCAAAGCTTTGCGTTTGGATGGCAATTTCTTCAAACTTCAAATTGCAGCCCCACTTCTTCGAATCGACTGTGGATCAAGAAAACTACACTAGCATGCTCCGTGATCACCTCATACCTGAACTGCAAAAGAGGCGGAAGATGAAGTCTGTCGTATTCCAACATGATGGAGCTCCTCCTCATTTCTCGAAGAAGGCACGAGACTTTCTATCAACGAAATTCCCCGAAAACCGAGTGATTGGTCGTGGTTACGGTCATCCTTGGCCACCGCGGTCTCCCGATTTGTCCCCATTAGACTACTATTTGTGGGGAACTTTGAAGGCTCGCGTGTATCACCAATTTGTTCCGAGAAACATTAATGAGTTAAAGGAGAAAATCTTTGAAGAAGTTCAAAATCTTGAAACAGATGAGCTCCAACGGGCCATTAACCATTTGCTCGTCAGAGTACAATGTGTTGTCGAGGCTGATGGAGGATTGTTTGAACACTTGCTGTAAATTGTCTATCATCAGTAATAAGCTTAATTATGAGAAGTCCTTAGGAAAATTTGTTTTTAATTTGAATTTTGAACGATTTAAATTGTGAAATTTAGGTAAATTCTAGTGAATTCAAAATTAGCTAGAATACTGTCAAATAATTGAAAGAGAAAAATAATATTGCACACAGCAAAACCCCATGACATGCTAAACAATATGGAAGAGAAACTCAATTCGAATAATTATTTTGGTCAGAGCTACAAGTCCTTGAAGTTTTGCGCACATTATGACTCACCCTGTATTATATAAAGTATTTCTTCAAATATAAGCACCTTCATTTTGGCAAAATTTGACATAGTTTTCGGTCTTGCTGCTTATATAAGAAGCGAAAGCGTTGCTTATAATCGAGATCAGTGGAAAAATTCACTGTACTTCTATTTTTCCGAATCTCTGTTTTTATGCTAACCTTTCGTATTTTGCCAAAAAATCACATGTAATGCTTCACGATTGTATATTAGTAGAAGTCCCGTTAATTCTCGGAACCGGTACTCATTAAGCGTCAAAATCCACTTCGCCTTAAATTCAGAGTTTCTATTCAGAGCACTCCTGTCTACCTGTGGATTGCAATATTGGATATTCTAGGATTGGAACTGGTCTCAGCCAAAAATTTTGAAGATTGGCAGGTGGTCGGTCGTTTTAATTAAGCTTAAGTCGACGTTTGACGACATTCATTCTAGAACTAGTTGTCTATCAATTAAAATAGAACTGCAACATTGTAGGAGTATAATAACATAATTTTTGTGATGCAAAGATTGCGAACCACTTCTTGAAAATTATCCTTCAAATCATTATTCAAAACGACTGACAGAACTGTACAACATCGCATGAG
Organism: Prostheceraeus crozeri; assembly: GCA_907163375.1. Lineage (NCBI taxonomy): Eukaryota > Metazoa > Platyhelminthes > Polycladida > Euryleptidae > Prostheceraeus > Prostheceraeus crozeri. The sequence goes on from CAJQUW010008671.1 coordinate 321,017, forward strand.
GAAATTTGATTAATTATTGTCTTTCCGCTTTGTAGGGAATAATGCTCAAAGACACAGTTATTGGAGGTACATGCATTAGTACGCTAGTAAGTCAATTTGACATTTCAGAACGTTAAAAAGCTTCTCAATGATAATAAAAGAGAGATCATCAATAGTAGTATATAGTGTGACATCCGGCGCGACGCTTCGCTTCGCTTTGCTTCGCTTCGCTTGCGCCGGATGTCACACTTTTGCGGGGGTTTTCAAAATTTTCAAAAAAATCAAAATTTCAAGGGCGAAAATTTAAGTTGTCTCAAAATATCACGTGGTCTAAGAATTTTGAAAATTTAGGCAGACGAAAATTTAAGTTGTCTCAAAATATCACGTAGTCTCAATATACCAGAAGATTGTATTCAAAATATTTATTCAAAATATTTATTCAAAATATTCATTTAAAAATGGAAGAAACACAAGTGGATGAAACAAAAGTGGAAGGAACCTCAAGAATATATCCTTCGTTATCATATGAACGTAGTTCTACTTTAATGGACATTGAAAAGATTAACATTGAAAAAATGAATAAAGAAAAACACAAAGATAGAGTAAGGTAGAGTCTCAATTATTATTAAGATTAGAGCATTATAAAAAATTAAGAAAGAGATGGACTCAAGTTAAGAATGTAACACAAGGAATTGGCATATTCTTAACAATAAGTCTAGGTGCTTTAACAATTGTTATATCTTCAGGTGTTTTAGTAATTCCAGTAGTTGCTACTGCTTTAACAGGTACGGGTGTTTTTGCAACTTCACTTGTTACAATGTTAGATAAATCTTTAATAACTAAGAAACGAAAATCATTAAAAACTAAGCATTTACATATTAAAGAAGTCTATGATAAACTACATTACTACTTTCAAAGAGTATGTGATGATAATGTTATTACGTTAGATGAGATTGAAAAATTTGATCAAATAGCTAATGAAGTAAATCAAACCTTTCAATTACAGTCCGAAAAAGTTGATGATAAGAATAGACAGGATGGCAAAATTTCTAGTGATGGTAAAATTTCTAATGAAGAAAATGACAAAATTTTTTTAGAAGAGCTAAAAACTTTAAGCGAAAATTTAAGCAAAACTTTATTAAACAAAACTTAAAACGAGAAAACTTTAAACGAAAAGATGTCAAACAACAAAGCAATAAAAAAATAATTTGTTCAGTAAAATGTTTTTGTTGTATTCCAATGTTACCACAAAATTCAAATATTATATTTTAAAAATGGATAAAATTAGAGCTGATAATTTTAAAAGAATAAAACAATTAGAAGAGTTAATAAAACAAAGAAATATTATGAAAGAAAATCATCTTCAACATAGAATGATAAAAGCTGGTATTCAATCTGATATGTTTGAAAAAATGCAGCAAACCGAGCAAGTAAAAACTGATTTTGAGAAAACTATGAAACCATTTAAAACTCTTGAAAAAGAAAGTACAAATAATGATAAACAAATTGATATAACAGATCCAGAGCACAAAACTATATTAGATGACTATGGATTACTAGAATCAAACATTAATAAGAAATTACCAAAATCTATGCAATTTGAACATTCTATTTCATTTATAGATGGAAAAATACTACCTAGATTTTATCTCGGACAAAAAGAAATATTTCCACAACCTTTTCGAGGTTTAATTTTTTCACCAGATAAATCTCCTTTTAATTTAGATAGAAATTTTGTTAATCTTTTAAGAGGAGCAGCTTTAAATAATTATGCTGTAGAAGATCTTATAAAATATAAAGCTATGTTAGATAGAGTTGGTGCAGTAAAATCTCTTAGACGTTATAAACAATTAGAAAATTTATTATCAACGGGGGTTAAAGTAGGAAAAGGTTTATCTGAAAAACAGAAAACTGAAACAACTGTATTTTTACCAGATGATCCACAAGAATTACTAAATAGATTAAATATTTTAATATCTGCAATAAAAGAAGGACATAATTCTAGTTTCAATGAAATTCATGCTATATTGAAAAGACTGTTAGAAAAGAAGATTCTAAATGAAGAGGATTATAAAAGTGTAGCTGAAATATGTTGTTGTTTTTAATTTTTTATAAAAAAAATATTTCATAAAAAAATATTTATTTAAAATTTTAACTAAAAAATGTGTTCTGCAGATTTAGACAAAATTAATAATCATTTAGAAAATTTGACAGAGATTTTGGGTTCATCAAAATTTAGTACGACGTTAAAAATTATAACAACTACTTCATCACACACTTGTAATTTAGAACCCATTCTACATTTGGAACAAAATAAAAATTATCAAATTGCATTGACTAGTTTCTCTACATTTAACACTATTCAAAACGTTATCAAAGATGTGAATGATCAATTTAGATATTCTACTGATAAAGGCAAAACATGGAAAATACTAACTTTTCTTCCTGGTTCTTACGAAGTTGAATCAATATCAAATGAAATTAAGAGACATTTAGGTATACCATTTAAAGATAAGAAACAATTACATTTTGCAGTTGAACCGTCAGTTAATAAATTTTCTCTTACTTTAGACGAAAATCATCAAGTTGATTTTAATCATGATAGATCATTGTCAAAGCTATTAGGATTTAATAAACAAACAAGGTTATCATTTAGGTGAGAAGATTCCAAAAATAACTGAAATAAATTCAATTGTTGTACATTGTGACATTATTGAAGGAGGATATATAAATGGTAAATTATCGAATTTAATATTCAGTTTTCCAGCTTTTACTGTACCCATTGGTTATAGATTAAATGTATTTCCACAAACATTAATATATTTTCCTATTACAAGAAAAACTATTAACAACATTAACATTAGAATCACTGATGAGAAAGGACAAGAAATAAATTTTGGAGGTGAAGAGATTATGATAGATCTTTTGGTTCGGGAGGTATAAACTCCCACGCGAAGCTAGAGAAGTTTAATTTTCTTCTTCTTCTTTAGAAACAAAAAATGAAAAAAAATAAATATAAAATTTTTTTATTAAAAAATGAGTGAATTACCTCCATTTAATAAAAAAAAACTTAAATTCAATCATCATCCAAATTTATCTAATAAAGTTTTGTCAGTTATTTGTGGAAGATCAGGTTGTGGAAAAACGTATCTATTGTTTAAAATTTTAACGACTCCAAATTTTTTGGATTATAACAATCTTATAATTTATACAACAACGGCAGAACAACCCGTCTATCAATTTTTAAAATATGGATTTGAAAATAATCTTAAAAAAACAGCAATTGCTTCATCATTCAAAGAATATGAAAAATCTGAAGATGAAGAAGAAATAAGTTCGTGGTGTGAAGAAGCAGCAAAAAATAATCAGTTAGTTGAATCCAATAAAAATAAGCATATAAAGATACAATTAATAGATGATAGTGGTAATATGCAAGATCCTAGTAAACTAGATAAAACAATGAAACATTGTGTAATTTTTGATGATTGTGTTAATGACAGAAATCAGTCAGTTCAGAGAAATTATTTGACAAGAGGTAGACATAATAACTGTAGTGTTTTTTATTTAACACAAAGTATGTATTCATTAGACGGAAGTGTTATTAGAAAGAATGCAAATATATTTATACTATTTGAAATAAATGCAAGAAACTTAAGTGATTTGTCAAGAGATTTATGCGTAAGAAATAAAGATGAATTTAAACAATCGTGTAACAATGCTTGGTCAAAAGATTATGGATTCATTACAATTAATATTGATAAAAAAATTCATGATAGAGTTATAGAAAATATTTTCGCGGAGTGTACGAATAAATTTTTCTTATAAATTTTTTGTTAATAAAAATAAAAAAAAATATGTTGAATGATTATAAGATAGAGCATGTACCAGTTTTAAAAGATTATCGTCATCCTACAAATCCTGTAAATTCGAAGAAAGAAGTTAGATTTTATTATCATCATAAATACGTATCGCTCGTTGAAGATTATCAAACAAAACATGGTATTAAACCGTGTGTTAAAACAAAAGACTTTCCACTTTGTTTAAGAAGTTTCCGAGTATTTTTGGCGTATAATAATTTATGGTGGTTGGTTAAGAAAGAACATTTAACAACACATGAATTAGAAACATTACATCAATTCCATATTCCTGTGTATATGCAAAAACGGAACCGAGGTTCTATGTAAAAATTATTTTTTTTAAAAAAAAATATGAATCGTGAAATGTCTCTCGGACAAACGTCTAGGATTGATGAATTAATCAAGAAACAAACTGCTGAGTTTGATGCGCAAATTAAACTTAGTAAACGTAGTAAACGTATTAAAAAACAGAAACGTACTAGGCGTAGTATTAGACGTAATTTTAAAAAAACAGAAAAGTGGAACAAAAGAAATATTAGAAACTCCTATTACTGATATCTTTTTTGATGATAGAATTAAGGATGAACTTGGTGATGATTTATGTAATTTATTTAATCCAAATGAAATTAAATATGAAAATGTATCTTTTATTAATGTAGTAAATGATATGCGGAAACTTTTAGCAAATGGTAAAATTATTAATTTACTTGGAAAAGTTATTAAAGATCAGGAAAATATAATTCAAAATTTTTACGTAACCTTCTATAATAAAAAATCATTTGAAACATGGTTTTCGAATCTGGATGAGAAATCCGATGCTAACGAATGGATTTTTACAGGTGATATTAAATATGAAGATTTTGGAATGAAGTTAGTACAAAGATCGCATAGAGGGGCAGGGATTAATATGAAATATAGAATCAAAGAATATTTCGGTGAATATTGTTATATTCCTTCTGAAGATTTTTGTTTTATTAAATGTTATAATGTTTTACGAGGTTTTAATGAAGAACAAGGAAAAATTATGAAAGAAATGTTTAATAATTTTTTATATAAAGAGAAAGCCACATCTAGAACAGGAGTAATGTCAAATTGCAAATTTTCTCAATTCAATAAATATTTTGGAGAATGTGTTCAATATTATAGTCCTGCCAATCGTCATTTAAATCCTAGAGGAATGGAAACGTTTCATAATTATGTTTATTACAATTATTTTCACGAAGGTTCAACAATTGGACACTATTGTTTAATTAATAAATCTCATAAATTAAAAGCTATTAGAGAAATTGAAAATAATTTCAAACCAATATATAAAACAGTTACTGATGAAAATCTAACAACGCGTCCATATATAATCATAACAAAGAAAAAAATTGACTATAGTTCAACATATATTTGGGATCTCGAAACTTTTCTTGATCCTAACTGTTCAACGGCTCACCCTATTCCTTATGCTGTAGGAGCTATTAATTTTAATAAATTTATATGTTGCTTACCGAAACAAAGATTGAAAGAATTAGAAACACGTTTGTTAAGTGATATGATTAAAATTAAACGATCAAATGATGAAGATGAAATTAAAAAACTTAAAAAACAGATTAATGAGTATAATAATTTAACTGAATTAGAATTTAATAAACTTCAAAATTGTGTGAAAATATTTACGAGAACTGAGGATGATGAATGTCCGATCGGGGGAAACCCAGAGGACGTATGTCCGATCCATCAATTTTTTAAAACTCTTGGAAAATTTAATTGTTCTAGAGTAACTTTAATAGCTCACAATTCATCAGGTTTTGATTCCTATTTTCCGATAAAAGCTAATTTTAAATTATCTAAACCGCCTCTTAAAACTTCAAGAGGAATATTGACTGCTTCATTACAAAATCCTTATACAACTGAATGTGTTAGTAGATATATTCAAAAATCTCTTAGATTTAAAAACAATATGAAAAAAGATTCACCTTCAGGTAAATTAGCACTTCAAACTATTATAATGAAATGTAGTTATCAACATGTAAAAACAAGTCTTTCTAAATGGTGTGAGAATGTTAAAATTCCTACGAATGTGTGTAAATTAAATTATGAAATTGGAGACATAACACATGAAAATTATAAAGAAAAAGAAAATGAATGGAGACCATATTTAGTTAATGATATTCTTTCCTTAGCTTTTTGTATCTACAAATATAATAATGTTATGCGAGATTTAGTTGGTGAAGATATAACTACTAATTTAACATCCTCTGCTTTAACATTTAACGGTTGGATGAAAAGCGTACAAAATGACAATATAAATATTCATTCTCATATAGATTTATGGGCTAGAAATTATATTAGAAAATCTGTTAAAGGTGGAAGAGTTTCAGCAAATATAAGAAAATACATATCGCCATTTTGTAGCATCTTGTTACCAATATTAAAACAGTATTTACCTGGTCGCTACGCTGGGGGGACTTTGTCCCTTGGTCGCTACGCTGGTGGGGCTTTGTCCCCTTGGAAGTAATTTAATAGATTTAATGAAACAGTATCGAGATTTAGGAGATAAAACTGAAATTTGTAATAAAATTTCAAATCAACTACTTGAACAAAAAAATGAATTTCTAATGGCTTTTGATGCAAAATCTTTATATCCATCAGCTATGTATGATGAAAATTCAGAATACCCTAAAGCTGAATCAGCTAGAAACTTTCGTCAAGAAGAAGAGCGGGAAATAGTATATAAATTTAATACTCAAACATTTAGACCTAAAACTGGAATATTCTCTGTTGTGTTTCAATATCCGAATGATATGTTTTTCCAACCAGTTCCTATAAAAGATAAAGTTAAAAATCAAAATAATAATTCTCATGTAAAAGTAATCAGGTTTAGAAATGGTATATGTTATGATGTATTAACTTCTGTAGACATACAAGAAATTGTTAGATGTGGGGGAAAAATCTTACATATTACTGATGGTATAATTTATGAAAAAAATTATCAAGTTTCACCATTTCGAAATTATATTGAAAAACTTTTTAATTTGAGAAAAAGATATAAAACAGAAGGAAATACTGTAGGTGATGAGTTAAATAAATTATTGATGAATTCGCTATATGGCAAAACTGTGCAAAAAGATATAACCACTAAATATCATTTATGGAATGAGAATACATTGAGAAAAAATTTCACTCAAAAAGTAAAAGATTATGAAAAATTAAATGATGAACAATATTTAGCGAAAGTAGAAATGGAAGATGATGAATTTCTCAAAACTAATATTGTAAAAGATGGGAAGACGTCATTCATGCTATCACACTTAGTTTCTTTCATTCTTTCTCACTCTAGAAGAATCATGAATAACTTTATTGTAGAAATTAATGGTTTCAAAGAAAAATACATTCATTATACAGATACTGATTCAATATATATTTCCAATGAGCTCTTTAATAAATTAGACGCTGCTGGATATGTTGGATGAGAATTGTGTCAAGGGAAAAATGATTATGGAAATGGTGGAATTATTTTAGCAATGTTTATTGCACCTAAAGTAAAATACTGTATTACTGTAGATGAGTAAGGGAGACTTAGTGAAAAGAAAACATTCAAAGGTTATTCACAAAACAAAGTAAAAGTAGAAGATTTTCTAAAATTATATTCGGGGAAAACATTATCGACTACAGTTAATAAACCGTGGAAAAGATCTTTAGAAACTGGAATTAGTATTCCTGATAAAAATAATAATACTGAAGAAAAAAAATTTTCTGGTTAAATAAATATTCTTAAACGTCAAGCACCTGATGAAAATGAAATTATGTTACCTTATAACGGAGAAGATATTCAAGCTGAAATATTTCAAACAATCATCTGTGAGAGTAATTTAAGTGATGATGATGACACGTGGGAATAATAATTTTTTTATTACATCTAAAAATTTTATAACATCTAAAAATTTTATAACATCTAACAAATTTATAACATCTAAAAATTTTATTACATCTAAAAAATTTATTACATCTAAAAACTTATCACATCTAAAAACTTATTACATCTAAAAACTTATTACATCTAAAAACTTATTACATCTAAAAATTTTATTACATATGAAAATATATTTATCGAATATTTTGGTATTTTCGATTAAGTTTTATCATATTAAGTTTCATCATATAATGTTTTATCAAAAGATAATTTAAATTTATTTTCACTAACTATTGATTCTTCATCATCATAAATTGATTCTTCATCATCATCATAAATTACACTTTTTGGGATTGGATACCATTTCCTGATAGGATACCATTCTCTTATTGGAATATCTAATTCTAAATTACATTTTTTATCTGATAATAATATAATTGAGAAAAATATTGGTCTTTGATCTCTTTTGGAAAATTTAATAACACCACCATAATCTGAATCACTTTTAGTTTTTATTAAAGATGATAAAATTTTAAATTGATTAGATGTAAATCCTAATTTAAATTATGTAGACCCGACACATAGTTGTCTAACAGTATCTTCAACTATACCATCATTATTATTTTCAATTGTAAGAAAATGAAATTTAGATAAATTTTTATAATTACTAATATTTTTATAATCTTTTTTACCATTTACACCATTTTCAGATGTTTCTGAATCATCATCTATATTATCATCATCTATATTATTATCATTATTATCATAAGATTCTTTAAGATCGGGCAAAGCCCTAGAACCTTCGGTTCGTTTATTATGATTATGGTCATTGTTAATAGTATAAGGTGTTGTCCACATATAAATTTTCTCTTGTTGAGCTAAACCATTTATATAAGATTTTAATAAATTAATATTTAAGTTGGAATATAATCCTATATACATATCATCATCATATCTTTGCGGCATTTCTAATGTTTCTTGTTTATAAATTGTATCTCTATAATATACTTGACATAATAATTCTTCGTTATGCTTTTTACTCTCTATATGAATGTTATATTGATTTTGTTCATCAACAAATAATCTTATTTTTTCTTTGGAAAAAGATTTTAATTTTTTAACTAATTCTTTAATATTGATATAATTAATAATTTTAGTTTCTATCCAATCAGTATTACTAATCGGCAAAACTGCTCTAATAAAACCATAAACATTATTATGACCAATAATAACCATATTTTCTTTATTTAATTCAACATAAGCTACATCATTATATTTACTTACAATCTCCATAAATTTAATAAATGGATCACCTGGAAAAATACAATAATTGGTCTCTATAGAAGGTAAACCTTTAGTCTGTTCTCTAAATATTTCGGCTTGTAATTGAAATAAAATATTAACATCTATACATGGATTATTATTATTATTATTATCAAAACATTTATTTTCAAATCCCGTTGATCTCGTCGAATAAGAAGAACAGGATGATGCGGACGAATATAATTTTTTTAAATTTGGTTTTTCCATTTTTTTATTTTTATTAGAAAAAAATTTATTTTTTTTATTTTTATTAGAAAAAATTACTTTTTTATTGTTTTAAAAATGATGTTACCAAATGTTGGTGGAGGTGCATATATCCCGAATAATCGTGAATTAGAAATAGAGATAGAAAAGTATATTATGAAAACTGGAGACGTTTTATCTGGTCCATTGCATCTTTCTATTCTTCCGCAACAAAATACAGAGTTAACAAATAAACAATATGTTGATACACAAATCAATGACTTAAAAGAAAAATATATAAACGATGTTTTGGTTCCACTGATGAATGAATTAAAGTTGCTAAAACTTAATGACAAATCATTAAACGAAAAATTATTAAAACTTGATAAAAAGGATAGAGAGCTAGAAGCAGATATAGCAAAACTTTTTAAAAAGATTTCAGAACAATCAAAAATTTTAATATTACTTTCTATAAATTTAAAATCTGCAGTCATTAAAAATAAACATCAGATAAAAATGTTAAAAGAACAATTAGAAGATGAAATAGAAAAACTACCTGAAAGAATAAAAAAATTTAAAGCAGTTACAAACTACATTCCAAAAAGTGTTGATGAATTAAGTTCTAAAATTACTCAACAAATGAAAAAGATGAATAGAATAATAAATGAAGTAAACTCGCTTAATCAAAGAGTTGATAAAATGAAAACTCTTAAAATCAATTTAGAAAATGAATTAAAGAAAAATTTACAAGAAAACTCTAAAGAAAATAAAGAACAGTTAGATGCTGTTAAAAGACAATTAGATGTTCTTAAAATTAAGTTAAATGCACTTAAAACGGCATTGAAGATAAATCAGCAGAAAATGCAAGTTAATAGAAAAGAAATTAAAGTACATCACACGCTGCTTGACGCAATAGATAAAGTGCAACAGTCAATTAATAAAGTTATCTCGAAGTTGTTGTCCATTCACAAACGTAAATCTTAAACGGACCAAAGGTCCTCGAGGCTTTAACCGATCATAAATATTTTTCCCAAAAGACAAATTTATTCCTAAAAAATGCCTATAATTTATAAACACAATCTTAAACATTTTGCTTCAAATCAAAAAATTGCTCATGAACCATCTATGAAATCTGTTTACCATTATGACAGTGTAGAAACAATCGGAACACAAAAGTTCCTAGGCACCGCAGGTGCCGTCCAAAAAGAAGGGGCTGGCATCTTTTCTGGTATTGGTAGTATCGTTAACTTAATTAAAAATAATAAAGATTTGATTACATCTGCTGCAAAAGGAGCAGCTGCTATAGGTAGTACAGCTAGTGCAATATCAAATGCTGTTAAGTCTCAAAACGAATTAAAACAACTAGAAGCTATTCGTAAGCTTAGGAATGATTCTGAAGAACTAAAAAATTTAAAAAAACTTTCAGAGGAAAAAAAAATAAAATTGCTAACATAGCTGTAGGGGGTGAAACCTTGAGGAGCGGAGCTCCGTCTGATAGTAAACATAAGAAGAAATCAGGCGTAGCCATAAAACGTTCAATTGAAGAAATAAGAGGTAATGGCGTGAGTAGCAACCTTCGGTCTAACCAGCAAAGCTGTAGCGGAGCTGGTCTAGCAAAATTCTAAAATTATGTTTTAGTAAAAGTTTTTAGTAAAATTTTTTCTGTGTGTGAGAAAAACAAAAAGTCAAATTATTTTTTATAAAAATGTCTTCGCTTATCGAAAATAAATTTAGATTAGACGATCCTCCGTTCGTCAGTTATAATCAAAAAAAGAATGACTATATAAGAATTGCTATGAATCCCGGATCTTCCAGTAGAGTAAATACTGGAGGTGATTTAATTTTTGAAGTTGATAATCAACAAAGTTATTTATATCTACCTGATTCATTTTTACACTGTGAATATTCTTTATATAGTGATGTCAATTTTACAACACCATTACCTGATACCGATAATATTGCACTAGAGAATAATTTCTTTCCAAAATTATTTACACAAATGCGTTTAGATGTTGCAACTCAAAATATAGAAACAATAAGTGATTCTCCAGGTGTAATTGATACAATGCTTAGATTTGTAACAATTGGTGAAAATAATAAAAAGTATGAAATCGAAGGTTGGTTTCCTGATACTAATGATGGTATAATTGTTGATGATTTAACTCACGCTGGAACAGACGCAGCAGGAATTGCGAAAGATGTAGAAAATATTGCAGAACATTTAAATAAAACAAATAATGATGCATATAAAGACAGACGTGAATTTAACAAGAAAAGTAAACAGACAGTTAATTGGTCATTGTCTCCATTATTCGGATATTTAGATTATGATAAAATATCATATCAATTAAAATTTAAATTAATAATTCATCGCACAGCAAATAATGAATTAATCTTTTTTGGTAAGACTGGAAAAAAAGCATATTTAAAAATTGATAGACTTGAATGGTGGATTAAGCATATTACTCCTAGTTTAGAGATTGAAACAGCTATTGCAAAAAGATTAAATACTAACAAACCAATTCCAGTAAATTTTCTAAAGCGTACAGCTAGTTCAGTAACTTTTTCCGAACAAAGATTTAACTGGCATTTTACTAGAACTGCGAATACTCCAAGATATTTATTACTAACTTTTCAAAGAAATAATTCTCCAAGTTTTGATAAGAACAATAATCTCTTCCATATTAATACAATTCGAAGTTTACAAGTTTCATTAAATCAAACCCGATATCCAATTGATCCATTAAGATTCGATGATACCAATAATCAATTTATGGAAGGATATGATTCTTATCGTAATCTTTGTATAGAATTTGGAGTTGAACCACAATTAACTCCTGGTGATTGGAGACATTTATATCCTGTTTTCTGTTTCGATTTAAGTGCACAATCTGAAGATATTATCAAGACTGGTTGTGATGTAACAATTAATATTGAAAAGAAAGATTCCACAACTTCATTGATGGCTTATGGTTTATTGCTAGAAGATGTAAAATATTCAATTGAAATTCTTAATGGAAAGATGGTTAGGATAGGCTAAAGCCAGAGGAGCTTCGCTCCAATCGGTTAGTAACCTTAGGACCTTTGGTCCGATAGGCTAAAGCCCAAGACTTCGTCGATTAATTAATTTTTTCATAACTTAAAATTTTTTTATTAAAAATGTCGCAAGCGAAAAGTAATAATAATAAAACTGTTGAATTAAAATTGCGTAATATTGTTGACAAAAATACCCCTAAAACTATTACGATTAACAAAAAAAATATTACATAAGTAAACCAATGATAGAGAATATTCAATTACAAGAAGAAAAGAATGGCGGGATTCTCCCATTAATTCCCCTAATAATAGGTGGCATAGCAGCTGCAGGAAGTGTTGCAGGTGGGACAGCTGGTATTGTCCAAGCAGTAAATAAAAATAAATCAGAGAAGGCAGCATTAGAAGAACAAAAACGTCATAATAGAGAGTTAGAGAAAGTTGCTAGGGGTAAAGGAGTAGTAGATAATTTTATTAGTAAATTAAATTTAGTTGATGAAGGAAAACGAGTTCTCAAAAATATTCTCCACAATGTTGATGATTTAATTGAAATTAAAGAAACTAAAGATGGTTCTGGAATATATCTAAGTCCTAGTATGATTCGGTAATAACCTCAGGACCTTTGGTCCGATCGGCTAAAGCCTCAGAACCTTTGGTTCTATTAGGTAAAACATCTGTTTTATCTTTTAAATTTTTTTATCTTTTAAAATGAATTCTACAAATTCCGAAAATTTAATTAAATTAAAAATTTCTAATTTAGATTTATTAAATTATCTATTAAACAAAAATAAAAACTCAAATTTTCAGCATATTGGAGGTGACATACAAAAAACATTAGAAAACTTTCCTGGATTTATTTGGAGTAAATATTCGAAAGAAAAACATCTTCCTGGTCATTCATATACCGGTCCAGGAACTCGATTAGATATAAGACTAGATGAAAATAATAATCCGAAACCAGGTGAAGAACCAATAAATAGAGTAGATGCCGCAGCTTACAGGCATGATTTAGCTTATCGAAATCATGATCTAAGTTCTCGACATGCAGCTGATAAGAAGATGATTCAAGAATTAGATAGTATTCAAAATCCTACATTTAGAGAAAAAATTGAAAGAATGTTTGTTAAGAAAGCTTTACAAGCTAAAATATTATTCGGCCAGGGTTTAAATGAATCGACAGCAAAGCTGTCTGAGAGCAACGCTCGAACCTACGCGTCTGAAATGTCGAATGATCTAGGACGCTATGCGTCTGAAATGTCGAATGACCTAGGACGCTATGCGTCTGAAATTCATAAAGAATACAGAAAGCCGAAATATCTATTGAAAGTAAAAGTATTTAATAAAGATGATATTTGGAGTGCTGATCTTATTCATATGCCGAATGAAAAAGATTATAAATACGCATTGACCGTTATAGATTTATATACACGATACGCTTGGGTAAAGCCTTTAAAAAATAAAAGTGGTCTATCAGTTAAATATGCGTTTGAAGAAATCTGTAAAGAAAGTAAGAGAAAGCCAAAAAAATTGTTTGTTGATAAAGGGTCGGAATTTTATAACAGAAACGTTCAGCCACTATTTGAAACTGTTTATTCAACTGAAAATGCAGGGAAGGCCGTAGTGATAGAAAGATTCAATCGGACGTTAAAAAATAAATTATTCAAGAAATTTACTGAGCAAAGAAATCAGAAATGGTTGAAGATATTACCAGGAATTGTAGAAGAGTACAATAATAAAGTTCATTCTGGTATTGAAGAAACTCCAAAGAATGCTTCTGACGACCCTGATTTAATCCGAAAGAAAATTTTCGAGAATAATTATTCGAATGAGAGTAATCCGAATATGCAGAAACTTAAGCCGAAATTTAAAATTGGTGATAGAGTTAGAATATTTAAATATAAGAATAAATTTGAAAAAGGCTTTGTTGGCTATTGGACTAAAGAAATATTTGAAGTTTGCAAAATAAATCAAACTTATCCGATTACCTACGAAATCAAAGATTTAGATGACGAAAATATCAGAGGCCGATTTTATCAAAATGAATTACAACGAACTGATTTTTAATTATCATTATTATTGGAACTAACGTTTCGGGAATGAAATTCCCTTGTTAGGCGTAGCCATAGAACCTACGGTTCGTTCAATTCTAACATAATATCTAGAAATGGTACTCCTTCCTGTAATTTAAATAAAACATAAAGACATAATTGACCGCAATATGTAGTTCCTGGTTTTTGAATTTGAAATGTATTATAAATTCCATTGCCAAGTAATTTTTTGACTTCGTTTGTAGGTGGAAGTCCGTATGAGTCGAACCAATAGTTCTCAGCCTCCGGGCGGTCAAAATAATAATTATCTCCGTTTTTACTAAAAATACCTGCTGACCAATGTACGCCTTTTTGGTCTGAAGTGTGAAGATTCGTTATGAAATTTACAGTTTGAACTTTGTTCCGGGAACTGAAGGTTCCTGTTGGCCTATTTTTGATCAATTGTAATTCGACTCTCATTAGGACATGAAAATTCTTTATTCCCAATTGATGTGCAATTTTCTTTAGATCAAAATTCGTTGTTGTCTGTGTTCCATATAGTTTAAAAAACTCCTTTATGTTTCTCATTTTATAATTAAAAAAAATTTCTTATAGCGACCCCTAGAAGACAGAAGGGAGGAGGTATTGATTTAAAACCGTTCTCTAATGATGTCTTTCCTTACTACTTAGTCAGAAGGGAAGCGGTATTGATTTAAAACTGTTCTCTAATGTTGTCTTTCCTTACTACTTAGTCAGAAGGGAGGGGGGTATTGATTTAAAACTGTTCCACAATGATGACTTTCCTTGCTACTTAGTCAGAAGGGAGGGGGTATTGATTTAAAACTGTTCTCTAATGATGTCTTTCCTTACTACTTATTCGATTTTGAAATGATTTAATTTAATCTAAATTAAAAACGTTACATTGTTCCATTTTATTCTTATGAACTCTTGTTAATGGATATTGATTGTTTTATCTGTATTAAGACATTAGCAACATCTGTTACCAAATTTCTCAACATGAACAGCTGCCACCAGTTTAAGCTATTCAGTATGAGAGAATTCTTTATGACCCGCATAACTCATAACTTTTCACTTGAACAGCTGCTGCCATTATTCCACGTATTACTGCGTGCATTCATTCTGTGAGCGTTCTACGAGAGTGTGTCTGCTTACGAATCATCTGTGACCTTTATCTATTTTGGTCAATTTCATCAGCGACTTTCAACAATTTCATTTTTATCATAATTAATTCACTACGTTTTAACGAAAATGGCACGTTCAAGCATCGCCTTTGCCGATTTGAAAAGAAAAATTTCAGACACTATTGTGAACGAAGATCAACGGGAGAAGTGTATTGAGATGCTAACAGAATTTCAGGAGAAATATCTTAAACCAAGGGAAGAAGAAGACATCCACGCATCAAAAACATTCAGAGAATTTTTAGTGATAAATCGATTTGAAGACACATTGCAAGATAACGCCATCAATATCAGTTCAAACTATAATTTTGAAGAAGAAATTCAAAGAGACATCTTGGCATCAGAGCTAACTAATTATTTAGCACATTTAAGAAGAGAAGAAGACATTTCGGTGAACAATACTGTGAAGTTATCGTTGTTAAAAGGAAGAGCTTTGACTGCAATCCGGGGAAGTGGCCATGTTTGTAAACAATTAGGTTATTCGAGAGGCTATAGCATCTTTTTAAGAAAATTTTATAAACTATATTTACGATTTCCGTTTATTAAGAACTCGACGGAATCTATATCATTTTTCAAAAGGAACTTCGCTATTATTGACTCGTATCTTCGCCATGGGAGACACCGCCCAACCCTTGATCAAATTTTAAACTCAATCAATTGAAACGGTAAGCTACTCCCAATAGATAATAGTACTATGACCCTTCTCTTATTTCAATTTACGAGAAACAATTGTATCATGGCATAATACATTTTCTAGTCAACATATTTTATTCGTTGTAAACCATGCTACTTGTCCTCATTGGTTTTATAGTTCTATGAGCCTTACCTTATTTTACTCATACAGAAACAATTGTATCATGGCATAACACATTTTCTAGTCAACATATTTTATTCGTTGTAAACCATGCTACTTGTCCTCATTGGTTTTATAGTTCTATGAGCCTTACCTTATTTTACTCATACAGAAACAATTGTATCATGGCATAACACATTTTCTAGTCAACATATTTTATTCGTTGTAAACCATGCTACTTGTCCTCATTGGTTTTATAGTTCTATGAGCCTTACCTTATTTTACTCATACAGAAACAATTGTATCATGGCATAACACATTTTCTAGTCAACATATTTTATTCGTTGTAAACCATGCTACTTGTCCTTATTGGTTTTATAGTTCTATGAGCCTTACCTTATTTTACTCATACAGAAACAATTGTATCATGGCATAATACATTTTCTAGTCAACATATTTTATTCATTGTAAACCATGCTACTTGTACATAGTACTTGTCTGTGATGTGAATAAAATATTTCAAAGATGGAAATGTGTTTTCATTTTGTATCGAGTTAAAGCAGTAGCAGCTACTGGAATTGTAAGAACGCCAGATGAAATGACAATTGTTAAAGCATTAGACCATCTCTTTCTTAATTTTTTATAATGCTCTAATCTTAATAATAATTGAGATTCCTCATCTTTCATATACCTTACTCTATCTTTGTGTTTTTCTTTATTCATTTTTTCAATGTTAATCTTTTCAATGTCCATTAAAGTAGAACTACGTTCATATGATAACGAAGGATATATTCTTGAGGTTCCTTCCACTTTTGTTTCATCCACTTTTGTTTCTTCCATTTTTAAATGAATATTTTGAATAAATATTTTGATTACAATCTTCTGGTATATTGAGACTACGTGATATTTTGAGACAACTTAAATTTTCGTCTGCCTAAATTTTCAAAATTCTTAGACCACGTGATATTTTGAGACAACTTAAATTTTCGCCCTTGAAATTTTGATTTTTTTGAAAATTTTGAAAACCCCCGCAAAAGTGTGACATCCGGCGCAAGCGAAGCGAAGCGAAGCGAAGCAAAGCGAAGCGAAGCGTCGCGCCGGATGTCACACTATATACTACTATCAATATGTTGAAACCTGAATTGGGACATATTGCTTCCACTCTTGCTGCTGTTAAACATCGTATTGAAGGAATTGAGGAATCAGTTTCTGAAATGAAAGAGATAAATAAAAGATAATAAAAGAGAGAGCATCAATATGTTGAAACCTGAATTGGGACATATTGCTTCCACTCTTGCTGCTGTTAAACATCGTATTGAAGGAATTGAGGAATCAGTTTCTGAAATGAAATTGATTGTTTCCAAACATGAGGAAGAAATTAATTACATTAATCAACTTCCTTCAATAGCTTTATCTGGAGATAAGTTATACAAATAATTGTCTGAGGAAGTGGATGAAAGCCTTTTTAGGATCAATAATGTCATCCCGGAGTCTGTCGGTTCCGTTGAGGACCGAATGGCTGAGGACAAGAAGAAAATTGAAGCTATGTTAATTGAGTTTGATAAGCAAATAGATGTATCAATTTTTAGACATTGCGAGTCGGTCGTCCTGGTTCACAGCATTCTAGACTACTTCGTATAACTCTTGATGGTCCCCATTCAAGGGATGCCATATTGCGTAAAGATAAAGATCTACGAAAGTCAGTGAATTTTCGCAAGGTCTATGTGAGTACAGGTAAGACGCCTGCCTAACGTTTAGAGCTCAAAAAGTTGAGAGAGAAGTTGAATGGACGCAGGTTGAATGGCGAAAACGTAACCATATACAAACAGCGAGTTGTTGTCCGTGGTAGGGATGTTATTGGAAATTTTCAGTAACGCATTTTTCGCATGGCAAGGATAAAGTGCTCCCTTCTATTTTTCTAATGAACGCGAGATCACTTTTTCCTTATTTTGACGAGATAAGTGCTATTGTATCTTGTGTGTATCCTGGTATTGTGTTGATAACAGAATCGTAGTTACAGTCAAACATTTCCGATGATATAATCAGTATTAATTGTCATAATTCCTTTTGATGTGACAGGATGAATCGCATCGGTGGTGGTGTGTGCGCGTATATATCATCACCTTTGCCATGTACATCTATAGACTTTTCCTCGCACCCATGTTGTTATGTCTAAGGTTGCCAACTTTACGCATTTTTCTAGTTTGTCCTACCAAGATTAAAAGTTAGTGTACTAAAAGACATCGCCATTTTCTTCGCTGATATGTTGGATAACGAGTTACTGAAATATCCCAATTCACGCATCGTTGCATGTGATGACTTTAATAATTTTGACTGTTCCACATTTTCTCAGCAGTTCGCTTCACGCAACCATGTTACAATGCCTACCCGCAATGATTCTTTGCTGGATCAGGTTTGGATGAATGCTGAGCTTGCAGAATTCTATAAGGATCATGCATCAATGGGGCCGCCAATTAGTTCCTCTGATCATTATACTGTTATTTTACTGGAGAGAAAGACAAGACTATTCATAAAACACTAGCCCAAATTGCACTAGCCAAAGTCTGGGACTTTGGCTAACACACATCCGGCTGACATTCGATTTAGTGTATGCACTATGTAGTGAGGAATGCTGAGAAGACGATGGTGAAATAATCAAGTTAACTAATCCTTCGAATCTGAAGAAATTGTGGTAATCGAAGCACTTTTCTGGAACTCACATTAATCCGCAAGCGACGCACGCCTTTCTTTCCTATCTCTGTAAGGTATTAGGAATTCCCTTTTGCCCACTTAATAGGTTCCTCGATGTGCCATCGATTTTGTTTATATCACACTTCTAGCAAACCGAAGCAGATAAACAAAATATTAAATTCTGTGGCTCAACCATATGATGCAGAAGATCAGAGAATTATAGATATATGGTCCGGAGATATCTAGAGTACCGGGATAGGAATGCTGTGTCAACTTTCCTTTTCTGCTGACGAGAGTAGGGTTACATTGTCAGATCGCCATTTACTCTGTGAAGGAACAGGTAAACAACGTCATGGAGTTCGGTTTGCAATCGAGTTATGCATGCTTAATGAGCTGTGTGTATGAAGGTGGCTGCAATGCCGATGTGTCGCATTAGGATTTCTACGCTGAATTATGTTGACGTCTGCTTCTCGATATAGTTTACAGCTACTGTGAGGCAAATTGTAAGAGCAACTACAAGCCTTTGAAAGGACAAACATCAAAAGAGAAGGTCTCTGTGTTTAGATTTCCAACCGATGAGCACCAAAGGCAGTTATGATTGAAAGCAACATGACGTCAGGATAGAGTCGACGGCAAACTTGTCGAATTCGTGCCATTGGATGGACATAGAGTAGCATGTGCTATACATTCTCGACCTGATGACTTCCTCAACAAATCTTCCGACACCAGAAATCGTCTCGAATTCCGTGCTTCAAGAAGATTGAAAACAATTCGCCTAAAACCATCCACAGTTCCCTCTGTCTTCCCATCTGCGCTCCTTGCATGACTTCAATCAATGTTAGCACTACTAAACGGAATACTTCATCGACCACCTCGTCCGCGCGAGCTGACAAGGAAAATGAAAAGTAATGGTATCATATAATGCTTTCCTATTAATGGACAAATGTTTCAATTTCGAGGAACTTGTGGAAAAAATCAAATATTCGACTCCTCCATCTAATCGTTTTTCTTTTGCTTGTCGATCATCGTGAATGATGTTCTTTTACGCTGTTGCTATCGATATACATGTAATTGGTGGAGATCCACTTCCAGATGTTCCAGTCGTTATTGAGGAGAACTTGAAGGTAAGTTATTTCTTGATTATTCAAGTCTACAAGTTTTAATATCGAAAGATGTTACGAATCTTATTGAATGCTGCAATGAGGGACTGCAAGTACTTCGAAATTGAGACTTCTTTAACTGCTTTAAATGATTTCTCGCTATACGTATCCATTCATAACAATCTGTTGCGCATGTACCCATATATATGTAAAATCCTTATCATACATGTAATTTCTTCAAATTGAGTATCATGGTTTGTTTTTCTTTCTATAACCCAACAGCAGATCGTGTTGATCCGGAACATTACAATTTTTATCAAACGATCTTTTCCATCAGCCATCTTTGATTGGTTGATCTTTGATCAGCCATCTTTTCGCTTTTAACTGTGAAGAATAATGACGATTTGCAACTATTTATATGCGGCTTATGAATATTATTAGAGTATACTCATATGTGAATGTCAACCTCGCAGAAGTCCCGTACAGTTCATGATTTTGCAGGTGTCTATGTTTCTTGGACAATTCAGAGCACCAATAGAAAACTCTGTGAGATCGCATCGTTTAGAGAATCAGTCGTTCGTGACATCAACTTAAAATATACTATCATTCTCAAAGTCTCGTAGATACATTTGAAAATAAATGTCATCATGCTTGATGGATTCTTGGATTTGCGATATTTCATTGAAAGTGCTAATGATTTGAGCACCAGGTAGAAAATGATCATTCTTATTTTTGATGAAATTTATACCGCCCGACGTATTCAATTCTCCGACGGTCGATTTTTCGGACTAAACGATGATAGCAAACCAGCCAAGATTGTTTTATCTTTTATGGTGCAATCCTACTCAGCAAAACTTAAAGATATCGTTTCCTCTAACTCCTAATCCTTCCTGTCAACTTCTGATCTTACTGATCATGACCATAATGTTTTATACGAGTAGAAGTGAGTCTTAATTAACATTGTCAATAAATAATGATTTTCTCTTGATCTCATCAAGATTTTAAATTTCAATGTTGGAAATTCGACTTCAGTAATTTATCAATTTTGCTTCACGACCAACTGATTGCATAATTAGGCACTGCAGATACCATGCTATATAATGTATAATGTATATAAAATGATACTTGTAGTTTACTCTCGAGACGATTTCAGTTTTGCTAAGAATCTTTTGAAAACGAATTTTTAGTGTTTGTTATCTTCTTTTACAGATAAAAGAAGAAAATGAGCTATTTCAGTGAGACTTCATCAGTTCTATACACCAACGGCAATATTACGAGAATTCGTTCGGCAAGCATAAGTTGCACTAAGAGTCAACTGATTTTTCCCCGAGTTAAACACAAA
Source organism: Prostheceraeus crozeri (assembly GCA_907163375.1). NCBI lineage: Eukaryota > Metazoa > Platyhelminthes > Polycladida > Euryleptidae > Prostheceraeus > Prostheceraeus crozeri. The sequence goes on from CAJQUW010008671.1 coordinate 342,445, forward strand.
CTATTCACTTGCTTCGCAAAAAAATGAACTTAAAAGACTGAAAGCAATTAATAAAATTGTAACGGAATGCACAAAAAGAAAAGTAAAGAAGTTGAACTCTTACTAACACGAGCTTTCTAAAATTCGCTTCTGATGTATGCCTGAATATACATTGGGATAATTCATATTACTTATAAAGTTAACCCTAAAATTGTCAGTAGAACACGGACGATTCCTATCCCGGTACTATAGATATCCCTGATATGGTCCATACCAGTTTGTTGTCAGAAAACACGGGTCTACCGATGGTGCATTGATACGTATTTATGATTGTGTGACTGAATTAATGGACAGTCCTGATGTTAAAGCGGTTCGAATGACATGCCTAGATCTATCTAAGGCCTTTGATAGAGTTTGCCGAGTCTTATGATCAATCGTTTAAGGGGTGCTGGTTTGAATTGTGGTTTCATTCTTTGGCTTAAGAGCTACCTTACATGTTAGTTACAAAACTAAGTTGAATGATGTTTTCAGTTCGACAAGAATCGTACCTTCCGGTATTCCACAAGGATCAGCAATTGGTCCGGTTTTATTTGCTGCGTTTATGGGAACATTTAGGGTTTCTATGGATTCAGTTATGGTGCTGTATGCAGATGATGTCACATTGATTGAGCCAATATTTCGTAATGGCAATTCTTTAATTAATTTGCCATGCATTCTATCAAAGACTATAATAGAATGTCTCAACTTAAGAGAATATAATAGAATGTCTCAATTTGAGAAAGTCCCAACAGCTTGTTTGCCACAAAGGATTTGATGCAGATTGTGCGCATTCCAATGTCAACTTAGCCAAATAGGTCAAAATCTACGGGGTAATTTGGAGTGACAAACTTGCTTGGAGCTCTCACTTCGACAGGATACTGAAACTTGCTTCACAGCGCCTCTATGTAATTCGTGTATTAGAGGATTTTGACTCGTGATAATTTACCATATAATAATGCCATTATATTATCAATTTTATTGTATAGGGCTCCTGTCTTTTTGTGTGGATTCCAAAAAAACTTTAGAACAGAAACTTGAAATTTTCAAGAAAATCTTTCATATGTGGTGGGACTGTGAATGAGGTTACAAATTTATCAATGAGAGAAAAACTTGTACGTAAACTTTTGCTTTACTGTGAATCGTTCTGCTCTCACCCATTGCATTCATTTGTACCGAAACGCATGCGAAGATCCGGCCAATTTTGTCTGCCTCTGATCAATACTTCTCACAGACTCCATTCTTTCTTTTTCTGGACTTCTACTTTAATGAATTCATGTTGATCATGTCTATTTTTTCTATATTTCCGAAAAGCATAATGGTTTTAGTGAATATTAATGTGTTATTTGTGTGATATATTGGATATATGAGCATTTGCTGTGTCATTCCTTTTCTATGCTTGCATACTATGCTTGAAATGCCTTGATATTCAATTAATAAATAAACACTTTACTTCTACTCATTACTGAATTCACGGCTGCTCTTGCTCATGGATTCTGATAGTGGCTTAAGTCTGGTTCTTCATAATAAGTGTTACGACGTCTTCAGAGTTGGCTTGATGGCAGTGAGGGCACTGCGATGCTGATTAAGCACTAATCCATAGACAATCATTTATTTACACAGTTTTGGTTCTAGTTTTAAACCGTACTCTATCTCAAATAGAGTTTCCGGAATTGTATGATCGGAATAAATGAATCTTGTAAGAATCATGTGTTCGCTGGACTATCTATTGCAAAGTTGCTCTACATCCTGAATGAGCTATTAGGTATTACTGCTCAATCCTTTTCAAACGCGTACAAAACATATTGTTTAAGTACGAATATGTGTCTAATTACCTGATAGAGCATCAATTCGGATAGAAATTGATAAAAATTAGCATCGCTACGCTTCATCGGGATGTCTTGCTTATTCAGAGCAACGGTAAGCATGCTGTATGTTACATAGAAATCGAGAAATCAAATGATGTCTACCGGTCTAAGTCGAGCAGCTCCCATTCTTTTTGATAGTAGGTTACAGAGACGCCGACCCGGCACAGCCGACCGGTTCCAACCTTGGTGGATACTGTTTCACTTTCTGTAACCCATTCCTTACGGATTCTTTTCTTGTTCAGACGGAATATTTTATATACCACACCATCTTTCTTTTTGAATTCTAAGAGTTAATCGATTATATACATATATCACCCAGTATTTGTGAACAGCATCTGAATGTACATCTATTATATTGAACTCAGACATTCAAAAACTCGAACACGTTGTACGAGAACAGTTATTAAAACAAAATTTACAAAAAGGAGTCTATTTCATGTGATATTTCATGAAGCAGTCTTTTGGTCACCCTCACACACGAAATTTGTGCGCCTTCTGCTGGAAGGCGCACATGTACTGCAGACAACGCAGTTTCTGTCCTGTGCAACATGCTTCACCTCTGTGACAAACTTTGCAGTTGCTTTCGCGGACACAAGAATGCGTGGTTTCCGCGCTTTCCTGTCTCTCCAGGCGATACAAAGAATTTCTCCATTTGCGGTTCGACATCATCTGGATTCTCTGTGATCAAGTTTGAGACTTCCCAATTCAGAAGGGAAATTGCGTCTGTTAGGCATCAAAGTACCTGCGTAGTATGTTTTATGATCAGGAATAACACGAATCACGAATAAACACCCCTTACATGTCATTGTGATAAGAAGCCGCTGCAACGGGCTTGCGTCTGCAAGGAAAATGCTGCCAGCGGCTTGCCGTACGGAGTGAGTTAAAACAATGCATCACATGGTCATCTGTGCCATTTTCTGCGTTGGTGACTCCATATAGACATCCATGGACCTAAGAATCAGTACCCGTCGATCCCTTCTCAGGCCTCGACAATCCACTGAATTAGTTCTTCTTTCGGAGGAGCCCTCATGCTTCCTTCAGCTGTAAATGTGTGGTAACCAGACGCCATCCGGCAATGATAACGCAGCCGAATTCGGTCCTTAACATGTTTATTGAAAGACACGTCAACCACCGGAACATAACCCGTCCACTCTGATTTGGCAAATCAAAGACGAAATTATGTTAAATTCCTTTTCAAACGGGTGACGTTATCGACTACTTACTTACAATTTCTTTAGTGAGGCATTTCAGTCACTACAGGAGAGGCTATCCTCAAGCGACTGAAAAGTGACAATCAACGTCCACAAATTAATAATGTTCAATGGTGCCATCAAACTAATATCACTGATAGTGAGATTCCACGCGTTCTGTAATAACACAAGTAACTTTCCTAATGTTAAAAGATTGAGGAAAACATCACAAGAAAAGGCAAAGTTAGGAGAAAATCAAAAAATTTCCACAGTTCAGTGTCTTTAAGTTCTTGAATTTTGGCTCAGATATGTGGACGACATATTGATTTACTGGACTGAAGCTGAGGCGAGACTTGATGACTTCTTGTGGTTTCTGAATGAAGTACGACCAAGCATCAATTTTATACAGTGGAATGTGACCAAGCTGAGAATGTTCCGTTACAGATATCCTCGTTGAGCGCATTCAACAAAGTTTAATTTCTCCGTTCACCGAAAACCGACACACACAGGTCGTTGTATTGAACGCGAGTTTTCCCATCCAATCAGTGTCTTCAAAAGGTTGGTGAGATCTTTATCCAGTAGAGTCGCAAAAATCTGTTCATCGATCGAGTTCAGAATGAGAAGCAGTTGGTAATGAATAGTATGGAGGCAAAGGGTTTTGGTGATTCTGGAGTACAGCGTTGGTGGCGGACTGGTGAATCAACCTTAACAGCACCTAGTTCCAGAGAAGATGATACATTTCATGGCTCCATTCCTTATTAACTGGGTTGTTCGAGAAAATTCGTGTTGTCCTCAAGATCAATGTTTGAATGCAGCCATTGACAACCATGGGTAATTATAATTGCAGAAGAGACCAACTACGGCAAAGCAGTTTGGAGAAGTTTACCGAATAGCTTGCCCTGAGGAGGAGAGCAGTTGGAGCTACGTGGTGCTAAATGGAAGAAGCCTGTGGTCAAAGAAGCACTATGGACAAAGAAATTTGGATCTTTCAATCGTGTCAAACATAACGATAACGAGCAATGGTACTTTTTGAACTTTGTTCTGACTTTGCCTTTTCTTGTGATTACTTGCTTATTATTTCATCAGTAAGTCTTCTTCAATCTTTTAACTTTAAGAAAGTTATTTGTGTTATTGCAGCACGTCATCTTGTGTTGAATGAAAATTGCATTGGAAAATTCGTCCATGTTTTCTCTCCTTTACATTTTCACGCTAAGTTAATAAAGTTAAGGTAAAAAAACATTCGCTCAACCCAACGTTTCGAGTATTCGCCCGTCCTCAAGGGCATTAGTACAAAAAAAGAGATGGCATCGACAGCTAATTTTTTATTTTATTTAGCGAAGCCAGGAGGCTATCTTCAGGCGACTGAGAAATGACAAGCAACGTCCACAAATGAATGATGATGTTCAATGACATTGTCAAACCAAAATTACAAACAGCAAAATTCTACACGTACTGTTATAACTTATGAGTAGCATCGCGGTGAACAGGAGGCTGTAAGTCATCTTTCGTTGAATGAACATTCGTCCAAGTTTTCTATGACTTTGCCTTTTCTTGTGATTTCTTGCTTATTGTTTCATCAGTTGTAAGTCTTCTCCAATCTTCTAACTTTAAGAAAGTCGGTGAATGAATATCGCCTTTTGTTGAATTCTTCCAAGTTTTCTATCCATTTTATTTTCCGCGGTAAGTTGAAAAAGTTTAAGATGAAAACATTCAGTGGTGGGTGACTTATTTGGGATGGAGGGCCGCAACTAGTGACCCGCGAGAGGCCTCACAGACCACCAATTTTAAAAGACAGAAATATGAATGTTCAAAATTCCTTCATTGAGTACTTTTGAGCTTAATTTTATGGACTGCTGTATTATACATAGTGCTAGCACATGGGATAATTGCTCTCGTAAATGTATGCAGAAGCATTGTATCCAACAAAGCTGTTGTCTTTAGGAACTAACTGTATTTTGCATTCTAAAATCTATGTGAATAATGAAATGTGAATAGGCCAAACTAATTGCGGAAGCTTTTTTGCTTTATCAGATGATGGTTATGTTACCCTATTGGCAATATGATAATGTTACTTCATTTCATCGAAGACGGTCTATAATCTAAATGACGGTCTATAGTACATCTACCCACCTACATGCCGAGCAATGAAAGATAACGTAAATAAAAACTGGTTAAACTACATGCACCTAAGTATACATAGTCTTACGTCACCTAAACATAAACGGCTTTCAAAAAACTATGCATAAGCTCTCCTAAAGATACTCGGGTGATAATGCCATTCTAGCGCTAAATTGGTGCAGTATATAGTCCGGGAGCCAGCGCAAAGATGTGCAGGGAACGAGGTAGTAAATTTTTCATGCTCAGACGAGTTTGCTATACAGAGAGGAGTTCAGATCACAACGTCTGCCGATGTCAGTCATTTGCACCTGTCTAGTACAGGCCCATGTTAACTCCCGAAAACTACCTCAAAATACATGAGAAGAGGTAGCATAAGTCCTCTATTCATGTACAAGCCAAAAGCTCAGCTGATTTATGAACAGAAAATAACAGACACGTAGGAATTTGGTAAAATCCTTAACAGACACCTCGAAGCACCGTCGAAATATACCGGTTTTGCAGGATCGGAGGTAGAACAAAAGATTACAAAAGATAAAAAGCGCAGTGCCTAGTATTTTTCATGAAGACCCTAACAGACATCTAGCTAGTTGCATAATTGCAAACAGACACTTAAAACATGCGAAAATGCCCATTTTTCGATGAAACAATCAATTTGTTGATGAAAAATATTCCACGCTTCACATACATCATCAAAATGAAAGAACTGACCTTACATTGATATACTGCCTTTGGAATGGGTGTGACAAGCACACTTAAGAGCTTTTTATCGCTGTAAAACTAAATTTTGTATGTTAGTTTACAACATATATCAAGAACATATGATAAAAATTAAAAATATCATCTCCAAGAAAATATTGCTTCTATAAATACAAACAAACGGCATCTCCTGTTCACAAATACACGTTACCGGCAAATTGTTGTTTTTCACGACCTATCATAAACATTTGCTACAATTTCTCGCCCCATCCCATGACTGCGTGCCTAGGTAAGTAATTTGATCTTTGAATATAATAGAGCACTGCATGACGCTGCATCAGTGGAGTACACTACAGACTGTCTGTGTTTCCGTGATGCTATACAGCCTGCTGCCGGTCGGACAGGTACGAAGATGGATGAGTTTTCACGTCACAGTAACTTCACTTTCATCGTTGATTTACGCAAACAAAGTTATGATTCTGTATCCTATTGGCGACAAGCTCCAGCCACAGCCTTAATATAATTCGGTGTAATCAACATATCTCATACAGAAAAAAGACACTGCATGCTCATAATAATTGTGATTGAGTGTGATGAATATTTCAGTGTTCAGAACAACCTTTGGTCAAGGAACCTAAAATTATTGGTGAACTGAGAAAAGCTTTCAATTTTTGAGCGATTTATTTCATGGATTTTGTTTTTCTCCGTAGAGGTCGTTGCTATGTACATCGAAAATCATCAACAGAAATGTTAAAATGTTTTGGAAGTGTAGAAGACAACTAATTTTTGCGGATGAAATCTTCTTCATTCATCGTCTGAATCACTCCAGTTACTATCACTGTCTCCGACATCTTCATCGACATCCATGTCGCTTTCACTGTCATCGTTATCATCATCGAAAGACTGAAATCAAAAGTAATGTTGGAATAATGAAATACTGGTAGCTGAAACATCTACATTGTTGTACTGATTCACGCCAAAATTCCGCGTATGTACTATCACTGTGTATGTGCAATAGAGAATCTTTGCATTTAAGAATCTGTTTTCAGCATAATCAATATTGTAACTGAGATCAATATTGTAATTGAGATCAATATTGTAAGTGAGATCAATGTTGTAAGTAATATTGTCGCTATAAATGGATGCTAGTATTTTTACGTGATAGTATTTTTACGTATTAAATAGTGAAATATCAAGAACATGGCAGCAATGTATTATGTAAAAAATCCCTAGGACTTTTGGATTTATTTGTTGAAGAATTAGATTGATACATGATCCCGTAATACATACCTGTGTGTTGCCGTCAATGTTGTTAGGCACGGGTGGTCCATTGAACCACACAGGTTCATACAACCCGTTAGACCAAGTCCATCCGAAGTTCTCTGGGACGAGTCCAATTGTTGGATTTGGAGATGAGATCTATTCCACAGGATTGATACATATTGAGCTCGAAGGATCTTTTGTCGCAAGGTTCGCCAGCAAGGCGGAAGTAGGGCGGGTTTAACCTTTTCACGTTGGAGAGAGGGTTATCCTGTAAATGAATACGGATTTTTGTTATTCCAAGAAAGAATTCCTTCTCAAAGTGATTTCATAGTCTATAGCATTTTGTATTTTAATATTCTTTGAGAGGATGTACTGTTGTGTAATGCCAAGGAAGTTAAGACATGTATATATATATATATACCAGTTCATATCGGTCTACTTGAAAAAGATTTATAAAATATTCAATTACCTGATGAAATTGTCCAGTCAATCGACGATAAACAGCGTATCGAGCTTCATCTATATCTGCAAATGAGGGATGACCGTATATGGCACAAATGAAGGAAACTAACCCTTCATAATCCGGCTCTTCTGTTGTTGAAAGCTGAATAAGGGCAGAGGAAATTCTACCTGACTCGTCTTTTTCAACTAAATCTAATGCTTTTCGTTTTCCCTTGTTAAAAAAGGAAGAAGTCACGTCTGACCCGGTAAGTGCATGAAGAGCTAGGAGTGCGGAAGTGAAACCTTGTCTCCTTCCTTCAAGGGATGCAGCAATACTAGATATGTCAATAAATCTTCTATTGAAGGAAGTTCCAAAATCCATGATCAATTTAGATATGGCATCATTGCTCACTGCCAATTTCAAAAGAAGAATGAAGACATCTGTGTCAGTTGACTTTACCAGCAACTTTCCAGACAAAGTTGAAGCATGGAATATGATGAGTGTGTCTGCCTCCTCATGGTCCCCTTGGAGAGACATTGGATGATCGTTGGTCAAACTCTCATCTTTGCTGTCAATCTGGTATCTGATACAAACACCACCGTGTGATACAAAAAGGGATTTCTTCTCGAAAAAACATCTGTATTCCTGTTTTTTCCATTCAGACATAAAAAAATCAACCAAAGAATCTTTGAAGCTGCCATTCTTTAAAAGATTTGACATCATCTGTAAAGGACTTTGGTCAGGTCCAAGAATAGAATGAGGTCGATTAAACTCTCCTCTTCTTCTCCTTTCACTCTCCTTCAAGGATGTGTCAAGGTAGGTATCAAAGAGAAGATGAATTTCAGTACCCTGAGATTTCATCACCGTGGATAGCAACTCTTTAGCAATTGCACCGTAAGTGCGGGATCCCTTCATATTTGGTAAGTGGACTCTCAGCAGGTGCCCACCATCGATTAGTGTCACGTCTATATCATGTTTTGCTTCACAATCAATTGGAATGCCTTTCTCTTCTAATGTTTTCAGAAGAACTGCTTTAGAAGTACGTAAAGGAGAGCCATCAGAGTGAGCTAAAGACAGAGGGACATCAGTGAGTGGATACGAAAGAAGATATTTCATATCAACAAAAGAATTGCTTTGACTTGCAAGTAGAACCACTCTCCCGAAAACATCCAACATATCTCTACAGTGTCGAACCGATCCTCGCAATTCTCTGTATTTCACATTCTCTTTGGAGAAATTCTGCACCTTCAGTCGCTTCAGTGGTTGTAGGAATCTTTTCTGGTCGCGCTCGCATTCCTGCAGAAAGATTTTTCTTTGCTCTTCTCCCCGCGATAATGTATCGGTTAGGTACTTTTGCGTTTGTAATGACGCTGTTTTTCCGGTTACGACGTTCACCAAACTCGACTTTGGTATTTCATCCGAAAATGGGTTGCAAGTCTGTATAATTGCATCAATGAGTCTCGACAAATCATCGTTATCGCGTTTTATGCGATGGGGACAGTTTTGCTTAGATGGATCGTGAGATGAATTCAAACCTAAAAATAGCTTCAATTCAGAAACAGCGAAACCACGCTGAGCAGATGTCAAACACCAACGTCTGACTGCATCTTTGGAGTTGGCAAAAGCAACAATGCCCGCTGCTTTGGATGACGCATTTTTATTAACAGTTTGCTCCAAACATAAATCAATGGATGTCCTGGAAAAATGTTTGGGTGTACGCCTTATAGAAAAAGCACCCATTTCTAATAGTTCCTTGCATCGACTAGGCATGTCACCAAGTTTTTGTTGAAATAATGCGCTCCAACGCGCATAGTTTGGCCTGTTCAGAGCAAAAAATACGTTCATGACATTAGGAAGAACAGATAGAAACCCATCAACATCATTCATTTTGATGGATTTCTGAAGCTGTCTATATAAACGATTTATCAAGTAAATGTAAATGCCCCAAAACGCCGGCGTTGAACCGTATCTTCCTTCAAGGACATCACACAAGAAAGTGTCATAGAGGCGCATAATTCGTAAGAAATCATCGTTATTCTGCAGATACTCTTCCATATCGGATTCATAACTGTCGGAAATGTTTATCAATGACTGCACATCAGGGAAATCAGTTTGTTGGAGAACCTCGGACTGGAAACGTCGGAATAGAAGAGACTCCATGGCTGTGGCAAGCAGCTGGTGAACACGTGTACATCTGTTATAGAATTTTCCACGAAGAAAACCAGGAAGCGATCCCTCAGCTAAAATCCCAGCCTGAATAAGAAGATATTCTACACCACAATCTGCTATGTATGTTCCTAGTGCTCCAAAGTACGCAAGCTCGAGATGGAAACATCCTAGCAAAATGAGAACTTTGTCAAAGATTGGTTGTTCCATCGCTTGTATAGTGTATGCCTTCAGGGCAATGGCCAGGTCATATGTTACAATCGCATATTCTTGATTGGTTTCATTCGCAACTTCTAGGCTACGCTTTAGCGTTTCACGAACAACGTCATTTTGGGGGGGCGACTTCAAAATTGGTTCCATGTATCTTACTTTCTGTTGAGGTAGGAAATCTCTAACATAGGTTGAATAAAATCCAAAGAAAATTGTGGGAGAAAAACTGAATGTCTGAAGGAGCCAATAAAAGTCCAATACTTCTAGTGGAATATCTTCACGTTCTTGAAAACTTAAGACAAATTTTGCCTTTTGGACGGGTTTCACAAATGGAGTCAGCGCTCTATCTGATCCTTGAAATCGTCTCCGTTTTTCGGGACATGTCATGGACTCATTCTCATGTGAATGATCTCCCTGATCTTGGTTCTGATAACAAATACCGAATGTAGCATGAAATGTTCCTCTTCCGTCAACAGTCTCAATCTGAGCGTCAAAGTTATCCCATGCTAAACCTGTAGCCAAGTTTGGCAGAGTCTGTAAACCATCGGGAGTCTGTTTGTCATTTTTTGCAATTGTATAAGCGAATTCGCTTTCTATCTGCTTTACCTCCGAGTAATTAATTGAGTGACCAGCTCGATTGAGTAATTGCACAACAGTCTTAGATCCAGTGAGACTGCTAATACCTAAGCCAAAATTGATATTTTTCCATGGTTTCACGCTGCCGTGACTGGTGCAAAATACAACATCAGAAGCAAGAGAACTAACTTTACAGTCAATGTCACCACTAGTACTTCTTACTCCATCAATCAGATGTTTGAAAAAATAGACTAACTCAGGTGGAATGTCGGCTGCCGCTCGCTTCAAAGAATCAACAGTGGTAGGGGTAGGTATTTTTGTACTTGGCAATTGCAATATTAGAGCACGCAATTTCAAAGCAACACTTCGTAACTCAACCTTGAATTGATAGCTTTTATCACCGAAGAACATCATCTTAGCGTCTTCGAGACTAACATTTGCATTGTGAATTAACATGCCATCGCGCTTACTAAGAAAAGAAATTGTGATTTCATCCCTGAATTTCTTTTTGATTTTTTCAAGGAGGGCACTTTTTCTATATAACTCAATATCATCTGAATTTCCCCCTAAGGAAATGAACTCAGATGTATAATTGCTGTAAATTGATGAACAGGAAAGAACATTATCATTTCGTAAAATTTCATCGGTAATAAAGTCCTTCAATTTTTCAAATGCTATTTCGTGGAACTTGCGCGTACTGGGCATCGAACTATCTGGGGCAGAGTTTTCTGTAATCTTGACAAATTTGCGACGACAGGACGGATGGTAATGTGCTTCTTGAGCTAAAAGATCTCCGCCTGAATTGAGAATGCCGAGAACACGCCGTGAAGCTTCAGTGTCTTGCATACGAGCTGCACTTTCAATCCTTGCGCAAGCATCAAAGGTGGAGCAGGCAGATAGATTCTCAAAACATCCGTTGTAATATTTGCGACTCTTATTGCAAATCAGACAGCATTTCTCAAGAACTCCTCTATTTGTCGTTACAGGAATGGTATTTTGCGAGCGAGTAGCCTGTCAGAAGTACTTTTCCTCTGAGGTGTATCTGACAAAATCTTAGGTCTTTTTACAGCCGTGAATCTTCTCAAGCATGAAGAGTGATAACAATCAACTGAGGATGGTGCATCACTACAGCTGATTCTTGATGTGGCTTCACGGAATGAGTCTCTCGTAAATTCGGATCTCAATGAGGCCGCATTTCTAATATTAATCCAGCAACTGCTTTGAAAACATTTCAGTGATTCCGATGAGGATTTCCTACATATAATACACCTATTTTCTAGAACGTCGCTATTGATGCTCATATTGCCTAGCGACTGCTGAAAATTTGCTGAGTAAAAAAAGTTGTAAATAGCACGTGCTTTTCGTAGACTGTTAGCCTTAGTAACGCTTGAATGAATACATCATTAAAACAGCAGAATTCCATTTGCTCAAAAATTGAGATATTCTTTAATTTTACCAGTTTCATGTGCATAGTTCCAACATGCCATGCTGCATTCATCACACTCAATCACAATTATTATGAGCATGCAGTGTCTTTTTTTTCTGTATGAGATATGTTGATTACACCGAATTATATTAAGGCTGTGGCTGGAGCTTGTCGCCAATAGGATACAGAATCATAACTTTGTTTGCGTAAATCAACGATGAAAGTGAAGTTACTGTGACGTGAAAACTCATCCATCTTCGTACCTGTCCGACCGGCAGCAGGCTGTATAGCATCACGGAAACACAGACAGTCTGTAGTGTACTCCACTGATGCAGCGTCATGCAGTGCTCTATTATATTCAAAGATCAAATTACTTACCTAGGCACGCAGTCATGGATGGGGCGAGAAATTGTAGCAAATGTTTATGATAGTCGTGAAAAACAACAATTTGCCGGTAACGTGTATTTGTGAACAGGAGATGCCGTTTTGTTTTGTATTTATAGAAGCAATATTTTCTTGGAGATGATATTTTTAATTTTTATCATATGTTTCTTGATATATGTTGTAAACTAACATACAAAATTTAGTTTTACAGCGATAAAAAGCTCTTAAGTGTGCTTGTCACACCCATTCCAAAGGCAGTATATCAATGTAAGGTCAGTTTTTTCATTTTGATGATGTATGTGAAGCGTGGAAATATTTTTCATCAACAAATTGATTGTTTCATCGAAAAATGGGCATTTTCGCATGTTTTAAGTGTCTGTTTGCAATTATGCAACTAGCTAGATGTCTGTTAGGGTCTTCATGAAAAATACTAGGCACTGCGCTTTTTATCTTTTGTAATCTTTGTTCTACCTCCGATCCTGCAAAACCGGTATATTTCGACGGTGCTTCGAGGTGTCTGTTAAGGATTTTACCAAATTCCTACGTGTCTGTTATTTTCTGTTCATAAATCAGCTGAGCTTTTGGCTTGTACATGAATAGAGGACTTATGCTACCTCTTCTCATGTATTTTGAGGTAGTTTTCGGGAGTTAACATGGGCCTGTACTAGACAGGTGCAAATGACTGACATCGGCAGACGTTGTGATCTGAACTCCTCTCTGTATAGCAAACTCGTCTGAGCATGAAAAATTTACTACCTCGTTCCCTGCACATCTTTGCGCTGGCTCCCGGACTAATACAAATAAAATGAAAAAAAACACTTGAAAGAAAAGTTGGTTTGTAAAAATCACATATCTTTAGCGGTTTGATTTCTTCATGCGTAGCCCACTTTATGTAGCTATATAGGCTAATTGCAACGTTGTTTCGTACGTGGTGAAACATTCTCAACAAAGCATTGAACACCATTTGACTTAGCACTCACGCAGTTAATGGTATGTCGCTTACCTTCATCCTGAGAAGATATTCATTGCAAACGTAGCATGGTTTGAGCATTCGAAAGAAAATTTTTGTGCCATCATATTGCTCAATCAGTCATTAGTTAATGCCTTTACAAATTATAATGAAATTCAACTGCAAGCTTAGAAATACCTTTAAAGGTCAAAATTGGAGTCATTTTCACATTACCAATTCAAATAATGTCAGTGGGCCACTTTGGATATGAGAATCGGTGGCAGGCCACCCAACATGGCTCAGCGGACCACGTGATAATCCACCACTTGAACACAACGGTATTCACCCGTTCTCAAGGGCATTAGCGGTAAAAGTAACACAACTGAAGACTTGTTGTCTGACTGCGGATGTTGTGAACAAGATTGAAGAAATCGATTAATTCATATTATTGATTGATTGGCGGAGAAAGACGTTTAATGTAGTTTGCTTCCAACAAAGAAGTATCCAGAGGGTCAGAACACTTTTCAATAATAGTCAAATGAAATCATTGATAGTCATTTGTAGTGTTTGTGAAGAACGTGATTGGTCAGGACGCCACTGGAATTTCTATCATACAAACTGCGTTCATGCTCCATAAAACGAAATTTGAATGGTCTGTTGCTCACGCTAATGTAAAAGTGTCCACCTGAAATATTTTAAGATGGGAAATTGAAGTAATGCTGTTGTTATTTTTTTATAAGCCTTCAATTTCCCACCTTAAAATATGAATTTTAATGAAGGCCCTTTTGCCCCTTTATCCACCTGAAAGTTGCATGTGAATTTGTGTATGATATAACGGCCCATGCAGTTTAAGTTTTCAGGTAAGTAGCTTCAGGTTTATTGCAACAACGCCTATTAACGCATTTATTGCTATTTTTTAGGTAATTTAGTTTTACATGTTGAGGTGCGTATCACCAGCATTTTGGGGCTTTTCAAACCAGTTATTATGAATATCGTACCCTTCGATGATGATGGCGATGTCCAAGATATTGAACGTATTATTATCTAGGATTTCTGCGGTAAACTGAATGCTGTCACTGATTTTGTGAAACACTTACGTAATTATTGTATTAAAAACAATTACGTACATTATATTGTGAAACAGGTATAATATGTCATTGAAATCTGTGGTATTATCAGACAGCGGACCTACTATGATGTCGTCATTTTCTCAGGATAATTAAGGTAAATAGTGGCACCGGCTAGAAAAGCGATGGCTAAAAAGTAACATCATAGCTGTCGCCACAAATCAACCATTGATTTCATACTTCCATTATATGCTTACTTTGAGTAAGACAGGATGTGATATTTCTTCGTTGGAATTAAGTAATTTTGACTGCAATAATCCGTGCTCACCTATCAATCTTCGATTTGTTTTGGATGAGTCGATGAAATATCTTGATACAGACTAATCCCAAAAAATGTGTGTCACCTTCTAATAATCGCCGCTGCTGTACAATATATTTACAGGATAACATTGATTTCTTCTCCCAGATTGTTATCAAATTATCCTGTAAATATGATGTAGGTATATTGATGAGATCATAGTTGGTCCGCTTTCTAAGAATACCACAAATTTCGATGACTCATTATATGTGCTTCTCAAAATCAGTGACAGTATTCAGTTTACCGTAGAATCCCAGTATGGTAATACGCTCGATATCTTGGACATTGCTGGGATAATGCCATGACTAGTCATTGTATATTAGTTTTCAGTTGGAAAGAGTCAGTTTTATAGAGCTGTTAATTATTATTTTTCTTTTCAAAATGTGCAAAATTTTTCGATTGCCATCCAGCAATCATCTTCAGGTACAAAAGACTAGGGTTAGTAGAAGTTCAAAATTCAAGGAATTTGAAAATGATATTTACAATGTATAACTTGGAGCATGTTTGAGAGGACAGTAATGAAGAACTGCGGCATTTATGTGATTATGCAATAGTAGATTGCTTTGAACGAGTGCGCGTGTACTGAATTTTGGCATTGACTGCTGGAATATTGATGCTTGTTTGAACAAAGCAAGTTGGAGTCAAATTGACCCTGAAATTGATGGGAGCTGAGAAATTTCTCAGATTATCTATTTTCAGCACAAATGGGCAACTGCTCGAAAAATATGCTACTCAGTGGAAGCATTGATTACAAGTTTCAATGTAACAGTCCTATTCGAACAGTTGCACGGAAACTTAGTGGCACGTATAAAAATCGTCTAAAACTCTTCAATGGTAGAAAGTTACGGTAGATGTTGATAGAAACCTACGCTCTCCTTCTCGTTGATTCCGGTTCCACATGTTAATTCCAGCACATCAAGAATTATGAAACGCATACCTCATATTAGTCATGCAATTGAGGATTTCAAAACTTGGTTCAATACTTCAAATATAACATTGGATGCATTTGGTCCCCATGAACATTGGTATCAAACGAATCGTTTCACAAAATCCACTGGAAGATCAATGAAAAAAAGTGGAGACCTTCTTTTTCAGAAAGCACAATAAGATGATAGGGTAATAATCCGAACAGTAGTGCATTATCCTTCCTACAGCGCAGTGAGCAATAGTATTTATCAGGAAAGCTTTCCATGTGGCCATTTGGCAACGATCAGGCCCAATCAGTCACAATAAAGATCATTAGAGCATCATTCATTTCATCAAATAGTTGAATAAAATCAGCCTATAAAAAAATGTTCACTGAAATGGAGTTGGTCTTTCCCAAAGAGCATACTCGTATTAGGTAGAGCGGTAACTCCACATTTATTAAATCCCCAATGTGTATGCACTTTCGATTTTATTAAATGAACTCGAGGCGGACATGGTCGGGCATTGTTAATAAATGTGAAGTATGCAAATTTTTGCAGTTTTGAGGAAATTACCACGGAATTGAATGATCACGATAGCATAAAGTAGAAGGAATAATAGTATTTTACTGATCTCTGTCATCTCGATCAGTCATCCGGTGCCGTGCGTGTCCTCTCCATTGATTTTGCCAAGGCCTTCGACAAAATGCCCCATAATACCATCCTATCCACCATCATCGACTTAAAGCTACCTTTTGAGGCTGTTTCTTGGATAACTGACTTCTTATCCAACCGACTCCAGCGTGTCGTGCACAACAACGCCACCTCTGAATGGTGCTCCGCACCCAGCGGAGTTCCTCAGGGAAGCGTGCTCGGACCGTACCTCTTCTGTACTGTCATCGCATCGCTACGTCCTGTGTGTTCTAACACTCGTTATGTTAAATACGCTGACGACGTAACTGTACTCCACTTTATGCGAGATGCACACGAAGACAACCTCCAACGCGAATTCGAACACATTTGCCAGTGGTCGGCTAGAGCGGGGCTTCCTCTAAACACTTCCAAATCCGCGGTGATGAACATCGCCACCAAACTGTATTCGACTCGAAGAAATTGCGGACGTTTCAGGAACTGTCATTCCAAGCGTGACCTCTATGAAAATCCTCGGTGTCCATTTCGCAAAGGATCTTCGCTGGGATATTCACAGCAAGGAGATCTTCAAGAAGGCCTCTAAACTCATTTTTGTCCTCAGAAACCTGAAGAGAGCAGGTTGTAACGCTCAGATTTTATGGAGAGTCTACCGACAAACTATGCAATCCCTTCTCACCTACTGCCATCCGTGCTGCTGCAATATGTCCCAAAAAGGTTACAAGTTCCTTGTCAAAGTAGAGAGACGAGCCTCTAGAATAATTTTCGGTACTTCCCATGGACCAGACTCAATAACTACTACTACATTGGCACGCACCAACCAAAGGTCTGGGACCCGCCTATTCCACGACAACTATCAACCACCTTTGCGTCAATTTTTCGACGAAAGGTCCCCAACTCACAGGAATTCTTCCACCCTCAAAAAACCCAGATGCCGCACTGTCCGCTTCTCCGACTCTTTCATCAAGTGCTGCTCTACGTGTTCATAATTTCCTCTCTCCATGCTGGTTATCATGCTTCATTCATTCATTGTCTCTTTTGTATCATGAACTCTGCATTGTTTGTAACTGCTTCATGCCTCTGTACTGCGCGCACCGCAGATGTGTGCCAATAAAGTTATTATTATTATTATTATTATTATTATCCCTTGTGTCATGACAGTCTTGGAGAATTAATGTTTGTTAAATTAGCAATTCAATAGGTTGCTGTTACTTACATGCTCAACCTCAAGAGTATTTTCTTAGGCGTGATCATATCACAGGCAAGCTGCCAGTGGCAGAGCAAAATCACATGATCAAAGACAACGATTTCAATTAACTTTGAAAGATGTAAATGGGTTCACATCACAATTCAGATTCAAGAAATGAAGCATGAATTTCATAAAATCATATCGGTGAAAATTGAATTAAAGACTTGAAATTTCAGCCAAGAAAGCAACACAAGATCTCGATTTTTTCATGAAGACTTCCGTTACAATGTGGCTCATGCACTTCCTTTGCAAATTAGTTTAATTTCCGCTCAGTTAAGATGCATATTAGCAAATATTCATTTCTTTTGATATCCAACTTGTTTCATACTACTTATAAAGGGGATCATGTCGGTAGGATATAAATTTGCAAAAAAATGACTTTTTTTTAACTGCTCAAATAATTTTTTGGACGACGGGAACGTAATCTCCGCAAAAAACTGAATATGTTCATATAAATATTTTCACTGCGTACAGATACCTTTTTGAGTCGACACTCTACCTACATATCCCTACTTTATGGTCTTTCCTAAATAACATGCTAATTGTAGTAGTCCTCGGATGATGTGATAACTTACAATGATATGATATGAAGGAATGAACATATAGACATGAGCAGGTTGTACTGGATTACATATCTTTACCAGTAGCAAAAATAAATTGACTTGACAGGATGGATGAATTCTATGTGAGATGAAATAATAGAGAAATTGAGAAATGATCCAGTTATTTGTAAAAAAAAGGAAATCACGGCAGCTGTCAAGTTCATCTGTACTTTTCATTGTAGGTTTATGTTTACTGATGATGTTTGTTGTGCTGCACACACAAAGGGACCAAAGTCAGATCTTTGAGATAATCCTGATTTGACCCTGATCATTTGGTTCAACTCAACACACTGCTGGCGATCAGTAAGAAAGCACAATAGCAGCCACAATAAAAAGCCGTGGTGAAGGCCTCCAACAGTATTAAGATAATTAATTGCGATCATGTTGGATCTTATCGAATGCCTTGTCGAGCTCAATACAAGTCATTCGCATAGCAACAGCGTCTTCTTTATCCATCATGGATGCTACAGTTTCGTGTATCTCAATCAATGCACCTGCAGTTGACGCAAGTGTTCGAAAAACATGCTGATGATTTTTATACATGAGTTCATAATATCACTCCTGTATTTGTTCATAATGAGTCTTTCGAAGACTTTCCCTATAGATGAAAGCAACGAGATCGGTCGAAAGTCTTGTAGTACTGGGATTTGAGCTTCTGGAACGGCAACAATTATTTCATTTTTGCAAATGGTCGGAAAAAACTTCTCGTTGACTGATGACGAGAATGTGTTTTTATGAAACATCACAAATTAAATGTGCACTTTCTTGCAATAAACAAGAGGGAAGACCATCGCAACTTGGCAACTTTTTGTATTTCAGTTTCGTCAAGTGAAAGAAAACTTTCTTAGGAGTAAAAGCAAAAAAAGCAAGAAAAAGTTGCTAAAAAGAACATTTTTGTACACTCTGATTCTCACATGCTAAGACTAAAATGAATTTCATAATAAACGAAAAGAAGAGAATTTCTGATCAATGTTCAGATGAATAAATACGCATGAAGCACGAAAAGGATTTTGACAATCCTTTACACATAAATGGATATAGCGAACAAACTATATAATCTTTGAAAATAAAAATTCAACAGCACAAGAAATCAGCAAAACTAAAGCGAAATGACAATCAATGGACGAATAAAGATGTTCTATATTTTTCTTTCCCATACATCTCAGATGATACTGACTCAGTGATAAAACTCGTTTTTCAAAGACGCAAACTTAATGTTCGACTTGAGGTCCATTACCACCGGACGCGGGGCGGCGCCTCTGTTGCATCCAGAACCTTAACAGACCTATGGGGCTGTTCACACCAGACGCGCGGGACCAGGTGTCCAAGTAATTTCAGAAAAGTTCTGTAATGACGCGCGGTTTGATTACGAGATAGGAAAATCCATCCCGCGCCAAGACGCCGCGCGGCTTGCTCTACAACCGCACTGAAACCTGACACCACACGTTGCCAGATATTCGTGCAGAGAAACGACTGACTTTCGATATAGCTATCCGACAATTTTGACCTTCTGTGAGGACAGTTTGACCAAATGAACATAAAAATCCCTTATCAGTACACTTTCATACTTTGTCAACCATGAAATCGAATTCATGAATGCATTTGGAGATAAATGTTATTTTATTTACTGTAAAACGAGTATCGGAAGCGAAGATGAGAAAGTTGTTATTGTTCTCAACCTATCTGATAATCTTCGATAGAGTGATACTACCAATTACTATAGAATAGACGACGTAAGTTAGTTAATAAAGGTCGTCAATACGTGCGTCAATTCTATTTCATGATCTGTCACCTGTGCCTTGTTGTCACCCTATGAATGAAAATGTGTAAATGATATATGTGTCCTTATAAGCCCTTTTCTTTACAAATGTGAAATATCAAATGATAAGTTTTCGCAAAATTATGTAGTTTATAGCAATCTCCATATCCTAACGATTAATTTGCAATGTCAATCACTCAAAAGTATGCCGTACTTCACTTGATCGGAAAAAAACTATACCAATGTCGGTCTCTTTCATCTGTGTTTGATTGTTCGCCACTCCTTCAAGCATTGCGATGAAGTCATCAAAACGCTACACATTGTTTATTTGATGCAGATCGTAGAATTCTTAACCAATTTAGATGAAACACACACACTTCATTTTAAAGGAAATTTCACGAAGATGATGGTGGTATCTATTTTTCAAACAGCAGCCATTTTTTTCTCCTTGAAAACGCTCACTTGTATCGCTCATGCTCATCGCAGTGCGTGACAACAGTCGATATAGCTTATAATTGTGTTGACAGTTTGACAAAAGGATTGATTTCACTTGGTTTTTATGAATAGCATTGGTAGAGAAATATCTGATCTGATATTCCCTCAAATCATGCGACAACCACAACTGATAGATTTTGATGCTCAAGAGATTCAGCAGAGATCTGCAGATTTAGATACTTAACGAAAATTAACAGGACGGAATGCTTTTTTGTCGCCATATCGTACTGAACTCAGTACTCTTCTCAGATTGAGCCTATTTTCTAGACTGTTGGTCGATCAAAACTCATCATAGAATTACTTGGATATTGCTCTAAAATAGACTCCCTAGCAACACTTCAATTCATAACGAACTGTTCTCGTCTTGATGAAACTTGCAGATCTAAGAACTTGATCACATCACACACTCGTAGATCTAATGCAAATGTCTTTGTATTTCTTCGAGAATGTGTCGTTTAGACATCATTTCGAGTCATTATGCCTGAAATGTTGCATCCGATTTCATGTAAATTCTGAAAACTGAGTACGTCATTTAATTATCTCAGGAAAATGTCATATCATGGTGTCTTGTTTGGGCTCATTCGAATGCATGTAGCACAAGGAATGTAAATATGTAAATTATTTATTAATAAGAAGTGTCCATAATGACATGATATTTGTAGTTGCTACCCTCCTCTCCTGCCCTCGCCACGCGACTCGGTGAGAACAGGCATTTTGGTTGGACGCGCCGCGTTCGGTGTGAATGGACCTTTACAAGACGTAACAAGACACTTCTTCAACAACTGAAACGAAATGAAACAGATGCAACACAACCATGTTCTCTTGCCAACTGCAAAATGAAAAACAAAAAATTATGTAACCGAAAAAACATCATCTACAAAATCCGCCGTAACAAATGTAATGAGTTTTATATTGGCAGTGCCGTGGGACCTCTTCACACCCGCTTCAAAGAACATACGACAAGCCCTTCATCCTCCGTGTTTAAACACATGCAAACGTGTAAATTGCAGCATTCCGACATCAATATTGACATTCTATCCCACGATCATGATTATACAAATTTGAGGTTACGTGAAGCATTCATCATCAGTAAACATAAACCTGCAATGAAAAGTACAGAAGAACTTGACAGCTGCCGTGATTTCCTTTTTTTACAAATAACTGGATCGTTTTTCAATTTCTCTATTATCTCATCTCACATAGAATTCATCCATCCTGTCAGGTCAACTTTTTTTGCTATTGGTAAAGATATGTAATCCAGTGCAACCTGCTGATATGTACATGTTCATTCCTTCATATCATATCGCTGTAAGTTATCACATCATCTCATTATAAATATCATTTTCAAATTCCTTGTATTTTAAACTTCTGCTAAACCTAGTCTTTTTTACCTGAATATGATTGGTGGATGGTTATTGAAAAATTTTGTACATTTAAAACCCTGAGACTCTTTCCAACTCAAAAACTAATATCTTGGACACTACCATCATCATCGAAGGGTACGATATTCATTATAACTGATTTGAAAAGCTCCAACATTCTGCAGTCTCCCTGTCGCCTGACATTCACGCACCTCAACTTATGTAAAACTAATTACCTAAAAAATTACAATGAATGCGTTAAAAGGCGTTGCACATAATAATAAAAGTTTCATTGGAATCTCTTAGAAAAGGTTGCACAATGGGTATAACCTATAGGAAAAATGGGTTTCACCAAAACGATTGGGAATACAAGTCCAAACGTAAAATGAGTAAAAGAAAAACTGAAGAAGGAATCTGTAGTCTATTGCATTTCAGTTTCAAATTATCTGACCGTATGAACAGAAAATCCGTTAACTACTACCCAGTCAAACTAGTTAGCAAACCAAATATAACTGTATGCAGTTACATTCTAAGGAATAATAAAGAAAGAACAGAAACATGCGAACTGTGACTCATGTAACTACTTGTCTGAAAACTTAAACTGTATGAGCCGTTACATCGTGCACAAATTTGCATGCAACTTTCAGGTGGATATTTTTACATTGGCTTAAATTTCGTTTTATGGAACATAAACGCAGTTTGTATAATAGAAATTTTAGTGGAAATTCCTGACCAATCACGTTCTTCACAAACACCAAACTTGACTATCAATGATTTTGATTTGGCTACTCTTGAAAAGTGTTCCGCCCCTCTAGATACCTTGTTGGAAGCAAAGTACATTGACCTCTTCACCGCGGTGGCGTGCTGAGCAAGTCATGTCGACTTTCGCCATACTCGGATGACGTGACTGCTGAGCAAGTCACGCATAAATAGACCGTAAACCGCGGGAAGTTTCCTGCTTCCGTCCCCTAAACCGCGGATGTTTTTTGAGTTTTTGATGCTTGAGTTTTTATGATGTGTTATGATTAGTATTATTGAGTTATAAGGATTTGGTAAAAAAAAGCCATTTGTTATCTAAATATTTGTAATAATTCTTTAAGCCGGTTCACAAGTTGATACTTAATAAGTTAAAATAGTATGTAAAGTTTGCGGCGTGTATTATGGCAATGTATTTTTTTATCTGAATATACATATGTAATAGGTCTCCAATTTGCCAATATGAGAGGGAGCTCAATATTTTCTTCCATGGAAGATTGTACCTCAAGATCTACCCTCTCATTAGTCCATTCGGCTACCTTGCTGAGAAGCTCATCTTTGATGAGAATACAAAGAAAAAAATCAATGCCATCCGGATTATCAGGAATGGTAATTTGAGGATTAACTCCAGAAAAACCAATGAATTCAGGAATAGGTTCAGACAGAGAATCTTCGTCAACGTCTACAAAATGAGTCTTGTTGACCACGCTGCTGAAGTACAGAACGACTTTCATCATCGTCGCTGCCACTCGAAATGTCATTGAATGAACATCTAGATTTCGAAGCGCAACACGAGCTGCTGCGCGCCTCGGACGTCTTGATGCAGACATAACTTCACAGTTGAAAATAATTTACAGTCGAATTCGCATTACATGAAATCGTGCTTTTCATTAGTGTTTTTCATTCGTATCCTTCATTGAATGATATACGATAATGCGTACGATAATGCAATCACGTCATTATGTCATCGCTAATTGAAGTCTCAAGTTTTTTTCAAGATAATAGAGTATTTCTAAACTCATGACGACGTGGAATGCTAAATTCTTTGCCACAAAATAACTTAAAAACAAACAAATATATCTCAGGTTCTGGAGAACCGATTTCGATTGGTCAAAGCGAAATTTTAGAAGATGTCTGGTTGATGGTTCCGAAGAGAATCATAACACAACCTACACCGTGGACTGAGTCAATTAGAAGAAGAAAGGAACAAGCTTCATGACTTGCCCAGCACGTGACCGCGGTTTGTGGAATGATGCTCATGACGTGCTGAGCAAGTCATCGCGGGATGACGCTATTAAATCTCATGACCTGCTCAACACGTCACCGCGGTGTCACGAATGCAACACGATTATAGTTGCGTTGAAGACGTCAAACGTCTTTCTCCGCCAATCAATCAGTTATATGAATTAATCGATTTTTGAATCTTGTTCACAACATCCACAGTCAGACAACAAGTCATCATTTGTGTTACTTTTACCGTTCCTTGAGAACGGGTGAATACCGTTGGGTTTAGTTTATGTTTTTACCTTAAACTTTTTATGGATAGATGTACTATAGACCGTCATTTAGATCATAGACCGTAGTTATAGACCGTCTTCGATGAAATGAAGTAACATTATCATATTGCCAATAGGGTAACATAACCATCATCTGATAAAGCAAAATAGCTTCCGCAATTAGTTTGGCCTATTCACATTTCATTATTCACATAGATTTTAGAATGCAAAATACAGTTCCTAAAGACAACAGCTTTGTTGGATACAATGCTTCTGCATACATTTACGAGAGCAATTATCCCATGTGCTAGCACTATGTATAATACAGCAGTCCATAAAATTAAGCTCAAAAGTACTCAATGAAGGAATTTTGAACATTCTTATTTGTCTTTTAAAATTGGTGGTCTGTGAGGCCTCTCGCGGGTCACTAGTTGCGGCCCTCCATCCCAAATAAGTCACCCACCACTGAATGTTTTCATCTTAAACTTTTTCAACTTACCGCGGAAAATAAATGGATAGAAAACTTGGACGAATTCAACAAAAGGCGATATTCATTCACCGACTTTCTTAAAGTTAGAAGATTGGAGAAGACTTACAACTGATGAAACAATAAGCAAGAAATCACAAGAAAAGGCAAAGTCATAGAAAACTTGGACGAATGTTCATTCAACGAATGATGACTTACAGCCTCCTGTTCACCGCGATGCTACTCATAAGTTATAACAGTACGTGTAGAATTTTGCTGTTTGTAATTTTGGTTTGACAGTGTCATTGAACATCATCATTCATTTGTGGACGTTGCTTGTCATTTAGCCGTCGATACCATCTCTTTTTTTGTGCTAATGCCCTTGAGGACGGGCGAATACCCGAAACATTCGATTGCTTCGCTTGCTGGCGAACGGTCGGATAGTAAGCGGCGCTCCTGGTCTGTTGTGCAGTGTCCGTTCAGCTATACGAGAGATATTGTGACAATACACTGTGTGTGTCTTATGAGAATTAGGGACTTGCTAATAATTTGTTAAATATCAAGATTAAAGGATGTGTTGGAATTCCACGGCGACTTAAACGTTATCTGTTTGTATCGGGGATCAATCGGAAATGTACAGCTAAACATTATGTGATTGAGCCATGTGACAAGCCCATCTCAGTGCGTATTACTCATCGACCATCCGCAAAAAGTGTTGCAGAATCTTCTGAGGCTTACGTTGGTAGGAGGAACAACCTTCTGAGGACAAAATTCGCAAATATCATTCAACGACGTTCATCATTGCGAAAGTATATTCCTTCCATTATCTTAGCGAATGTGAGATCAATTCTTAACAAAATGGAAGAAATTTCTGTTATACTGAATCAAAACAATTAGATTAGATCACGATTTATTATTAGAAATGCAGCATTTATACATAGAGTTTCAAGGCTGCAGAACAAAGATAAGGATGGAATACGATAAAAATTACAGACTGTCAGTCATAAAAAATGCTTTACATGCTTTTTTGAAATTTCACATGGAGTCGGTAGATGAAATTTCCCTGGGCAGTCGATTCCATGCTATTGCGGAACATGAGGAAAATCGCCTCCTTGCAACTGACTTCAGTCGTGATCTTGGAACAATCAAAGAGTTATTTCTTGCAGAGCGAAGATGAGAGCGACTTGGCAGTTCACTCGTTCTGGTGATCAATTCACACAGGTAAGATGGAGCTGAGCCATTGATGCACTTAAAGGCAAGAGTCACAAGACGAAGGTCAATTCGCGATTTCACTGGTAACCACTGGAGTCCTCGTATGGCGGAACTAATGTGGGCTGACCGAGGTAGATTGAAAACAAGCCTGACAGAAGCATGAATGACACTTTGAAGTCTCTTGACCTGCTCATCCGCAATGCCAGCGAGTAGGCTACAGATATACAGTAGTCAAGTCTGGAGAATACCAGGGCATTTACCAAAGAAGATGCGAGCGAAACAGTAATTGAGCGACGTATTGATCGTAATTGTCTAAGAGCTCCAAAACACACCGAAATGACTTTGGATACGTGAGAGGAGAAAGACAACGTGGAATCGATAATAACTCCTAGGCAGCGTAATTTGGAGACAGGTTGAAAACGATGGTCACCAATGACAACAGGATTTTTGCACTCATCTGTTAGACGCTGGCGTGTAGCACACCACATAAAATTGGTCTTTTCAGCATTCAGTTTAAGTCCATTGGATTTTAGCCAGTCGTTGATTGAGGTAATACACTGTCACATTCTTGCCGATAATGAGCTTGCATGAGCCGTATACTTGGACATCATCAGCAAAGACATGAACCCGGAGATCAAAGCTTTGGACAAGAGGAATTATATCCATGATGCAAAGACAAAATAAAATGGGCCCGAGCACGGATCCCTGTGGCACACCACACTTCATCGGGAGAATGGGTGAGGCTGTCTCATGAAAGTAGATATATTGGCATCGGTTGTTGAGATAGGAATGGAACCATGTCAAGGCCATATCCGATATTCCATATGATGTTGAAAGGCGCTCAATGAGAATATCAAACTATACACAGTCGAAGGCGGACGAGAGGTCCAATGAGGAGAGTAGTGTAGCTTCACCTTTGTCCGTGGCCAATAGTATATCACTTGAAAGCTTGAGCATTGCTGTCTCAGTACTATAATTCTCATGAAAAGCAGATTGAAGTGGAGACATCAACTCAGCACTCTTCAAAAATGAAAGTAACTGCTTCAAAACAATACGTTCAATAAGTTTTGACAGGATCGATAAATTGCTGATGGGACGATAAGATGATATTAGCTCACAATCTGATGATGATTTTTTTAAGACAGGAGTCACACACGACGTCGCCAATTTAGGAGGAAAATAACCCTGTGTGATCGAGCAGTTCACAAGACGGCAGAGAAACGATGCTATCAAGTCAATACATTCCTTCAGGCATTTCATGATGATGGGATCTCTGGAAGATTGCTTATTAGGTAAAGAGCAGATGATAGTTGACACAGTCATAAGGGTTACAGGTTGAAATTGGGATAAGCAGCATTTGGAGGAATTTGCACTATATGTTGGAGAATTTGTATCACTAGTTGACGAACGAAGATTATTCAATTTGTCGGCATAAAACCTCTGAAAATCGTCAACAGTGTTGATAAACAATGTCATTAAACAATGTTGATATTGCTATTTTTTGGAAACTCGGCTAAAAGAAGAAGTCCCTGATGACTCTGTTATATTTGCTGGTTATGATATATTTCGCAATTATCGAAATTATAGGTCGGGAGGCGGTATTATCTGTTATACCAAATGAATTCCACTCCAACTGATATTGATGGCTTGTTAGTTCCATCCTTGAATACCTGTAAATCGGAATTTTTATCTTTATATTTCGAAGAAAGTGAATTACTCATTATTGGGATATATCATCCTTTTTGGAATCGCCCTCGTGAGCACGAATCAGCAATTGAGTGCATTACAGATATAATCGACTATGTCATGATAAATCGGCCTGTCGACGTTATACCACGCATCATATTGATGGGTGATTTCAATGATTTACATATGTATTACAATCGCATTTCGAATGTAACTCAATTGAAACCGAGAGTTGATTTTGCAACTCGGGGATCCCAAACTTTGGATCAAGTGTTTTCAAACTGTAACTGCTACGAACCGCCTGTTTCCTTACCTCCGGTAGGACTTTCAGATCATAGTACTATACTGTTGCGACCAGTCCTCCAAATTTCTCAATCTTACACCAAAGTGAAAGTAAAGAAATTTACCAGTAAACGTAAAATCGATTTTTTCCAAGTCATTGATTCTATTGATTGGTTGAGTGCAATAAGCAACATCGAAGTTTAAACAATGCGTTTGAATTTTTCATGAATTCTCTTTTTGCCGTATGTGATCATTTTTCCCCGAAAAAGTGGTTCGTGTCCGTAACGTCGAGGAACCTTGGATGCAATTATCTTTAAAGATCTTGATAAATGAAAGAGACCGCGCTTATTCCAACAAACAGTTTGGCAAGTATAATAGATTGCGTGAACAAGTGATGCGCCAAATCTTCAGTCCGACTACCTGAAGAAAGCGGTGGAAAATGGTGATTCTCGGGAGCTATGGAAAGCTATAAAGAATGTTGGCAGAGTAAATCAGAACAAAGACAATCGTTCTACCTTTGTTTGTGAAGATTTCAATCAATATTTCAAATCGAATTTTCATGATGAAATCTATAATGGATGTATAAACTTTCCCGATGATTTACCCCATATGAACTTAGAAGTAACGATGGATGAAGTCGAATATCAACTTCGATATTTGAAAAGGAAATCTAAGGGGTCAGACAATCTTCCCTACTGGATATTTCGTAATTGTTCCTCCTCTCTTGCTTCAGCGGTTGCACTTCTACTTAATCGAAGTCTAGAAAACTCTTTCGTACAGGTTTGTTTAAAGCGTGCTCATGTTACACCGAACCCCAAGTGCAGTCAACCTCGTGAAATAACTGATTATCGGCCAATCTCAAAGTTGCCAATCTTGTCCAAGATACTTGAACGATTGGTTTGTCGAAAGTGGTGAAAGACAAAGTTTCTCCAAACCAATATGCGTACTTACCTGGGTTTGGGAAAGGAACCAGCAATGCCTTGACTGTGACTCATCTACATGTCCTCAGACATCTTGACCAACAATCAGGTGGTGTTCGTATGGCAACTTTAGATCTATCCAAAGCCTTCGACAAACTAAAACATGCTTCCATTGTCAATTCCTGCATAGACCTTCGAATTCCAGTTGAACTGATTCGCTGGATTCAAAGTTACTTATCGCGTCGACAGCAAAGAGTTATTCTTAGATGTGCTGAATCATCTTGGGCTCATGCAACAAGTGGGGTCGCCCAAGGGAGTATCATTGGCCCTGTTCTATTTTGTTTGGTCATGAATTCATTGTCTACAGTGTGTTCCAATTCAATACTTCAGAAATATGCGGATGATTTAACATTTCTGCATTTCATCAGAGATACGCCGGATTACTCTTTGCAGCTCGAAATGAACAATGTGATGCAGTGGTCAAACAAACACGGCTTATGTCTAAATTTTTCTAAATGCAGTGTCATGAACATTATAACTAAAACGTCTTTGGTTGTTGAACCAGTTCGCATCTGTGATAATATTTATTTAGAGAATGTTAATTGTATGAACATTTTGGGCTGTATATTCACTTCAGACATGAAATGGAATTTGCATGTAGACCATCTTGTTAAGAAGGCCTCTAAACTCATTTATCTTATTCTGCATTTAAAAAGAGCTAATTGTCCGATTGATATATTATTTATGGCGTGTATGAGTTTTATTCGTTCAATTTTACTTTACGCATATCCTACTTTTTGTAACGCAACGGACTATTTGCGAGAGCGTCTTCTGCGGGTTGAAAAACGAATCTTTCGCATCATTGGTGATGTATATAGTGAATCCCTATTTACCTTTGGTGATCGTCTTTGTAAAAATTTTACTTCGAGAAGTGACTCTGCATGCAACGCATCCTCATCGTCAATTTTTTCTTGATCGTCAACGTGTGTCTAGACAACGATGCAGTTTAAAACGACCTAAGACTAAGACGAAACGTTTTGCTAATTCGTTTATCAAGTATTGTCCGTAGTTCTCATTTTTTGATTCTATCTCTCTTTAAATTTTATACATATTTGACTTTTGTATCATTGTAATGCGCTCACCGCACTAGTGAAGCAAATAAAGATGATTTGATTTTGAAACGTTGGATTGAGCAAATGTTTTTACCTTAACTTTATTAACTTAACGTGAAAATATAACGGAGAGAAAAATTGGACGAATCTTCATTCAACGCAAGATGACGTGCTGTAATAACACAAGTAACTTTCTTAAAGTTAATAGATTGAACTTACTATAGACTTACTGATGAAATAATAAGCAAGTAATCACAAGAAAAGGCAAAGTCATAACAAAGTTTAAAAGTTCCACTGTTCACTAATATTAAGTTTGACACGATTGAAAGATCCAAATTTCTTTGTTCATAGTGCTTCTTTGACCGCAGGCTTCTACCATTTAGGCTCCCTCTCTAAAATCTCTATCGCGTCAATGTCAATCATCTGTTTGCCTTCGAACGTATGACGGGCAATCTCTGAACGATCCACGTCCAGGGATCTGCCAGCCCTGTTGTGCTCCTTCTTTCGTTCGTCTGTCGACCTGACTGTCTCGAATAAGTACCTCCAACTGCTGTCCTCCTCAGAGCAAGTTATTCGGTAAACTTCTCCAAACTGCTTTGCCGTAGTCGGTCTCTCCTGCAATAATAATTACCCATGGTTGTCGATGGCTCCATTCAAACATTGATCTTGAGGGCAACACGAATTTTCTATATTTTACAGATGATGCCATGGAGTAGGGATGTATCTACTCTATGGATGATGCAATGTCTAGAAGAAATGTTCATATAGATGTCTGTCCATAAATTCCTCAACTTTGCTAAACAACCACTTTTCATACTTAAATAAGCATCATTCATATTCATTAAATATAAAAATTCACGAAATTCATCAAATCATCCGAGAAGCCTTTGACCTCTACTGGCTGGACCCTGTCCTTCTTTCAAATGCCTGAGGTACATTTCAGTCAATAGTGACTCTACATTTTTTCTGATAGATGCTAGTTTTTCTCTACTGCAAATTTAACTTTTGAGGCTGTGCATCTTAAATGTACAGGACCACGCTTGGTCGGGTTTGAGCGTCCAGGATTTAGCGGTCGAAACGCGATCGTCCTGACCAAGTTCCCGTTGATGACCTCATTAAAAACAGTCAAATAATTTGTATGCATATTTTGTAGAATTTTATTTCACGTTTTAGCTTAAGGAACTAATATTAATTCTCTTGCACACCTGGTAGATTTTAGATAGCGTACTCCCGCTGTGTTAGCTAGATCTGGTATTTTGATTGGAAACAGACCTGTCCTCTTATCATCTGAATGGGCAGACTGTTAAATAGAATCTTTTCAATATATAAGTGTTAAACATAATTTTGAGCAGAACGACCTACTCGCCAATTCATTGCACCTGAGGAGAAGAGAACTTTGTTTGTCCTTCTAGTAAGTATTTTTAAAAAAATTTTGGACATTATAGGATATAAAAATTCTCTTTTAAATCATATTTTGCAACTACTAAAAATTAACTAGTCATTAGCTTGTTTTTTTTAAAGTTTGTTACCTTGACGCACTTTGCTACGTTGAATTGTAAGTGCTTGCCATAATATTGCAAACCGACATGTAAAGCTAAATAGTTTTCGTGTCTCTTGAAAGGTGCTGAAGGCTGAGATGTGCACTTTGGTCATGACGCTGACGATGCAATTCAATGCCGGAAATGCTAATATGTGCTTAATTATCATTTACGCAGAACCTCCTGTGAACCATGGATGAACATAATATCAGATATTTGTATGCAGACTGCAAGCTATCATAAATTGGTAGAAACGCAATTAAGAAATTGTTGCATCTACTATGAGGTAGGCAAAACACAATTAATGATTGTCATGTCCACAACAGCTGGAAAAATTAATTGATCGATGGACTTTCTTCAATTCAGTTAAATGATGGGATCAGGTACCAATTGTCCCAATTAATTGCAATTATTAACAAGTAAAATAAGCGATTATTAGATAGCCTACACAGTGGATGATATGACAATTTTTACTCGTACTTAAGGAGAAGACAATTTTTACTACAGCATTCATTCAAATTTTAAATCAAAAGTATCCAAGTATCCAACTATGCGCATGTTTCAGATATTTTGTTTATCTTAGGTCAATTCAAATTTTGTCAAACCTAATGCCGGAATGTGATAGCGTTTCACTGCTTGAGCTAAAATATTCCACCATCAAAATGGAGGAAAGCGATAAATATCTTTATTTTAAAGTTATTGTACGATTTTGTTAGCAGCACAGCTACATGTTTTTGCATGCAGATTCGTTCAACGAACAAAGTGACGAAGAAAATGCATGTTTGCTATTATTTGAAAATCCTAGTTCCGTAAATGCTTTAATGCATCTTTGTGGACCTATGCATGTACGCTACGTATGTAGTTCGTGACATAAATATAACTTTCCAAGTAAGTATCAATCATGCAATCAATTTGCATGTGGACAAAAGATAATATGATTGGGAGACTATCCTTTTAATAGATTTGGCAGTGACAAAAATAACTGCAATTAATTGATTGCCAATGTGATTCATTTAAATCAATTGATTGTTAACAAAAGATGAAACCAATTAAATTGCAATCAATCTTTTTCCAACTCCTGCTGATGAAATATCGATGGCCATTACCTTTCACTATACTATTCATGACATCGAGAAGGCATAGATGTGGAAGAATTGTTTGAATCTCCAGACTCCGACATGTGAAATAAACAAATAATTAATCCTTGTGTATAGCTGTCACCGTAAAATTACAAGTACAGTCAACAATGCATGCCTTTCCCGTTGCCCATGTAATGGTGATTTATGCCACAGTTCATGCCCTGGGAAAGTCGCCTAAAGATCTTATTCCCGCATCAGCCACATCAAACGTGATTTACATATTTTCCTATAATTGTTGAGTCAATTACATTGGCAGAACGAGAAGACGATTGGGAGACAGAATCAAGGAACATGTCCCAAAGGGGTATGGTCGACGGCAAGAAGAAGTCGGGAGTGTCAGCAATTACGAGACATGTAGTTTCCCGCTCCGCTTCGCCTACTGATCCAAGACAATAATTTAAAGTTTGTCAAACGAGTGAGAACCTTAAGAGAACTTCAGATATTGGAGGCTTTCCTCATCAAGAGAGAAAAGCCTAGACTGTGCACCCAGAAGGATTATGTTATTTCTTTGTGCCTATTGTTTCTATATTTCCTAAGCTTTCGATAGCTTATTGACTATTTCCTTTTAAGATTGCATGATCTTATTACTTAAATATTAATGAATAGAGTATTAGACACTGGTCGAATGTAGATCTTCGTAAATCACATGCAGACACGTGCATGAAGTATGTGAAGTCGCTTAACAATCTCTCCTCTGTAATTTCATTGCCATGTATGTACATCCTTAATGGGAATGGCCGAAAACGTTCGGGTGAATTTTCTAGTTTTGAATTTTCTCTACAAATCTCCAGTCTGTCATTTTCTGATCTGAAAAGGTATATAAATTGATAAACTGCGGTCTATAAAGCAGAGGTCTTTACTAGGCTCACGCAGCCAACAAATTATTGTCATAGAGAAAGAACTATTGGTTAGTCAATCTTTCGGGTGACCTCGCACATATCTAAAGTTTGCTAAACGAGATCTTGAATCATAAGAATGAACGACGGCCCTATTTCACGCTTCCTGTTGAGATCATATCTGTGAGTGCATCTCAAATTGAAAATTATTGCTCATCAAAGATAAGGGACTTTCACACGTATGCGAATTCGATTGCGAATCACGGCGAATTAAAAATATTTTCCTATGCGCCACCAGTCGTCCTAGATTCTCATAAGAATTCGCATCAATTCGCAAACCTCTTCAAAGTTTGCCGTCTGATGACGGAGAATTTTTGACATTTCCAAAGCCATTCGCATAACACGGCGATGTGGCTACGAGCGATTGCGAATTTTAAATTCGCCTTGATTCGCAAACGAATTCACATACGTGTGAAAGCCCCTAGTAGTAAGTAAAACTCCACTTCTGGATAGCGCAAGATGGCCGCCATCGCTGACGTCCCCCCCCTCTGGACCGGCAGCGTGTCGTGGTCGGCCGCCGTGGCGTTTCGGGTCTGACGTCCCCCCCCCTCTGGTCGACCGTCGTGTAGCGCGCGGTGATGTGGTGTCTAAGGTTGGCCGGTTTGTTGGAGTGTGGCCGAGCCAGGTTGGCGTGGTGTGCCGGCCAGTTTGGCATGGTGTGCCGGCCAGGTTGGGAGGGGTGGAACTGTCGTAAGCTCCCCTGAAAAAATCCTATTTATAAGAGGTTTATTTAAAAAAAAAATCAAATTTTGAAAATTTTCCAAAGTATAAAATTCGAAATGGAAAATCAAAAAAAAAACTTAAATTATTATTTACTGACCTCCCCCAAAAATGATAAAATTAAATTCTAGAAAAACGGATTTTGTTAATCTCAAGCCAATTGGAAAGAGGGAGAAAAATAACTGATTAAAATACAAATTTTCATGCGAATAAATCGGACAATTAATTCAAAGTTAAATAAATTATCTTTTTTTAGGTTGGAGCTGTCGTACTCACCTGAAAAAATCCTAAGTGTCAGAGTGGCTTTGTATGGGTAAATTTTGAAAGAATTTTCCAAAGTGTGGCAATTTCGACCTGGGACAGTCCACCAAAACATTTTTCATCACTATTTCACTGACCTCGCTCCCCCCCCCTCTTCTAACTTTGGTTCTAGTAAACGGATTTTTGTTCGTTCGAGTTTCATTGGAAAGAGGAGAAAAAACTGCTCGACAACATTTTTTGTTGCGAGTCAATCGGACCAGCCGTTCAAAAGTTAGAGCGGTTACAAGATTTTAGGTCGGAGCTCGCTCACCTGAAAAAATCCTAAGTGTCAGAGTGGCTTGGTATGGGTAAAATTTTGAAAATTTTCCAAAGTGTGGAATTTCGACCTGGGACCGTCACCAAAACATTTTTCATCAAATTTCACTGACCTCCCCCCCCCCTCTGCTAACTTTGTTTCTAGTGAACGGATTTTGTTCGTTCGAGTTGCATTGGAAAGAGGAGAAAAAACTGCTCGACAACATTTTTTGTTGCGAGTCAATCGGACCAGCCGTTCAAAAGTTAGAGCGGTTACAATATTTTAGGTCGGAGCTCGCTCACCTGAAAAAATCCTAAGTGTCAGAGTGACTTTGTATGGGTAAAATTTTGAAAATTTTCCAAAGTGTGGAATTTCGACCTGGGACCGTCACCAAAACATTTTTCATCAAATTTCACTGACCTCCCCCCCTCTTCTAAACTTTGGTTCTAGTAAATATCTGTTTTTGTTCGTTCGAGTTGCTTTGGAAAGAGGAGAAAAAACTGCTCGACAACATTTTTTGTTGCGAGTCAATCGGACCAGACGTTCAAAAGTTAGAGCGGTTACAATATTTTAGGTCGGAGCTCGCTCACCTGAAAAAATCCTAAGTGTCAGAGTGACTTTGTATGGGTAAAATTTTGAAAATTTTCCAAAGTGTGGAATTTCGACCTGGGACCGTCACCAAAACATTTTTCATCAAATTTCACTGACCTCTCCCCCCCGCTCTTCTAACTTTGGTTCTAGTTAAACGGATTTTGTTCGTTCGAGTTGCATTGGAAAGAGGAGAAAAAACTGCTCGACAACATTTTTTGTTGCGAGTCAATCGCGACCAGTTCTTCAAAAGGTAGAGCAGGATTACAATATTTTAGGTCGATCTCGCGCAAAAATGCAAACAAAAATTACGCTGCAATATTCACATCCACACACTCAACACTCACGACAAAGCAAACCCACAAAAACAACAGGTCAAAAACAGCATAAAAATAAACATTGCCAAAAATAAAAAAACCACACCAAAAAAGAACAATACATCAACCTCCAAACACGGACACGTACGCTCACCTTTCACCAATACATCAAAAAAAACCACCCAAATCAAAACCTCAACAACACCACAACCAACAAAAATCCTGCGTCAATACACAAATCACCATAAACTTACTTCAACACACAACACCTGAATACAACCTACTCACCATACACCAACAATCACTACATCAACTCACAGACAACAAGATCCATTATCAATCACAAACTTAAACCACCAGTCGATTGGCCACACATTTATCTTACAAACCCTACCATACTTCACTAAACAACACACACACCCTTCTAAACTCACCAAAAACAAAAAGCTCAAACAAGCAATTCAACAAATCTAAACAAAATACAACAGAATACCAACACAACCACACACAAAAAAATCAATCTTCACCCAACTCAGAAGATCACAAACAACCCACCACACTCACAACCAACAACACATTCAAACCAACACTCAAAAACTCACTAAAACAACTAACAAGCCACGCGTCAAACAACCTCAACAACAATCAAAAAACACAACACCCATCCAACCATAAATACTCTAATTCAACAACCACACACAATAAATACAAACAAAAAAAATTCAACACACACACAAATCACACCAACAAACAACTTGAAAATCAAAAAATACAAAAACAACTGGCATCAAGACCATTTATCATTAATTCACCAACAACAAGCAAAACTACTCCACACCAAACACAAAATAACAACTCGTACAAATCACTCAAACCCAACCAACCAAAACACAACGCTGCGCCGCCTCAAAACTCACCAAGAACCCCGACTACAAGTCTCAATCCTATAACAAACCCCAAAACTCACAGCAAAATCATACAACATCATAATCATCAAAAGAACACAAAATCAAAAAAACAAGCATAAAAAAATATAGTCACAAATCAAACATCACTAACGACCTAAAAAAACACAAACAACCGCCAATCATCAAACTCTGCTCGCATGCAATAACAACCTTCTCACCGCCGAAACAAACACAACAATCAAACATTACAACAACACAAATCACAACAATCAACAGCACTCATATCAACAATACCGTCTCAGAATCATCAACAAATACCCCTACTAAATAATCAAAAAAATCACACAAACAAAACTCTCATTCACAACCCTATCTAACCCTCAAATCCACCACAATCACAAACATCAAACCAATCAAAACTCCAAACCAAGAATCACACAAACTCACAAGGTCGATATACGACAAAACTCACCCAGAACAAAAACACCTCACAACAATAAAAACACACAACCGCTTCATCTCAAAAACGCTCAACAAAGAACATAAAACAACACATCATCATCAACATCCCACAACAAACAACAACAAAAACAACTCATCCTTCACAAACAACCATACCACTAAAGAAATTCAACTAACTACCTACCTTACCGCGTCAACCACACAATACATACAAATCACAACAACTACCCACAACGAACCCGCTCACAAAACACAACAACAAAAAATCCAAAACATCAACCTAACATAACCCATAAACTTTCATACCACCCAAAATAAATCCATAATGCACACATCAAACAATACACAATACTCCATATAAACCACAAACACGGCATCACAAGAAACACACACACAACCACGAAAACACTTCAAACAACGCATCCATCAAACGACAAATAAACAAAAACAAAATACACCGACCCATTGCAACAACACTACATACCTCAATAACATCCACTCACACACTCAATCATACTCACAACAATATATCAACCCGGCACACATCCAGCGAAAAACGCTCACGCACCCGCATCAAATACTCCACAACCAACTCCACAATCCACACCACTACCCACAAATCAAACATCAAAAACCACCTCAGCTTCACTTTCAATAACCTAACAAAAAATCAAACCCACAACGCAAACCAACAAAAACACCAACACACTTACTCATTCCTTCAAACACCAAAATACACCTAGCATATAGACAAAAACACCATACAACCAGACAAAAGATCCACAACAAACTCTCCCATCACAACATAACAAAAACAAACCGCAATCCCCATCAAACTCCACAAAACTATGCAAACCTCTCCTCAACTATCCCTCTCATACATCAACTCAAACTCGCAGACAAAAAATCCAACCACAAAATAAAACCGAAAAAATCCTAAGTGTCAGAGAGGCTTGGTATGGGTAAAATTTTGAAAATTTTCAAAGTGTGGAATTTTCGACTGGGACAGTCACCAAAACATGGTGTCATCAATTTCAGCACGGACCTCCCCCCCTCTTCTAACTTTGGTTCTAGTAAACGGATTTTGTTCGTTCGAGTTTCATTGGAAAGAGGAGAAAAAACTGCTCGACACTTTTTTTGTTGCGAGTCCAATCGGATCGACAGTCCGTTCAAAAGTTAGAGCGGTTACAAGATTTTAGGTCGGAGCTCGCTTACCTGAAAAAATCCTAAGTGTCAGAGTGACTTTGTATGGGTAAAATTTTGAAAATTTGCCAAAGTGTGGAATTTCGACCTGGGACCGTCACCAAAACATTTTTCATCAAATTTCACTGACCTCCCCCCCCCCTCTGGACAGCTTGCTTCGATTTTGGCTTCCAGTGGACGGATTTTGTCGTGCGATAGCTCGTTTGAAAGCTAAGAGTGAGACAAATTCAGTGAAAGAAACGACTTGGTCAATCTGTCCTTGTTTAGTGTTGAGAGCGCCATTTAAGTTTTTGGGACAGGGCGAAAAACAAGACAGAGTTAGATTTTGGACGTGGTGGGCTGTTGCGTCTAAACAAGGCAGCGATGGGAAAACGGAGGCCAGATTCGGATTCAGCGTGATATTCGCTTCGGTATGGTGATTCCAAGTCAATCGAGAGAAAAGAGTTTCGCTGACGCCCCCCCCCTCGCAATCACCATCTCCTAACTTGGTTCTAGAGATCGTAGAAAGTCGTGCTATAACTCGTGGGAAAGCGAAAGTGGATACAAATTCACTGAAAGAGTCGCCTTGTTCTATCTGTCTTCGTTTAATGTGAGAAGCCCCATTTAAATTTGGGAGATTGACGCAAAAAACGATGGAGTTAGAATGTCCCAAGAAACAGCTCCAGCGTGGCGATTGAAGCTCGGATGGTAAACGGAGGCCAGATTTTTGAATCAGCTTGATGTATTTGTCCAATGAAGGATCATCAGCCAATGAAGAATCTAGCATTTTCTATCATAAATACGTGCCTTCACTTGAGCAATCAATGCCATCGTTGAATCATACACAGTGACGGAACGCAACATGTCCTCTCTCTAGTTCCTATTCTATGATCCAACTATAAGGTAAGTCCGCTACTTTCCTCTCTCACTCCCTGTGAACGTAAACGTAATACAATCGTTCCATTTTCAGGCATCTACTCCCATCTGCTGTCCGTGTAGCAAAATGGCGGGCCAAACGTTTTTACAAGGTTCGCTACGTTCAGATCAGCTACAAACTGAGCCATGGAAAGAAACTAACCAAGGTAACATAATCCTACACCGCTAATCAGCGTAAATTTAAACAAGTCCCTTGCGTTAATACGATCATGGCTTAGTACTCCTATACGGGATATGCTCCCGTCCACGGATGGCAAGATTCTGCACAATCAGTAGGGGACTACAGTCTGATCCCCGTGATCCGTACATTCGCCACCAACTTGAATTAAAGAGGAGGACGTGACATTAAATAGTGCAGTCCGACTCCTCTTGCTCAAGAGTGGAAGGGCGAGAGATGACAAGGATACGCCCATAGATAGATTTGGATGGTAATCACATTTGCCTACCGGTATCACATTGGTGCACTTACTATATAAGGAGGGAGATCATTCAACACCCTAGCACAGGCACGAGCTCGGAGAAAGTACGTCGGAGAGCCTTTTCAAAGTGAATGGGCTATATTATGGTCGGCATAAGGAGAATAAAATAGCCTCTCTCTCCAGGCATATGGACTCCATCCTATATATTCCAAAACCACCACCCCAACTGGACGACATAATTGAGAAACATCACTTAACAAAGCAGTGGTACGAACGCAAGTCAGGAGAAAGAATGCCTGGCATCAAAAACGTCTGCAAATCAAAGAAGGAGAATTACTAAGTGATTCCTTTCCGATAACTCTACCCTATGTCAATTCGCTTATGTGCTCTTGAGTTGGTGTCGTAGACGTGGTCCTTATTAGATACATTTTACTTCTTCTTCGATCTTTCTCTTCTTTTCTCTTCTTTACTTCCTTCGTTTGTGCCATCATTTATCATTTGTGTATTTGGCGTGAAAAAGCATCGATGTAATTTCTCATTTTGTAATATGTTTTAGAACGGGTTCCTTAGATGTGTAAAATTTCCGTTTTAAAATAAGCTTCTATCATCATTTTTAATGGATTGTGAGGGTGAAAACAAACCCTGTACTGGAGCTCAGTGCTAAAATTATGTGCATGACAAGTGGACATATCAGATTGTCAGTTGTCTACATCAACACATGCCAACTGCAATCCCCAAAGTTTGATCCAATGGGGGGCGAGAAAAAACACATTTCATTGGACTTAATTTCTGAAATATTGCAAAGACAGCTTCTTCTTGTGAGAGTGCTCTTCTTAGTGACTTTAAAAAACGATGGTTAGCTGACTTCAATGTTATACATAAAACGCATCCTTTGTAATAATTCCTGGTTTAAGGAGAAGGAAAGTATTTCCCTATCTCTGTTTCTCTCCTCTAGTCATTATTGATAATGTTGCTCCCAACCTTTGGGATAGTAAGAGTGAATCAACAATTAATCAATTGAAGTCACGAAAACGTTTTAAGGATATTGTGGTTCCTACTTTGGTATGTTCGTTGGTAGTAGCTCTTAAAAAAACACGTTCATTATACCAATGCTTTCTTTTTTCTTTTCCTTCCTTAAACCTCTCCAGCACTGCCAAAAAGTCCTATATGGTTATCATTGTGCTCGCTATATGATAGTTACCAGCTGTATCTATTTTATCTCTTTCAAACCATTGATTTATAATGCATGCTTGTTACCATTATTCAATAAATGTTACTATGAGAAGAGTTGTTGTTTTCATGCAATGGATGGGTTAGATAAAGGGGCGAATCATCTTTCTCAAACGACTGCTGAACATTACATTTGTCCAATTCATAGCAAAGTTTAAAGGACGGTTCACACGATTATGTGATAAATTTTTCACAATACGACCCTTAAAGATGAGAAACCGACTTCGATGCAAGTGGTCCGATGATGCTAGCCACTACCCCTATTTTCTAGAGGTTAATGAATACATCTTCTATAGCATTTGGTCATGGCGCCGATTTAGTTGCGAAATTAAGTTTAGGTCCATTTTGGAACAAGATGGAAAGCGTGGAAAAGTCGGAGCTCGTTTTTCTTCCATTTTGCTTCTTATTCAATGGAAGGGTAGAATCACCCCGAAGAATTTTTAAAAGACATATGATAAAAAGTTGCTGAACGTCTTAAACGCATTTAGCCAGCAATGGTAGCAGCAGTCCCCTAAGTGATTGAAGCGATTTTCAGATATGTCACATTCAACTTTCCATAAAGAAAAATTTTAAATGCAGTGGTACTGATTGTACACAACTGGTTTTCCGAGCTATGTCCTGCCCTCCTACTCTCGAAGTATATTTCCTTTCTGTACAAGTGTCTATTAATTTAGAAAAGGCTAAAAATCAATTCAGTATCTCTTCTTCCTTCTCTCTCGGCTCCTCTTTTCTTCTTCAAAAAGACTTGCTATAGACATCAGTAACGGTGAAACTATGTGTTGTGATGTAGTTAAGCGAAAGGATTGGAAAGTAAAGCGCATCTTCAAGAGAATGTAAGCATGCTTTTTTTGTCAACGCCCGTTGAGCGCTGTTGTTCAATAACGTAATTGCATCACTACTTTGCAAATGTAGCCACGGTGGACATTTCTCATTTCGAGTGTCAAACTTAGTTGCAATATTAGTACGCTATGCCATGTGGTAAAGATAGGTTTTATCAAAGAAACTAACACGGTGCGAAAATGGGAGGGGCGGGCGATACGTAAAAGTCAAAAGTTGTTTCTTCAGCCATTCAAAGCTCTCCGACAATGAAAGCAAATCAGCGATACAATGCTATAATAACGACAAAGCCTACGCTAAAAATTCATCATGTAAATATTTCTCTTCTTCTCAGGTGAAGGAAAAGTTTGAGGACGAAGAAATTTAAGCGCCAAAACTAACGAAAGTTACTTAAAGCAATATGTCTATACGAAATTGCGTTTTTCATCTCCAATCCTAAAGTCACCCTTCAAAGAAAGAGGAAAACTTCTAACCAACAAAAGGGCGGTTTCCCCATTTCCAAAGCAATAAAGACTTCCAGATGATAGCTCCATTCCCCCCCCCTTGCCGAAGCAACGCTATTGGGTAATATCTTTTGGCTCTAAGCGTTAATTATGCAAATTTGGAATCTCAAAGTAATAAAATGGATTTCAGGACAGAAACTTCAATTTGATAAAGGTTCTGACTGTATCAGTCCAATCTCATGAGGGTAAAACTGTGTTTCACGCTGCATTTATTGGAAAAAGAAGGGAGTTGTTTAAGGGAACCTATCAATCGAGTGAATTTTGGTGTTATGGTATTTATCAAACCGTCCGCTGTTTCAGGAATTGCAAAGTCGCCACTTTAATTCGACATGAAGGAATTAATTCCAGTGGATAAACTTCCGTCTAAATGATGTTGTTTGTAGATTGGATGAGTTATTAAAAAAGAAAAAAAAAAGTAAGAATTCAAAAGATGTTACAGATATGGTTTCACCTCGCGCAGCACACCATAAAAGTGCTTTATTATTTATCATCAAACACAATCTAATATCAACACCACAAAATTTTTTGTTTTGTCCTGATGGAAAAGAAGCTCGTACCAAACGAGGAAACCTGGCGGGGGGGGGGGGGGGCCAGAAAATACACACACTATTATGCTAATTTTCTCCAACGAAATCCGCGACGATATAA